>OX246738.1:35933666-36216678 GCA_945910005.1 Isoperla grammatica
AACTAAACTAAACTATGACTATACCCAGGAGCGTATAGGAAGGGGGGAGGGGGAATGGGGAGAGATTCCCCCCCACTTTTTCCTGTGACCCACCCAATTTAGCGTTTTAGTCACATCCCGACATACAGTACCACACGGATACCCGGGTAAACATTCACCAACTAAATTTCATATTTCACCAGTGAATATTGCAGAAACACAGACGGCCCCACGCCCCGGAGAAAGCCAAGATCTTCGTCACAAGATAAATTTCCTCTGCCTTTGTTTGCACTTTGTAGCATTACAAGATAAAAGCGAATGTGTGCTTGAAGGTCAGTGGCATAATTAGGGAAGGGGAAGGCTCTCAAAACGTATTTATTTAAGCCTAGAAATCGAGAAATGACTAATACAGCAAGAAAAATTTTCGCCTTCGGCGAAAAGGCCTCCGGCGGCTGGGGCCCCGCCCCAGACCCCGCGAGTTGTTCGCGCTTCGCGCTCACAATTCTCCCCACCCCCCTTGATTTAGGGTTCCTACGCGCCTGACTATACCTTCAAAACAAAGCACGACCTCATCCAGAAGAGGAATTTTTAAATATTTTTTTCCCTCGTGTATACATTAGATTATTTTTATTATAATATCACCAACCATTAGATATTTAGTTAAAATTGTATAGCTAACCACGCTCAGGAATTTCTGTACCATTGAGTGAGGAATGTATGCATTCTTCACTCAAAACGATTAAACTCTTGTTATTTATAAAATAAAGCATTTATACTGCAAAGACCTCATCCTAACACGAACCCAGCAATAAAGATGATTGGAAAAGCGCGTTTTTCGTATTTTCATGACAAACCTACAATTATATTGTTATAAAATAAAATTGTGTTTTTAGTAATGTTCTCACCTAAATAATTTTTACACAACACATAGGTACACACAACATTATTTGTTTTTATTTGTTGTTATTGTATTTATTTGAATAAAGTGAGACTCTTCCCAGATAGTCTAGAACGATCGTTTTTGTTTATTTCTTGAAATCCACAATTAAGTCCCTTCTAATGATGGCAATTACGGGTGAGGTCCCGTCCAGCATTACTTACCATTACCATACCATTATTAGCAATTATTAGTGTCGGTAATCTTTTACATCTTTTTAAAAACTGGATGCGGAGATATTAATGTATAAATGAAATATATGTATAACGCTGGTGCATTATAAACGGTTGACTGGAGGGTTGTTTTAGGTTGCCGGTTGCAAACTTCTGGTAACATTTTCAGACACATCTGTGACCTGTGATTTCAGTGCTATATGGAGCCTCTCCGGCACTTATTTTCGAGCCAAAAACGTTCCCCACCTTTCTAATACTATTTGAGTGTTACGAATGTGTTCACAAAAAAAAAATACATTTTTGTGCTAGGAAATATTTTAAAATAATATAAATAGAATAATATTTATTATTTATGCTCCTTCCTTAGTAATTTGCAGCAAATTGGGCTTCTTAGATAAAGCTTTCAATCGCATTGCGGTAGGTCAGGGCCGTATGTAACGCGTGCTTTGTTCAAATGCCTCACTGGCCCATGGGCATATTTACCGATATGAATGTTCTTCGAGATTTGTGGTCCTACGACTTTTATCGCGATGGCAACTCCAGAGCTGCTATGATAGTGCATGCAACGTGACAGCTCGCTATGACAGTGCATGCGATGTGACAGCTTGCTATGACAGTGCATGCAACGTGACAGCTTGCTATGACAGTGCATGCAACGTGACAGCTTGCTATGACAGTGAATGCAACGTGACAGCTTGCTATGACAGTGCATGCGATGTGACAGCTTGCTATGACAGTGCATGCAACGTGACAGCTTGCTATGACAGTGCATGCAACGTGACACCTTGCTATGACAGTGCATGCGATGTGACAGCTTGCTATGACAGTGCATGCAACGTGACAGCTTGCTATGACAGTGAATGCAACGTGACAGCTTGCTATGACAGTGCATGCAACGTGACAGCTTGCTATGACAGTGCATGCGATGTGACAGCTGCTATGACAGTGCATGCAACGTGACAGCTTGCTATGACAGTGCATGCAACGTGACAGCTTGCTATGACAGTGAATGCAACGTGACAGCTTGCTATGACAGTGCATGCAACGTGACAGCTTGCTATGACAGTGCATGCGATGTGACAGCTTGCTATGACAGTGCATGCAACGTGACAGCTTGCTATGACTGAATGCAACGTGACAGCTGCTATGACAGTGCATGCAACGTGACAGCTTGCTATGACAGTGCATGCGATGTGACAGCTGCTATGACAGTGCATGCAACGTGACAGCTTGCTATGACAGTGCATGCGATGTGACGGCTGCTATGACAGTGCATGCAACGTGACAGCTTGCTATGACAGTGAATGCAACGTGACAGCTGCTATGACAGTGCATGCAACGTGACAGCTTGCTATGACAGTGCATGCGATGTGACAGCTGCTATGACAGTGCATGCAACGTGACAGCTTTCTATGACAGTGCATGCGATGTGACAGCTTGCTATGACAGTGCATGCGATGTGACAGCTGCTATGACAGTGCATGCAACGTGACAGCTTGCTATGACAGTGCATGCGATGTGACAGCTTGCTATGACAGTGAATGCAACGTGACAGCTTGCTATGACAGTGCATGCAACGTGACAGCTTGCTATGACAGTGCATGCGATGTGACAGCTGCTATGACAGTGCATGCAACGTGACAGCTTGCTATGACAGTGCATGCGATGTGACAGCTTGCTATGACAGTGCATACAACGTGACAGCTTGCTATGACAGTGCATGCAACGTGACAGCTTGCTATGACAGTGCATGCGATGTGACAGCTTGCTATGACAGTGAATGCAACGTGACAGCTTGCTATGACAGTGCATGCAACGTGACAGCTTGCTATGACAGTGCATGCAACGTGACAGCTTGCTATGACAGTGCATGCGATGTGACAGCTTGCTATGACAGTGAATGCAACGTGACAGCTTGCTATGACAGTGCATGCGATGTGACAGCTTGCTATGACAGTGAATGCAACGTGACAGCTTGCTATGACAGTGCATGCAACGTGACAGCTTGCTATGACAGTGCATGCGATGTGACAGCTGCTATGACAGTGCATGCAACGTGACAGCTTGCTATGACAGTGCATGCGATGTGACAGCTTGCTATGACAGTGCATGCAACGTGACAGCCTGCTATGACAGTGCATGCAACGTGACAGCTTGCTATGACAGTGCATGCGATGTGACAGCTGCTATGACAGTGCATGCAACGTGACAGCTTGCTATGACAGTGCATGCGATGTGACAGCTTGCTATGACAGTGCATGCGATGTGACAGCTTGCTATGACAGTGCATGCAACGTGACAGCCTGCTATGACAGTGCATGAAACGTGACAGCTTGCTATGACAGTGCATGCGATGTGACAGCTTGCTATGACAGTGAATGCAACGTGACAGCTTGCTATGACAGTGCATGCGATGTGACAGCTTGCTATGACAGTGAATGCAACGTGACAGCTTGCTATGACAGTGCATGCAACGTGACAGCTTGCTATGACAGTGCATGCAACGTGACAGCTTGCTATGACAGTGCATGCGATGTGACAGCTGCTATGACAGTGCATGCAACGTGACAGCTTGCTATGACAGTGCATGCGATGTGACAGCTTGCTATGACAGTGCATGCAACGTGACAGCTTGCTATGACAGTGCATGCAACGTGACAGCTTGCTATGACAATGCATGCAACGTGACAGCTTGCTATGACAGTGCATGCAATGTGACAGCTTGCTATGACAGTGCATGCGATGTGACAGCTTGCTATGACAGTGCATGCGATGTGACAGCTTGCTATGACAGTGCATGCGATGTGACAGCTGCTATGACAGTGCATGCAACGTGACAGCTTGCTATGACAGTGCGTGCAACGTGACAGCTTGCTATGACAGTGCATGCGATGTGACAGCTGCTATGACAGTGCATGCAACGTGACAGCTTGCTATGACAGTGCATGCGATGTGACAGCTTGCTATGACAGTGCATGCAACGTGACAGCTTGCTATGACAGTGCATGCAACGTGACAGCTTGATATGACAGTGCATGCGATGTGACAGCTGCTATGACAGTGCATGCAACGTGACAGCTTGCTATGACAGTGCATGCGATGTGACAGCTTGCTATGACAGTGAATGCAACGTGACACCTTGCTATGACAGTGCATGCGATGTGACAGCTTGCTATGACAGTGAATGCAACGTGACAGCTTGCTATGACAGTGCATGCAACGTGACAGCTTGCTATGACAGTGCATGCGATGTGACAGCTTGCTATGACAGTGAATGCAACGTGACAGCTTGCTATGACAGTGCATGCAACGTGACAGCTTGCTATGACAGTGCATGCGATGTGACAGCTGCTATGACAGTGCATGCGATGTGACAGCTTGCTATGACAGTGCATGCGATGTGACAGCTTGCTGCAGGACAGTGGACTTATACCTCTGTATGGTTGCAGGTATGTCCGAGGCTGCCTGCAGAGTTGCGACGACGCCGACGCCTGCAACGTGACAGCTTGCTATGACAGTGCCTGCAATGTGACAGCTTGCTGCAGGACAGTGGACTTATACCTCTGTATGGTTGCAGGTATGTCCGAGGCTGCCTCCAGAGTTGCGACGACGCCGACGCCTGCAACGTGACAGCTTGCTATGACAGTGCCTGCAATGTGACAGCTTGCTGCAGGACAGTGGACTTATACCTCTGTATGGTTGCAGGTATGTCCGAGGCTGCCTGCAGAGTTGCGACGACGCCGACGCCTGCAACGTGGCGCCCCCACAGCGGTCGGTCTCACTGACAGTTGCCGCCGTCGTCGCCAGGTTCGTGGTGGCGTCGTGTAGATAATACCACCGTGCTAAGCGAAGAGTTTATCTATCGTCTTGCCATCACAATGAAACCCACACAACATTTTCTTGTTTCTCTACACGCAAAGACAATGAGATATGTGTCTATAAAACACAAAGGAGCCTAGAACCCACACGCGTGCTCATTACCTGTACTCGTTGGGTATGTAGACTGGTCTCCTTATTCTATACACACACACACACTGCATCTGCAATAATATCTAACACAACAATTCATAAATAACGAATGTGGACCAATGGGCGGGATAGTCATAAGCAAATCAATTACAATCTAGTTGCTATTTTTAAATAAACTTATATATACTGTAAGTATTTTAGTGTTGTTACTCATCACGCGATGGAATTATCTATATATATATATTAAAAATGACAATTGAACCAAAATAAAGCTTCAAATCACTGAGCACTGTGTTATTTCCCATTCCCGCCCATCCAGGATTATTTCCTTTTTAATACATATCGGCTCCAGGAGCATGATTATCACTGAAAATCAGTCTTGTTACTGAGCGGGTAGACTCTAAATGTGAATTTACTTATTTTATTTACTTGTGATTCTTCTACATTATTTAACTTTCATATACCACATTATCGAGTAACTCTACGGGGTAACACATTTAACATTAGCCATATAAATATGTTATTTATTAGTATCCATATGCTACACAATTAAGGTAACAGCCTATCAGCAAACTCCTGCGATTTTAGTAGCTTGGAATACATTGAGCTACTGGGAGGCAAGGAGCTCTTTTGCACACAACTTGTATCTCGATACAAATGTCACTGTCGTGTTCACAAGGTATTGGATATGCTGAACATGGATTTGTAAGGACACACTTTCCCAGTGGGACACATGGTGGGACATAACAATTCCTCTCTATTACCTGGCAAGTGTAACCGCTCGAGCACTTCATTGTGGCACAAGGATTTCTAGGAGTACATTCTGCTATTGGTGGGCAGGGAGCTCGGATACACTGCACTTGTTTCTCTACACATACTTCATTAGGCTTACATGGGCTGGGTACAGTGGCACAAGGACTTCTAGGAGTACATTCTGCTATTGGTGGGCAGGGAGCTAGGATACACTGCACTTGTTTCTCCACACATACTTCATTAGGCTTACATGGGCTGGGTACAGTGGCACAAGGACTTCTAGGAATACATTCTGCTATTGGTGGGCAGGGAGCTCGGATACACTGCACTTGTTTCTCTACACATACTTCATTAGGCTTACATGGGCTGGGTACAGTGGCACAAGGACTTCTAGGAGTACATTCTGCTATTGGTGGGCAGGGAGCTAGGATACACTGCACTTGTTTCTCCACACATACTTCATTAGGCTTACATGGGCTGGGTACAGTGGCACAAGGACTTCTAGGAATACATTCTGCTATTGGTGGGCAGGGAGCTCGGATACCACTGCACTTGTTTCTCTACACATACTTCATTAGGCTTACATGGGCTGGGTACAGTGGCACAAGGACTTCTAGGAGTACATTCTGCTATTGGTGGGCAGGGAGCTCGGATACACTGCACTTGTTTCTCTACACATACTTCATTAGGCTTACATGGGCTGGGTACAGTGGCACAAGGACTTCTAGGAGTACATTCTGCTATTGGTGGGCAGGGAGCTCGGATACACTGCACTTGTTTCTCTACACATACTTCATTAGGCTTACATGGGCTGGGTACAGTGGCACAAGGATTTCTAGGAGTACATTCTGCTATTGGTGGGCAGGGAGCTCGGATACACTGCACTTGTTTCTCTACACATACTTCATTAGGCTTACATGGGCTGGGTACAGTGGCACAAGGACTTCTAGGAGTACATTCTGCTATTGGTGGGCAGGGAGCTCGGATACACTGCACTTGTTTCTCTACACATACTTCATTAGGCTTACATGGGCTGGGTACAGTGGCACAAGGACTTCTAGGAGTACATTCTGCTATTGGTGGGCAGGGAGCTCGGATACACTGCACTTGTTTCTCTACACATACTTCATTAGGCTTACATGGGCTGGGTACAGTGGCACAAGGACTTCTAGGAGTACATTCTGCTATTGGTGGGCAGGGAGCTCGGATACACTGCACTTGTTTCTCTACACATACTTCATTAGGCTTACATGGGCTGGGTACAGTGGCACAAGGACTTCTAGGAGTACATTCTGCTATTGGTGGGCAGGGAGCTCGGATACACTGCACTTGTTTCTCTACACATACTTCATTAGGCTTACATGGGCTGGGTACAGTGGCACAAGGACTTCTAGGAGTACATTCTGCTATTGGTGGGCAGGGAGCTCGGATACACTGCACTTGTTTCTCTACACATACTTCATTAGGCTTACATGGGCTGGGTACAGTGGCACAAGGACTTCTAGGAGTACATTCTGCTATTGGTGGGCAGGGAGCTAGGATACACTGCACTTGTTTCTCCACACATACTTCATTAGGCTTACATGGGCTGGGTACAGTGGCACAAGGACTTCTAGGAATACATTCTGCTATTGGTGGGCAGGGAGCTCGGATACACTGCACTTGTTTCTCTACACATACTTCATTAGGCTTACATGGGCTGGGTACAGTGGCACAAGGACTTCTAGGAATACATTCTGCTATTGGTGGGCAGGGAGCTCGGATACACTGCACTTGTTTCTCTACACATACTTCATTAGGCTTACATGGGCTGGGTACAGTGGCACAAGGACTTCTAGGAGTACATTCTGCTATTGGTGGGCAGGGAGCTCGGATACACTGCACTTGTTTCTCTACACATACTTCATTAGGCTTACATGGGCTGGGTACAGTGGCACAAGGACTTCTAGGAGTACATTCTGCTATTGGTGGGCAGGGAGCTCGGATACACTGCACTTGTTTCTCTACACATACTTCATTAGGCTTACATGGGCTGGGTACAGTGGCACAAGGACTTCTAGGAGTACATTCTGCTATTGGTGGGCAGGGAGCTCGGATACACTGCACTTGTTTCTCTACACATACTCTATTAGGCTTACATGGGCTGGGTACAGTGGCACAAGGCATTCTAGGAGTACATTCTGCTATTGGTGGGCAGGGAGCTCGGATACACTGCACTTGTTTCTCTACACATACTTCATTAGGCTTACATGGGCTGGGTACAGTGGCACAAGGACTTCTAGGAGTACATTCTGCTATTGGTGGGCAGGGAGCTCGGATACACTGCACTTTAGACGGAGAGCCAGCAACATAAAAGCTCCCCTCATAAGGTACATATGTTTTGACTATTGAAATAGGAGCGGAAAAACTACTCTACTAACAAAACGCGCGTCTTACTCCTCAACGTGGGGGCTTTTAGGCCCAAGTTCCCCTCATAAGGTACATGGTAGGTCTCGACGGCAAATGAACCGGAAATGTTAATACAAATAGAAAATACTGAGTCAGACGGGCTGAGTGGGGGCTTTACCCGAGTCAGACGCCCTCAAAAAGGGCCCAAAAAGGCCAAGGTTCCCCTCATAAGGTACATGGATGGATTAAACGCCAGTTTGTAGAAATAAGTGTCCCAAATAGGAATTCGAAGAGTAAGACGGGATAAAAGGGGGCGTTTACCGATCAGACGCCATTTTACCCAAAAAGGGCCATTTTTTATTTTCGCACATGCATGCACTTAAACACTCAAATCATATCTGGAAATGTCTCGAGACGTAGAAAAACATACATTTTAAAGAAATGTTGGGTTACTGTCCTCGCCAGACGCCCTCAAAAGGGGCCCAAAAAGACCAAGGTTCCCCTCATAAGGTCGATGGATGGAGTAAACGCCATTTTGTAGAGGTAAGTGTCCCAAATAGGAATTCGAAGAGTAAGACGGGATAAAAGGGGGTGTTTACCGATCAGACGCCATTTTACCCAAAAAGGGCCATTTTTATTTTCGCACATGCATGCGCTTAAACACTCAAATCATATCTGGAAATGTCTCGAGACGTAGAAAAACATACATTTTAAAGAAATTTTGGGTTATTGTCCTCGCCAGACGCCCTCAAAAGGGGCCCAAAAAGACCAAGGTTCCCCTCATAAGGTACATGGATGGAGTAAATGCCATTTTGTAGAGATAAGTGTCCCAAATAGGAATTCGAAGAGTAAGACGGGATATTAGGGGGCGTTTACCGATCAGACGCCATTTTTTCCAAAAAGGGCCACTTTTTATTTTCACACGTGCACGCGCTGACCCAAAACATATCCTTAAATGCCGCTAGAGGTGAATACATTTCAAAGATATTGTGTACGCCCGGACGCATCACCACTGGGGGGTATCACATCCACAAACATATGATCCATTCACAGTGACCACACTTTAGATGCGTACCTGCATTTCTAAAATTCCTAACAAGTAAAATAAATAAAATCCTGACATAAATAATAATAAATACTGGTATATTAAAGTTATGGGTGGGCGGAGCTTCAAAACTATCGCATCCGGATCGAGGCTGTGGGGGGGGGGGGGGGGGGGGCTGGCGAGGACATCACACAATATCTTTGAAATGTATTCACCTCTAGGGGCATTGAAGGATATGTTTTGGGTGTTAAAGCGCGTGCACGTGTGAAAATAAAAAGTGGCCCTTTTTGGAAAAAAATGGCGTCTGATCGGTAAACGCCCCCTAATATCCCGTCTTACTCTTCGAATTCCTATTTGGGACACTTATTTCTACAAAATGGCGTTTACTCCATCCATGTACCTTATGAGGGGAACCTTGGCCTTTTTGGGCCCTTTTTGAGGGCGTCTGACTCGGGTATAGCCCCCACTCAGCCCGTCTGACTCAGTATTTTCTATTTTAACATTTCCGGTTCATTTGCCGTCGAGACCTACCATGTACCTTATGAGGGGAACTTGGGCCTTTTTTCGGCTTTTTTGGCCCCCTGTGGGGCCTAAAAGCCCCCACGTTGAGGAGTAAGACGCGCGTTTTGTTAGTAGAGTAGTTTTTCCGCTCCTATTCCAATAGTCAAAACATATGTACCTTATGAGGGGAGCTTTTATGTTGCTGGCTCTTGGACTACTTGTTTCTCTACACATACTTCATTAGGCTTACATGGGCTGGGTACAGTGGCACAAGGGAGCACCAGCTCGCATTTATGTCTTGGTGGACTAATATTCGTTTGCAACACACAACTGAATCCAGGCTGACACACAACGAACGAACACAAGTCTTGTGTTGTGGGAACACATTGAGGTCTGGGTGGGAACTCGTGTGGTCGTGGTTGACATACAAAGCCATCGATACAATTTACACCAACACACGGATCTACATACGAGGGTACACATCTTCCTCTTGGGGAATATGTGTTCGGTATTGATTCACATACGTATCCATCAGTACAACGGATCGCTAAACAAGAATCTGTCCAAACGCATTCTCCAGTCGTAGGAAATGAATTGGGCCTCAGTCGACAAGTAGACCTATATGCACAGAACAAGAATGTACATGGATTCCGGACACATTTCGGAGGCCAGGGAGACAATCCTGCTACGTACTCGCAAACGTAGCCGTTGTCGCAAGGGATCGCCTGGCATGGATCGTCGATGACGCACTTGGTGAACGGAGGGTAGACGTCACTGAAGACCTTGCACATGTATCCATAGGGGCAGTCGGGTTCACAAGGGGGTGGTACCGGGACGATGTCGACGGACACACAGGAGGGTTGACCATCTGGACCCACGACGCACGTTGTGGACGTTGGGCAGGTGCTGGCTGCGCATGCGCTGTACGACGAGTCGGCATTTGCTGGCAAGTAAGCAAAACATGGCATTACTAGGATGTTTACAGGATACCTTTTCTTTCGTCGATTCACAAATCTAATAGTAATCGATTAAAAAATATATTTCATCTATTCCCGAGATCAAAAACTATATTTTCCTTTTTTGGGCAATGTTTCGTTTGGAACCATTTTACTTTTTCCCATTTAATATAACATGTACCAAAATATAATTCTCAAACAAAAAGTTTGTCTCGATTAGCCTCGTTGCAAAAATATGAGACGTAAAGCCCAAATATCACATCAGATCATCAAACAAAAAGTTATTTTTTATTGACAAAAGTGTAAAGAAATGCTGATCTCAGGGAGGGATCTTCTAATATAGGGATCTTCTAATAGTAAACGTCCCGTATGGTTTGCTTACTACGAAAACGCTCTTTTTGACGCGTTGATAAGCGAGCGCGTCCATATCTACGAACTTTCAGGCGAAAAGATCTCAAAGCTAATAAAAACAAGAAACAACAACTTACAACAATTCAAGAATGCGCATTCCAAAAAATTTTCTAATTTCCATAGCTATTATACTTCCCGACATTGTTGAACGTCGTGCAATGTACGTAGCTAAGATTTTTCGTTGTTATTTCATACAGTGTTTTCGACACGGTCCGCCACCGTTACTAACACTTATTGACAGCTATAGAAATGTAATTTCTGTCTCTAATACGTATCAGATAGCGTTTAAATTAGTTTATTCGTTACCGGAAAAATATTTACTATAATAAAACCTTATCTCACTTTGCCGTTACTGTGTTTCAGAAAAATATTTTCTGAGTAACTTTTGTGTAACTTTGCCAATACTTATCAGATCGCCATAACATGAACATATTCGTGACCGGAAAAATCTTTGTAAACATATGGCTGTCCACATTTTGCTGCCATTTTGTGACAGAAAAATATTTTGTAGTAACTATGGTGTAAGTTTGTAACTTTTCGAACGATTTTGTCACAAAACTATACAGCTTTAATCCACATCGAGGCTTGTGGGTGGTCCAAATTTCAAGTTATTTAGTTAGTTAGTTAAGGTAGTCAAGTTAGTTAAGCGAGCAAAGCGAGCGTCTCCATTAGATCTTTATGGCACTTCGTTCTGTTTTTTTTATTATTATTTGTTTTATGTTTGTCGATAGCGATCGAACAGACAGTCCGATCAAGTTGCAATTTGGACCATTTACAAGCCTCAATATGGATTGAAAGTGTATAGTTTTGTAACAAAATAGTTCAAAAAGTTACAAAGTTACACCATACTTACTGAACAATATTTTTCTGAAACAAACTGGTGGCAAAATGTGAGATTGCCACATTTTTATAAAGATTTTTTTGGCCACGAATGTGTTCATTTTATATCGATCTGATACATATCGGACATAAAAGTTACTGGAAAATAATTTTCTGAAACACAGTATAGGCTTAACGGCAAAATGTGAGGTGGCTATATTATAGTACATTTTTCGTCCAGTCACGGATATACTAATTTAAATGCAATCTGATACGTATTAGAGGCAGACATTACATTTCTATTGCTTTCATTGTCAATAAGTGTTAGTAACGGTGGCGGACCGTGTAGAAAACACTATACGAAATGACAACGAAAATTCTTAGCAACGCACATTGCACAGCATTCAACAATGTCGGGAAGTATAACAGCTATGGAAATTAGAAACATGTTTGCAATGCGCATTCTTGAATTGTTGTTAATTGTGGTTTTTATTAGCTTTGAGAACTTTTCGCCAGAAAGTTCGTAGATATGGACTTGCTCGCTTATCAACGCGTCAAACAGAGCGTTTTCCTAGTAATAATATTGACTTACTTGAAACGCACAGGCCGGTGTTTTCTTGGCAGAAACCCGAACAACATTTTCGATTGTTGTCGCACTACAACATAAATTGCCACAGTGATGAGCTGCGATATGTAGCTTACTAAACTTCTAGCAGGCTGTAGTAATGTAGACTAGCTTACCGGAAGGTCAACTTCTAGACACTGGTACGCGTTGTAATAATTGCCACTCATTGCATTGTACAATTTGACCTGAGTGAGGGTGGACTTGCTCGTGTAAATCAAGGTAGAGAGCAGCACCGTCACCATCGCAATCGCTTCTATTTGGAACATAGCTGCTGCTTACAGACAGTGGTATAATGTATGTTGTCATGACAATATGCATACAACACATTCAGTCAAGAGTATGACCTTCAGAACTTACATTGGCAAATCTGACTTGGTTGATTCACCAAGAGCAGAATGTCACCTGGAAAGAAAATATGTATTTACTTGGCAACCTATTATAATCCACTATAGGCCTAAAGACGCTAAAAGAGAGCGTCTTCATAGTGTGCTATCAGTTGGTAAAAAAGCGGTGTGCATTTCCCAATTCCTGTATACGCTACTGTGTTTGACTATGCTGTGAGACCTACATGGTGAGTTGGGGACTAGTGAATATGATGATGTGTGATGTTTATGTGAAAAGGAATTAAAAAGCGTATAGTGACTTATTCCGCTCTGTTTAAATACTTTTCATACATTCAGATACATTTCATATTTCGTAATGTCGATAAGAGTTCCCGTGTATACCTCATATTGTGTATTTGTTTGTATGGCTGTACTGATAATATGTATACATATGTAATACATTATCCAAATAGATAATAAATTGATAAGTAATAGTATGTATATATTCATATTATGTAGTGATAGGTTTTCGAGTTTTTGTCCACGGAACTTGCTTTCTAGAGACTGGTTGCTGGCCCAGAAATGGGCCATTGTCATTGTCTCGACGTTTGGCAAAATCGCATTTGCCATCTTCAGGATGATCCGTTGTCGTTTTAGAGGCATTTTATTTTGTCAATAGGTAATATCAATATCACTGATAAAGTCTCGATACGAACTCGTCATTGTTTAACACAAGCTTAAGCCAAAACTCCTGCCAACATTTCTCCACTCCACTATAGCTCAACCACCTGGTGTCTGGAGAAAGTTGCATGATTATTGATTATCATTCCATGCACTAGTTTTACAAAAGAATATAGTGGAAGTGGAGCTAGTGGTACAAAAGAGCGATATTTCCTTCCACTTTCACGAAATAGTGCAGATATCAGGACAAATTGGAGACAAACAAGCATACCTTTTAGTTCACTTCTTCTTTTCGTCTTATTGCTATTTAGAATGTGCTTCACTTTTCCATTATTCTCATTGTACTGAAGATACAACTCTTTTCAACAAGTACTTATGAACATTTACTTTGTAGTTTGGAATGTGTGGTTTTTATCATGGTTTTTGTTTAGACTGTTGCCACATGAGTTCGCTGAAACATATCAACAGAACGTGGTCAAACTAAACACCGATAGAAATGGCTCAGTGCTATAGCACAAGAGGCTTCGATAGTCGATACTCGCTAACGAAAATCATGACTGATGTTTTTTCAAGGTTTTCCTCAGTCACAAGGTGAATACTAGGAAATTGAGTCACAGCCCTTGGACAATCCTCCACAACTATTTCACTTCACCCCATGTATTTCCTCCATGATGAAAGCACACGTTTCCGTACGACTTCGAATAGATAAAAATTGCAGCAATATTGCATCTTATTGCATACAGTCAACCAATGGGTGAACGATAAAACGTCGTTGAATTTCGAAATAGCGTAGACTGTCAACCGTCCATTTCTGAACCACTTCCCTTTCTTATTTTCTAAACCGTAGGATATGGATTGAATACATACTGAAGATTAACTTGGCAATGTATAACAATAATGTCCACATACATAAAATTACATTGATTGTGTTCAAGAATGTAAATCACCGTAAAATGTTCTTCTGTGTAGGTATAGCCTCGTGGCAAGTGGGTGGCCAGTGTACATAATCTATAATCAGCAAGTACTTTTTGGCGGGGGTGGGTGAAGGTCTTTTTTTGTTGTGGCCATTTAAAAGTGAATGATAAAAGTAGGCCTATAATAGGAATAATCACCCAGTACAGATTAAAAAAAGTAAGCAGAAACTCCTAGGTTTACAGTTAGGCTACAGTATAAACAAATAGTTAATACATTAATATTGTATTACAATGTACCCACAGTCACATTTCACATCACACTCACAAGTTAGGCTATACTGATTATTAAACAAATCATTTTTCTTTCTGCGAAAAAAAAAACGTTTTTGTTTATACTATTTATAAATTCACACTGTAGAAAGATGTGGAAAGAACGACAACGACAACGACAACGACAAGCAAAATATATTGTATTGGCTCTCCATATTTGCTCTGCCGACAACTGTCAGAAACATGTTGGTTGGTGGAGGGGAAGGGACCAATCCCAGCATTCGTATTGTATCAGAAAACAACAACAGTTATTTATCTGTGAGAAAACAAGTCCAGCAACCTCGATGCCTGCATGGTGGCAGATCACTGAAGCACGCGGATGGGACCACTAGGCGGGTAAGTTAAAACATTAGTTGAACGAATATTTTTCATGTGGCATCGAGAGTAGGATGTTGATTAGTCCAGCTACCTCCCGAATTAGTCTCGCGTCTACCACCAAACCACCTCTATCGGCGAGTAATGGAAATGATGCGCAATGGAAATTACTAGCTCGAATCATGCAAGTTGCTGTGTTTGTAAACAGAACTACGCCGGTACCGGTAGTTGAAAACCGTACCTTTCGTGGACAGGCGCGTTAAAAGTACGGGGGGGGGGGGGGGTCACGAATATGGACACTTTTTTCAAAAAATTTGTTTTAGGAAAGGTATCTGGTGCCGTTGTATAATCATTTATAAGTTGCTATTTACCTGTACTGTAGTTGATTAGTTTTATTCTATAACTTTTAAAACTATTTACAATCTGTTTTTATTGTTTTGAAATCCAGAAATTAAAAACCAACCTCGACATGGGAGTTATCCAACTTCCCCACCACGAAAGTGTTTACACCGATAAATAATTTGAATCTAATTTAAATAGAAATGTAAAAATCTGTTAATGTGTTATAGCGTCGTAACATAGCTAACTGAGGTTATTATTAGTAATACAATAAATGTGTAAACAAAATAGCATCTCTGATACCGATGTTCGCCTTCTCTATTTAGATGGTCTTGAAGTCGCTATCTCAAGGACGAATTATCATGGATTTATAAAAGTACCCTACGGTACATTCAACTCCATGGAATTATCAGGAGGTCATTATCTAACATGGCGGCAACAAGGCATACTTTTGGTCGTCTTTGTTTACAAACAATTGCAATATCAGCCAAACCGCACAAAGCTAGACGATGCGCGCGCAACGTTAAAACTCCTTGGCTATAGGGACAAGGATTCCCGCTAGGAAGCGTATCTCAGCTTTGCGATGGCGAAAAGGTCGTTTATAAAAACTAGCAAGAAGTGGCAGTTGCTTTTTCCGTTTCTATATTTTCTGTTTTCCAACAAAAATTTAAAAATTATTCGTAAACGGCTTTGGTTTGGTTTACGGTTGCTATAGAGTTTGTTCTTCTTATGGAAAATAGCATGTAATAAAACAATGCCATAGCAACCAATCCTGCACTTAGCTTGACACTTGACAGTGCATACTGCATACGGCCTTAGGCCCAGTATAAAGGCCCAGTGGTATTATAGAATTTAGCACTGTATTTCGAAACACATCTATCTTCTAGTCGTGAAAAAATAAAGAGAACGAGACAGGAGTGGTGAAATGCAAATTGATCCTCAGTCAGGGTTCATGAGTCATGAGTTATGACTCATGCTTGAAAAGAAAAGAATATTAGGGTAAAAGGCCAGTTTACCACTGACCGAAGAATAGGCATGCATCTTGTTTGCGTTTCTACTATTGGCAACTTTTCCCCCATCTAACGTAAACTGGTCTTCGTTTCAACAAACTCACACAACATGCCACGTCGAAATTGTGACTAGAAAGGGGACGGGGTCAGAGATAATAGTGAGGGGGGAGGGTCAATTGCACCCCCCCCCCCCTCTGTTATTACGCACCTTTTCGTGTCTCATAGCTATTCGAGATTAAAAGTTGTAATGATTGTGCGTTCATGCGGTATAGAAACGGAAACTAGCGAATCGAGTCAAGTTGTTGTGCCAGCGCACTTTCTTAAAGAATTTGCTCATGCCACGTAGTACATTTTTTATCTGTGCTCATGCGGTAGAAACGGGAACTAGCGAATCGAGGGAAGTTGTTGTGCCAGCGCACTTTCTTAAAGAATTTGCTCATGCCACGTAGTACATTTTTTATCTGTGCTCATGCGGTAGAAACGGGAACTAGCGAATCGAGGGAAGTTGTTGTGCCAGCGCACTTTCTTAAAGAATTTGCTCATGCCATGTAGTACATTTTTCATCTGTGCTCATGCGGTAGAAACGGGAACTAGCGAATCGAGGGAAGTTGTTGTGCCAGCGCACTTTCTTAAAGAATTTGCTCATGCCACGTAGTACATTTTTTATCTGTGCTCATGCGGTAGAAACGGGAACTAGCGAATCGAGGGAAGTTGTTGTGCCAGCGCACTTTCTTAAAGAATTTGCTCATGCCACGTAGTACATTTTTTATCTGTGCTCATGCGGTAGAAACGGGAACTAGCGAATCGAGGGAAGTTGTTGTGCCAGCGCACTTTCTTAAAGAATTTGCTCATGCCACGTAGTACATTTTTTATCTGTGCTCATGCGGTAGAAACGGGAACTAGCGAATCGAGGGAAGTTGTTGTGCCCTTGCATGATGAGTTGATTGTCAAATACGGCCTTCACCCTGAACTGAACAAGGACAAGTGTGGACATGTTTCTGAAGACCATATCCATCAACTCTGGATTGAAGATTAGCCTTTGCAGTGTAATAACGTATCCAGTATCCACCTTGAAAAAATAAATAAAACAGTTTTCAAAGCTTTATACACATTATGACTTTATTTCGTATGCCTGGATAGAGCAGAACTTTTGCTGAAACGCTGTCCCGGGCTGGGCCCTCTAGAGCAGATGAAAGAATAGAGAGGTAAAACGCGTAAGCCCGAGGGCTGGGTTGATGATAAAAATTAAGTGTGGGGTGGTGTTAGTATTAGTATTAGTAGGGGGGGGGGGGGGGGGGGGCGGGCGGGTGTTTACATTCAAACTTTTCATTCACAGGTGATGACAATGAACTTAGTAGTAGTGGTAGTAGAATTAGTGGTAGTAGTGGTACTAATCTTTACATGCATATTTTGCTATTTTACATTCATATTTAACATTCACAGCTGTGATGACCATAGAAGACACATAATATCATGTACAAAACAGGAGCATGCATGCGGGTTGTGTTGTCTATTATTGTCATAAAATTCTCATAAAACATGTTAGATTTAACCAGTTTTTCGTCGAAAACGTAAACAAACATACATACCAATCCAAGAGAGTAATAATTATTTGATCTTGAACGACGTAATCGACAGCTAGGTCATAATATGACGTCGGCGAAATCAGATCCACCAATCATCGCCGGGGCGCCATACCGGGAATCCGGTGGGGGGGTTGTGGTGTGGAGGCGTAGGGGTTGGTGGGCGTTTAGGTTGCAGTGAGGGCCGGCATCGGCATGAATGAGAATGATAAGAGAGACTGAGATGAAAAAGGGGTAAAAGTGAGCAAGGTGGATGAATGAGTGAATTATTAGTGAATGGATGAATGGGAAATTGGGTGATTAAAGATATACACGAGAACTGTCCTTGCGGGCACCTGTCACCACTAGGAGGGACGAGAAACCCAGCTCGACCGGTAGACAGTATATAAACACTGTGTGGACATCAATATGGCTAATGATGACGTGATAGTAGATCTAAGTAATACCCTCCGCGGTGAACCATGCGCTTGTGGCGAACACATGCCAGCTATAGGGACGTGGGTTCGAATCCCGCATCTAGAAATACGTGTGAATAGCATTCTCTGTGTTAGTAAGTAATATTTGAATAGCCCGCTCTGTACATGAGAACCGTATAGATCTGTTCTTGTACTTCCGTGGTTGAGAAGAGAGCTAACATTCAACACATACAGTGAATCGTCCCGAAGAGCAGCATTGTGATATGGAGTGCTCTGTGATTGGTGGTTGGGAGAGTGAAGAATGACGAGCACGTGAGGAACGACTATGCATTTGACCCTTATAGATAGAAGCAATCACGGCCCTCTAGATCAATTCTGATAACCGTCTACGGTGCGGCAGCGGCGCCGTACGTCAAAAAGCCGGGTGTGTGCACAGGCCGTTAGATTGGCACACTCCGACCATTGAGTTGATTATAGTGTAATCAAATACCGATAGTTTCAAGGTTGTGTCAAATACCTTAATAGGAATATTACTGCTACGGTATTTGGTTGTGTAATGCTGCGACACTCGCTAGCGTCTCGCGGATACCGATGACACCAACGAAAGTTGATGATGATGATGATATTTGGGGTTTTACGTCCCATATTTTTGCAACGAGGCTAATCGAGACGATGAGTAGGTGATTATGAGGATGAAAAACGCCACATGACATCCATGCCCAAGCCAGGATTCGAACCTGGAACGCAGAGACCGCGGTTCACTAGACCAACGCCTAATCGACCTCGGCCAACTGCGCCGGCCCAACGAAAGTTGTTTCACAAGCTTTGAAGGTTAAGTAGGTTGAGTAATTTTGGAAACCTTAAGATTTATTGGTTTATTGGTTCAGGGCCGTATTACAACATAGTGCGCCATGATCTGGCTCCCAAGTCTTGAAACTGACGTTTTGATTCAAAACGTGTAGATCTAATGTTTTTTTTTATTGAAATAAAATACATGACGATTCATTCATTTTGAAACTGAAAAAAGGGAGCAAAAGTTTTAATTGCCAACGGCACGTAGTGTTCCCAAGCGGTCACCGATCCAAGTACTGACCACGCGCAATGTTGCTTAATTTCGATGATCGGACGAGAACCGGTGTATTCAACATGGTATGGCCGTTGACGACGATCATTACCAATTCTCAAATACGTATGCGATATATATATTATATATTGTGTAATGTTATATTTTTTTAAATAATTTTATTAACAAAATAAACGTTGTTTTCACGCATGTAGGCAGTGCGAACTTATGGTACGTTTACAGCTACGCGTTGCGAGTGAAGCGAGGGGCGAGCTCTAATCAGCGGCCGAGTTTCACGCAAAGAAGTTCATAGTTTCACGCAAACTCGGCCACTGATTGGAGCTCGCGCCTTCGCTTCGCTCGCAACGCGTAGCTGTAGATCGGGGAGCCTGAATAGCGCCGAATGGAACAACGCCGAATCGATCGTGTGTACTGCACTTTGAAGTATAATCCTAACCCAAAAAAGTAGACCTTGTAACCTGGAACAACGCCGAATCTTTTACTGCGTTATTCCACCGGAATAACGCCGACATTTTTTCGACGTTAATCCATCGGAACAACGCCGAATCTTTTTCGGCGTAAATCAACCGGAACAAAGCCGAATATTTTTCGGTGCTAATTCACCGGAACAACGCCGAATCTTTTTTGGTGTAAATCCAACGGAACAACGCCGAATATTTCTCGGCGTAAATCCACCGGAACAACGCCGAATCTCACAGTGTTGGTTATAATTCTTTTCAAAAAAAATGTTTTTAGGTTCGTCAATACATTCTACTCACTGCACCGTTCAAACCATGAATTACACAGAAAATGATTCGGCGTTTTTCCAGTGGATTTACGCCGAAAAAGATTCGGCTTTGTTCCGGTGGATTTACGCTGAAAAAGATTCGACGTTGTTCCGGTGGATTAACGTCGAAAAAGATTCGGCGTTGTTCCGGTGGATTTAAGCCGAAGGAGATTCGGCGTTGTTCCGGTGGATTAACGGCAAAAAAAATCGGCGTTGTTCCGGTGGATTAACGCAGAAAAAGATTCGGCGTTGTTCCGGTGGATTTAAGGCGAAAAAGATTCGGCGTTGTTCCGGTGGATTACCGTCGAAAAAATTTCGGTTTGTTCCGGTGGATTTAAGTCGAAAAAGATTCGGCGTTGTTCCGGTGGATTAACGCAGAAAAAGATTCGGCGTTGTTCCAGGTTACAAGGTCTACTTTTTTGGGTTAGGATTATACTTGAAAGTGCAGTACACACGATCGATTCGGCGTTGTTCCATTCGGTGTTATTCAGCGTCCCCTGTAGATCGACTAATAGTTGAATGAAATTAGCGTGTACAAATCTGGACTGTAATAAGCAAAGTTTTTTTTGATCGGAATAAAATAAATGACGATTCATTCAATTTGAAACTGAAAAAGAACCAAATTTTGAATTGCCAACGGCACATGGTTTTCTCGAGCGGTCACCCATCTAAGTACTGACGACGAGCGATGTTGCTTGACTTCAGTGACCGGACGAGAACCGGTGTATTGTATTCAACATGGTATGGCCGTTGACGTCGATCACAATCAATTAGTACCTTTCCGCAAGAGATTCCTCAGAAACGACGGAACAAAGCAGTGCAGAATAAGCCTGCCTTTCAGCAATCGCACAAGTCCTCACACCCTTCCTTGCACCTGCAATTGTTAAGTGCAAGAGTTTGTCTCGTGCAGCAGGAAGTAATACTCACTGGCCCTAGATCATTGCCACTTACTGACCAACCCCAGTATTTAGGCGAACGAACGAATATTGATGCCGCTTGAATCAGAGAACTCGCAAGAGTAAGTATTCCGAGCTCCTCGAAAAGCTCTGACCAAGATTTTCTCCTGAATACACCAGCAACGACGCGACGGCTCTTTTCTAGAGTACGAACAGTCTGGTTGCGATGTGGGGATGACCCCCAAAATATAATATATGAGAGATGCGAATGAATATGAGTGTGATAAGCTTGTTTGAAAATATGAGGGTGAACTTTAAAAAAAAAAAAACTGTTCATTTTATATGTAACTTGGTTGATGTATGAGGACCAGTCCAGATGTTTCGGTGACAATCAGGCCTAACAACGTAACATAATTACTGTTCTGAATTAGAAATATGTGTAATTGTGTAAACGCCATAATGGTTTTGGTTTGGCATTGATTTGTATTAAATCTTAAACCTTAACCGTTATTGTTTCAGGTTTTCACAGAAGAGGCCGGCGACTGCGACATTGATTCATCTTAAACCATACTAAATTGAAGATACTATTCTGAATCAGTCAAACTGTTCCTTCTTGACGTAATCAGACACTTGTGTTGTGATACTGAGCCATTTTGTTACATTATATCGGTGTTTACGAAATGACGTTTGTCGGTGTCTGTTCTAAAGCCATGTTGAAGGTTCCCAATGTAAAGGCTGGCCGAATATGGCGGAGTGCGCATGACTGTGCAAGTGGAAGGCAGCTGGTAACCCCTACGTTGGTAAGTGCACGTGCACTAGCCGCCAGTAATGCTTTAATATCACAAGTTAATAAGTCTCGCTTTCTCAATTCTTTTACGCCACAAGAAGAAAAGAAAACTCTTTTTGACCTCTGCAATCAGGACATGAAGAAAATTGAAGATGATGGTAAACGAATGATTAGAGACCACATAAAAAATGATGAAATGTATGAAATTGCAACGTACTACTACTTAGGTGAAGGAACTGGTCTATTCATGGGGATTAGTTCATTTGTCCTCCTGTCCAAAGCTCTTAGCTATCACTTACGCAGGGATGGAAACCTGACGGGACTACAAGAAAAAGTGATAAGTTTATTAGAATTGGGGTCGGCGACTATAATTATGCACGATGATATTATAGATAACACGCAAGTTCGTTGCAAGATACCGACTGCTCATCGTGTTTGGAACCCGTACAAGGTGATCGTAGCTGGTGACATGATGACTGCCATCTTTGTGAACGAAGCAGCAAAGTTGGATTACGCTATTACATCAACCCTATGTCTACTAAACGAGAGGGCAGTTCACGGGCAGTGCGTTTCTAATGATAATAATATGACGATTCCGTCTTACGATACATTAGCAAACTATTTGTTACAAGTTGACTTAAAGGCAGGGTCCTCTGGTTCTTTCATGTGTAAGTCCGTAGCTCAGGCTAGTGGAGCAAGCGACCTGCTGGCAGAAAATGTGCTTAAGATGGGATTCAACGCATATATGGCTATTCAAGTTGTTGACGACCTCAAAGATCTTGAGGCGGATATCACAGATGGAGTGGCTACAGCTCCTGTACTCTTTGCACTCAAGGAACACCCGGTTCTGGAGAAGATGATAGGGCGAAAATTCCGGGAAGAAGGAGATGTAGAGAAGGCGATGGAACTTGTGAACAATTCCAACGGGAAGGAACAGGCAAAGATCCTCGTTAGAACGTACTTCGAGCAGGCAATGTATTTCCTGGACACGCTGGCAGATTCGCCGTATCGAGAGGGCCTCAAGAACTTCTTACATGTTCAGTTAAATAGAAAGATCAATAAGTAAAATAATGAATGTAGGCCTACATACGCATGCATGAATGAGTGCAGACAAATTAATGTTACTCAAATATGCCTCAAAACGGCTTAAAACGAGGGAAATCAAGAAGAAGAGAGGGGAATCAAGAATAATGATTTATATACTGAAAATGAAAAATGTAAAAGTAGAAAGGTCTAAGCTGTAAATGGTTGAAAGTGAGGTAGGCCTATCTGTATTCTTAAAAATAAATACAATATTTGTTATAAAACATAATATTTGGCTTCTAATGAATGCATGCAAAGATGTACACGCAGACAAGGTGTCTTGTAAACACAGTGCAGTGGCGGGTCCAGAAATAATTTTGATGATGATGGTTCGAGCAGCATTACAAAAGTTTCGCAACGCTAGGCACTCTAGGGGTTTAACTAGGAAAATGCTCTGTGTGACGCGTTGATAGCGAGCGCGTCCATATCTACGAACTTTCTGGCGAAAAGCTCTTAAAGCTGATAAAACAACAATTCACAACAATACAAGAATGCTCATTCCAAACATTTTTCTTATTTCCAAAGCTATTACTTATTATATTCTTATTATTTTATTCTTATATACTTCCCGACATTGTTGAATGCAGTACAATGTGCGTTGCTAAGGTTTTTTGTTGTCATTTCGTAAGTGTATTCTACACGGTCCGCCACCGTTACTAACATCAAAATATGTAATTTTTGTTTAAATTCGTATCAGTTCGCTTTTAAATTTTTATATTCGTGACCGGACGAAAATTTACTATAATATAGCCACCTCCACATTTTACCGCTGTGGTAATTCTTCCGATTGGGTCCGCGGCTCATTTGCACAAATGCAGTCATGGAAAGTACTTGAAACACTTACTAAAAGACAAATTTATGTTTAAAATGAACCCAAACAAGTTTCGGTGTCCACTAAAACATTCAAAATTACCCCTTTCGATGATCTAAAACAGCGTTTAGACGGCGGATTTTCCCATTGTCGCCATGATACTTTTTCTGCCGCCCGAAGTTCTGTAGTATACCAACGTATGCCTACCAAAGTGACATACACTGAAAGTGACTGCCCAAGTGCCTGACATCCCACGAAAGGAAGAAGGTTAAGGGGGTCAGGTTATGAAACATCTTGAAACGTAGGCCTACTTTCGTTTACAACTCAAATAAATTTACGCCTTCTTCAAATTGTATCACTCAAATAAAATGGTTGGCAACACTGCCGGAACGTCAAAGATGGCGATCAGTAATGGCTGATTAATTTTCTTCCGTCTGTCATCTCGAACACTTAGATCACATTTTCTTTACTTATAAACTAAATTTAAACATTAAAACTACTTAAAAAATGCTTTGTACACTAGATTTAATATATTTATAACAGTAAATATGAAGAAATTTCATTAATGTTTATTTTACAGCGATTTTTCACCGCGGACCCAATCGGAAGATTTACCGCTGTTCTGTTTCAGAAAATATTTTCGAGTAATTGTTATGTAACTTTGCCAATACTTATTCGAGTCCTTAGACGATGACGCACTTGCGTAAGTCGCATGAAAAAGTCCCACCGAATCTGTGAATCATAGTTATTTTTTTTAGTGGTCGTTCTTCTTGTCGACTCTGATATGCAAAGTTTTTGTGGAAGAAAACCTTAATGCTACGTTTACAGCTACGCGTTGCGAGCGAAGCGAGGGCGCGAGCTCCAATCAGTGGCCGACTTTGCGTGAAACTATTAACTTTTTCGCTTGAAACTCGGCCGCTGATTGGAGCTCGCGCCCTCGCTTCGCTCACAACGCGTAGCTGTAAACGTACCATTAATCGCCCGCTCGCTATAACAGCATGCGCAATACCGTGACCACGCATAAGGCTTCGAATCGAGGTCCATTAAGTTGTAACCACCCATTACAGCACAAACGATTAAACCAATCGCATTCGTTAGTGCTACGTTTGTGCTGGTTTGTGCCGCAAACCGCATCGTTTGTGCTGCTACTGTTAAAAAGTTACAGCCACTTCAAAGTGGGTGGTTACAACTTAATGCCTAACCACCCATTCTTTTAATCGACTTGAAACTTTGTTATCAGTTAGTGCTACATTTGTGCTGGTTTGTGCCGCAAACCGCATCGTTTGTGCTACTACCGTTAAAAAGTTACAGCCACTTGAAAGTGGGTGGTTACAACTTAATGCCTAACCACCCATTCTTCTAATCGACTTGAAACTTTGTAATCAGTTCGTGCTACGTTTGTGCTGGTTTGTGCCGCAAACCGCATCGTTTGTGCTGCTACCGTTAAAAAGTTACAGCCACTTGAAAGTGGGTGGTTACAACGTAATGCCTAACCACCTACTCTTCTGATCGACTTGAAACTTTGCAAGCGGTTAGTGCTATGTTTGTGCTGGTTTGTGCCGCAAACCGCATCGTTTGTGCTGCTACCGTTAAAAAGTTACAGCCACTTGAATGTGGGTGGTTACAACTTAATGCCTAACCACCCATTATTCTGATCGACTTGAAACTTTGCAAGCGGTTAGTGCTACGTTTGTGCTGGTTTGTGTCGCAAACCGCATTGTTTGTGCTGCTACCATTAAAAAGTTACAGCCACTTGAAAGTGGTTGGTTACAACTTAATGCCTAACCATTCATTCTTCTAACAAATTATAACCAACCAACTTCAAGTGGCTGTAACTTTTTAACGGTAATAGCACAAACAATGCTGTTGGCGGCACAAACTAGCACAAACGTAGCACTAACCGCTTGTACAGTTGCAGGTCGATCAGAGGAATGGGTGGTTAGGCATTAAGTTGTAACCACCCACTTTCAAGTAGATGTAACTTTTTAACGGTAGCAGCACAAACGATACGGTTTTCGGCACAAACCAGCACAAACGTAGCACTTACCGTTTGCACAGTTGCAAGTCGATCAGAAGAGTGGGTGGTTAGGCATTAAGTTGTAACCACCCACTTTCAAGTGGCTGTAACTTTTTAACTGTAACAGCACAAACGATATGGTTTGCGGCACAAACCAGCACAAACGTACCACTAACCGTTGGCAAACTTTCAAGTCTATCAGAAGAATGGGTGGTTAGGCATTAAGTTGTAACCACCCACATTCAAGTGTCTGTAACTTTTTAACGGTAGCAGCACAAACGATGCGGGTTGCGGCACAAACCAGCACAAGCGTAGCACTAACCAAGATAAAGCATTGTATTAGATGATAATTAATTTACGGATTTTAAAACATTAATGTTGTCACCACCCACATTCAAGTGGCTGTAACTTTTTAACGGTAGCAGCACAAACGATGCGGTTTGCGGTACAAACCCGCACAAACGTAGCACTAACCGCTTGCAAAGTTAAAAGTCGATCAGAAGAGTTGGTGGTTAGGCATTAAGTTGTAACCACCCACTTTCAAGTGGCTGTAACTTTTTAACGGTAACAGCACAAACGATGCGGTTTGCGGCACAAACCAGCACAAACGTAGCACTAACCGCTTGCACAGTTGCAAGTCGATCAGAAGAATGGGTGGTTAGGCATTAAGTTGTAACCACCCACATTCAAGTGGCTGTAACTTTTTAACGTTAACAGCACAAACGATGCAGTTTGCAGCACAAACGAGCACAAACGTAGCACTAACCGCTTGCAAAGTTTCAAGTCGATCAGAAGAATGGGTGGTTAGGCATTAAGTTGTAACCACCCACTTTCAAGTGTCTGTAATTTTTTTACAGTAACAGCACAAACGATGCTGTTTGCAGCACAAACCAGCACAAACGTAGCACTAACGAATGCGATTGGTTTCATCGTTTGTGCTGTAATGGGTGGTTACAACTTAATTGACCTTTCGAATCGAACGACCCAAAGAAACGTTAGATCTTTATTTTCGTACCCTAATGTGACAAATTGCGTGACTACATCTTCATATGTGACTACACCCTCTTCAAATAGAAGTTTTTACATTATCTCAGACGACAGACATGTTGTAATCTGCATTAGAATGTGCACGGCATGCAGGTTGCACTGAAGGAAGACAAAAAAACGGTGTAGCAACGGCTAATAATGTGTGAAATAATATTTAAATTTGTTAATGTCTTTCACAATGGTTTATCTTAACTAGGTAATTATGTTTAACGTAAATAGCAGTCGATGTATCTACTTAAAATAAGAACCACATGTTAATTCAAGTTGCCGCCAGATTTCCATGCCACACCAACTCGGCTGCACTAGTGCAATGTAAGCAAGTGGTGTAACCTGCACGGTGGTACCAGAAACTAGAAAGCCTGCACTGGTGCAGGCGATGCAGGGCATACAAACGAACCTATTCTTTTAGAACGAAACGAACATCAATTGATCGAACTTGTTCGGTCTGTTCGGAAATGGCAACTGTTCACCACCAGTAACATGTTTTTACAGATGAACAACGAACCCCGAACCATCGAACAACCCGTTCGGACTGGTTCGAGAGACTGTTTGGAACGGACAAATGAACGACTCGGGCCTGCGCCTCGCTCGTGCTGAGCGCGGTCGACTTGAATGAATTCAGACATCAGCGAGCGATTCGTTTATTGGAATGTGTGAAGGCATAGGCCTAGGATGCAACCACAGTAGACCTATTATATTTGGCACATACTTACAGTTACTAGGCCTAGGTTTCTTTCATGCTAGGGCCTAGGCCCAGGCCTAGTTCTAAGCTAAGAGACAAGGCAATGACGGGGCCATTGGGTTTGTAGTGTGCCCAATGCCCAACCCAAAGCCCTTGTGTGGGCCTATATTTTATATTTAGTGCCGAATAGATCATTATAGGCCTAGGCCTATGAATCAGGTTAGTGCAGATACTAATTTAATACGCAAACCATAGATAGGCTACAAAGTACCGAAGATCATTTGGTCTTGGTACTACGTATGGACGAAGTGAGGTTAAGTTGGTTTCTTGCTTGTAGCCAAAGCATTGTGTAGGGCCTAGCCTATCCAAATGGCCAAAGCTTGTAGGCCTAGGCCTAACATCAAAAACTCTGAACTGCCGTGGCAGGCTTCATGGTAGGGGCCTAGGCCTAACAACGTTTTCTCTCATATATCAACAAGGTTGGTTATTTTGTTGATGACCTGTTAAGCTTGTCCACCAGTTCAATTAATTCGTTTCGTTGTTGTCCTGCTGGCTTACAACGAGCCAAGGGCCTAAGCCTACCTAGTGCCTAGTCTCACATTTTTATCTCCTAGGGCCTAGGCTATGGTTGGCCAAAGTCCTGCTTGATTGCCGCCTAGGGGCTAACAGAGACAAGTACAGCGGGGGGCACTACTCAGTACTCACAGTGGCAGTGCGTGAAGGTTCTCCAGCTGCTGAGAGTACCTAGCGTAGGCCTAGGCTAGCCTAGTAGGCCCAGACCTTGTGGTTGGCATACTATTTTGTTAAAAACCTGTGGCTTCTCCACCAGTGCAATACATTGTTGTGCACTGGTACTGGTACGCTACTGGTAGGCTAGCCTAGGTAGGGCCTAGATGTCTCTAGGCATATATCCAGCCTTTTGGGCTTATGAGCGTCAGATCTGGAGATCCAGCCAAAGGGCTGGATAGGCCTAGGCCAGGTGCAAGGTTAAAATAGGCCTAGCCTGTAGTAAATTTATTTAATTTAATTTAATTTCGAAGCGTCATTCAGAATCACTTAAGAAAATGCTAAAAATTAAGGATCCCGTCTCTCAGTCTTTCATTGTCAATATAAACAAGACACAACGGTAGGCCTAACCTAATTGCGTTTTCCCGTGGCTGCATTGGACTGCACTGAGTGCGTCTTTAACAATGGGGTATGTGCAAGAATTTTCTACAGCTCTGAAAGTGTGTATAGGCATACATAACAACACCAGAAAAGTAATTTAAAGTTTCCTAACCAAGCGAACTCGTAGGGCTGAGTCGTGTAAACGTTTAAACATGTAAACACCTGCACGAAAATATACGTGTACAAACATTCATAAATGTTTAGGCTAACCGTGTCTTATACCCCGCCCGACCAATCACCCTCCCCCGCCACCCCAACCCAAAACCCAATTCACAGATTTTTCCAATGTCACAGCTCTTTGACAAGCCGACAAGGCATAGCTTGTGGAGTAAAAATAACTGGACAGTTGGACACAAAGGTGGAGAATCCAATCAACAATTCAGTTGAGTCAGTCAGTTGCACGTTCCCTATAGTCACCCCACAGTGTTTTGTTTCGGACAAATATTGAATGTGCGTGAATCAAAGAATGACACAACAATGAAAGTACCTAGCAACCGAATGTATGTCCGATCTGTGTCTTTGTTATTATTTGTTAGTATTTGTTATTAGCCTCTTAAGGCCTGAATTATGATAAACATGGTAAAAAAATTTAAAACCAAGTTTTTCTGACTTAAGAGCGCACTCCCCGGCTGTATTTGCAGTCGTCCACGTTTCGAACCATAACTTCTTAATGATTAGAGCTATTAACTTGAATGTTTTTGCATTATTTAGAAGAAGATTGCCTTTAGTCAGATAAGGTTTTACATTTTTTATATATCACCCCCCATTGGAATAAGATTACTCCAAACATGCAGTCATTTATAATAAAATATATCATTCCAAATAAAAATCGGTGAGCATAACTGTGCCGATGTAATCTTCGTGTATTCAAATATAAAGTTTGGTGAAGATACACGCAAAACATCGCCTGTAATCGTTTGAGATGTACGGCTATTCGCAGTCATATTTGGCGTATTTTCTGTCGAGTTAGTCGAGTTCGGCTACCGGCTAGTCTCTCGACCTAGCGGCTGCCCGTCCGAGCGGTGAACGAAGCCTGGCGGGGCGGAGCTAGAGACTGTGCCTTCGAGAGTGGTGGGGGGAACATGCGAACGTGGAACGTGCGAGTGACACATTGCCCGCGATGTATCATCGATTGCGTTACGGAAAAGTGAAAAATTAATCTATTATAATTATTGTCAACTGTGAAGTGTTGAGTGAAGTTTGAAGTGAAGTGTGTGTCTATGCGTAACGATGGAAGTGGCAAGAAAACCAGTAAGGAAAAAAACAGGCTTGTATCTAAGTGCGCATAGGAAACGCCGCAGTGGCAAAAACAATCCTTTCAGAATATACCAGCAACGAAAGTAAGTACTCAATTTGTTGACTATTACATTGATTATAAATCCACTTAGTTATGTGCTTAAAATCAATATAAACATGTAAAACGCAATGTAGCACATTGCTAACAAGAAGACGAGAATAACATATTTCAATATATGCCTTGGCCCTGTCGTATTCCGTTTTATAATAACACTACTCTAACAAAAACAAAAACACCATACTCTACATGCAACTTTCTACACCATACTTACCTAGGTGAGTGAAACACTTGTAATAACTAATATAACAAAACTAGAAAACGGAGTATTGTCGGCCCTTCCGCGCCCCCTCCCGCCAGGGGCCTGATTCCTGTACATTTTTTTTAACTCTTCTTAACTCTCGCTAACCCCATGTTAAAATGACCCCGGGGTTAACTCCTACACAGGCTTCCCTGCATAATTCGGAGGCAAATATGACCCTGTCTGATAGTAGGGTTAAGAAGAGTTATCTCAACAATACTTTGAAATGCCGCCATTTTGTCAATGCCCGTGTGTGTAGTTTCACAAATGTCAAATTTCAATTCTTTATTGAGGATATCCTATTTCATGGATACGTTACTTTATGTGTTTATTGAAGTTTATAAACAATTGTGTGTATTTACAGTACATTATATAGCTCATATATATGTCAATATGTAGTTTTATTGAGTATTTGGTCAACATTTTGAGGTTATTGGACTGTTTTTGTTTGTTATTGTTTTGATATTGTCTCGTTTTTTCAACAATGCCTTCCTTCGATCGGCGTCTCAATTGCTGACTCCTGATTGGCTATTGGCTAACACCGGGGTTAAGTTTTCAAATGTACTGGAATGAGGCCCCAGTAGGGTACTGTACACTAAGTACTGTAGGGTACCGCAACAAATCCAATTTTTAGATTTTTAAATTGTAATCCCCCCCCCCCCCCCCCCAAATTATTTTCTGCGTACGGCCTTGATGACTACTATATTTTTTTCTTCTCCAGTTTGTGCTGGCAACTAAGAAGCCGACGTCACACTAAATAATGGTTAATGTTTCTGCCTTGATTCATGATTATATAATATGCTGCCGTACATGCAGACGCGTAGGAACGTCAAAAAGTGGGAGTTTGCCCCTACAGTAAGAGGATTCATCAATCAGTCGCTATCTCAGAATACTAGCCACGTATCATAGTTTACAGAAATGGCGTTTGGGGAAGAGCTGGAGTTGGAAAATATATTTTTATGATCATTTCATCGTAATAGTAAGGAGTCGATTTGAAAGAATAATGAAAAATAAGTACCGTAAAACGTTAATTCATTAAGTAGGTCATTATTAATAAAATAGTAAAGATTAATATTAATTATACCATATTAATTATAACATTAATAATAAAGATAATACAAATCTTATATCTAGCACAAAGTATGATATGCATTGTCGTATAAATTGAAAAGTATAGCAGTAGATAAAAATACCAAATATTATTTAAATTATGACAACTGTGGATTGAAAATTGAAAACTTGCATACATGGTTTTCAACGCAATGGTTCACCGTTCACCACTCACGTCCACTCTCTGTCAGATAGAAATAACTATGTGCAAATATATTTCAGATGGTCTAGTTGGCGACGACCATATCATGGAAGTCAAATGCCCAATATCTGTGGAAGACTTCCTAACCCCCTTTGAAGCCATCCAAAATAAAAAGTTAAACAATGTTCACATCATCATCATTATTATTATTATTATTATTATTATTATCATTATTATTATTATTATTATTATTATTATTATTATTATTATTATTATTATTATTATTATTATTATTATTATTATTATTATTATTATTATTATTATTATTATTATTATTATTATTATTATTATTATAATAATTATTATTATTATCATTATCATTATTATTATTATTATTATTATTATTATTATTATTATTACTATTATTATTATTATTATTATTATTATTAACTATTGATAAATTGATATATTCATGAAAATTCCAGATACCCTACTGTGACGTGGTTGACGGCAAGCTGACGCTGAAGCAAAACCACTACTTTTATCAAGTGCAGGGTCAGTTGCACGTAACAAAACGAAATACCTATTACTTCGTCGTCTATACCAGAAACTGGATGGTGTACGAGGTAATTAAACGTGACGATGAATTCTGGAGACGTAACATGGCAACTCAACTGCAGACGTACGTAAATATCTTTAAAATCATGATCTTTAGTAGGCTATAATGTTCTTTTACGTTGATTTACAAGAATGTTACATCCGTGAAATCGTTTTCCCCAGGTTTTATATGGAATGTTTACTGCCGGAGATAGTGAACCCGCAGTATTCCAAACGATTGGTCAAATGGGATATTAGAGATCCAAGAAGAATTGTCGAAGCCATTAGACACTTCGAGGACAAAAAGAACAAACATAAGAAAGCAGCAGCAAAAGAAGCCACAACATAATTCACTAATAATCTGGTACCTGATGCCTACAACAATGCAACAGCTAAATACGTACAATAATGTTTCATAGGAATCCCCGAGTGCACACTGCACACAAGCTTTACCATATAGGCCTACCACTCTTCCGAGAAAAAGGTGTGTTACCGTGTTACGACATGTTTGAATAGTTGGGAAGGAATGTCCGGTGATGTTTCTTGGACACAACCCCATCCGCATTCGCCTTTACGACTGAGGAAACCCTCGGAAAAAACCTTCAGTCAGGATTGCAGATGATTGTAATCGAACCGGGACCTCCCGATTTAGAGCCTCGTGTGTCAACGCTGAGCCACCTCTATCGGTGCTAAAATAGTGTTTTATGTGATACTACTACATAGTAATGATGCATATTGTAAACAAGCTCATTCATCATTGCAGCTAATTTTAGCCACCTGGCCGTGACGTATCATTTATTACGCATACTTGATGTTTACATATTGTGCAGTGATAGTTTGGGTTCATACACGCGTATCTTCGAAAAGTTGACTAATTCTAATGGGATGTGTGAATTATGTTGAGTGCCCAGCGCGCGATTAGTGTTTACACAAAGATAGTAATGAAGCCTGCGAGTTGTTATCATTGTCGTACATGCATACTTCCCCTCATTTCCCCTACAGCGGTGGAATCCGCCGAAGTTAGGCGAGCAACTACGAGGACTCGTCAAGGCCAACATCTCGACTCCGCCCACTATGCACTAAAACAGGCAGACTCCTTACCGGCTTCCTTCGCGAAGGAGTTGAGCCGGCCGGGAAGTCCGTTCTTAAGACATCACACAAAAAAATAAAAAAAATATATTAAAAATAAATTGCCAGTATAATTTTTTTTTTGGGTATGTGCCAAATATGGCACATCAGGATTATAAAGGTATATTTTTTCAAACAAAATTTTATTATTTTTGTTACATTTAATATTAAAATGAATACATTATATAACAGTAGGCTACAGTAGTAAATTGTAGAAGCCCTACTCAGCAATAGGTTTGGATCAGATGTGAAATTCAGTGAAACAGTTCCTTTTCACAGTAAGTAAGGCATAAGTGCACATTGCATTTAGTGCATTTGACAGTGGACTTCCCCTTGCAGTTTGGATATTTGCATCGTTGTCTTTCCCCTTCCATGACAGGCCAATGTGCCAGCTTGTCTCGCCTGACATCGAACAGAGGAATCGGAGTCGTTGGTCCACGCTTCACTTTTTTCGCATACTCTCTTCCTACGGAATCGGCGCTGGCAGGGCGACCTCGTTTTTTAAGTTCCACGTCTTTCCCCTCTTTACATAGGGACTCAGAAACTTCAAACTTGAAGTCCATTTGATCCAGTATGTTTTTTTTACTGAAGTTGGCACTCTCACAATCCCTTCGGTAAAGTAACCAAGAGTTTACTACCATTACGTCAAGGAAATGGAAGAAAAACCGCAAGTAGTATTTCTTTGACCGCAATTTTATCCTGTAATACGCAACTTGCCCGTCCAACAGGTCAACACCTCCCATGAATGTATTATACACACTAACGGTGTGTGGCTTCGTGACGTCTATCTTACTTTTGGTTTTTGTGTCGCGTCGTTCAACAATGCTCAATGGTTCAGCACTAGCAAAAGTAGATACTAGGTTTACTGCTCGGTTATCAAACCATTTCACTACCCGAATGTTGACATTTTCTACTGTTGTCTCCTTCTCTTCATAAGTCCCTCTCCCCTTCTTTTTCATAACTGTATCATCTGTCAACTTTAATCCAGGAAATCGATTCACTCTAACGGTACCTAGTGCCCCAATTCCACGTTTGTATAGCTCAACAAAAAGAAGTGGGGAAGAGAACCAATTATCAAAAAATAATAGGTAACCTTTGTTGTCCGGTATTATTGACGACAACTGTAGGACTGTGTTTGAACTGGCCCCAATATCCCTGTGGTCCGGTTGAGGGATTATCTTGCCTGTATAAACACTAAAATTATACACAATGCCTTTCACATCACAAAGTGCAAAAATCTTATACCCCCATTTGTGGGGTTTTTTCGGGTTATATTGTTTTAGGGTAGAACGCCCCTTGAAAGGTACAATTTGTTCATCGACACAGAACATTTGACCTCCTTTTGGAATGTCATTACACGCTTGCAAGAGTAGATTGTGCAATGGGCGTATCTTGAATAGACGATCCCTATCTGGGTTTGTTGGGTCGGGTAGATTTTCATTGTTGTTAAAATGAAGGTTGCGTTTGATCTCCTTCCATCGATCACGGGACATTGTATCTGCAACTTGCGGTATGCGAGTGCGTGTAGCCCAGAAATTCCTTGCCCTGTGCAAATCAACAAGCCCCATGTACAGAACAATACCAATAAACTGTTCTAGTTCGGCGACTGTCAAATTAAGAGGCTTGTTTGGATTTGTTTGTACCGAAAATAGATTGGACTGTTCAACAATTACATCCAAAACAACCTCATTGAAAAACCCCCGAAAGTAGTCTACAGGAGACTTCACTTCTTGTTCCTCCGGTGGATTATCTGTCCAAGCAGGGGTTGGCTTTGCGGAGTTAGGACCAACAGTACTCCAAATTGGTAGACTAGGCCTAACTTGCCTATTTCTCTGTGCTTGCAACTGAGCCCTTGAAACGGGTGGGCTTAGGCCTATCGCAGTCTCCTCATCATCCGAGCTGTCAGATTCGGGAACAGCTCTAGTTGTACGTCTAGGCCTACTTGGCCGCAGGGGCATTGCCGGTTCTGAAGATGGGCCGGGGCCTAAGTCTATTGCAGTCTCGTCATCCGAGCTGTCAGATGCGGGAACAGCTCTCAGCCTAGTAGGCCTAGTACATCTAGGCCTACTTGAGCATAGGGGCAGTGCTGGTTGTGAAGATGGGCCTGGGCCTAGGTCTAAGCCTACACACTCACCTCGGTCTGAATTCTTTATAGGCCATTCATTGTCATCATCATCACTTACGTGATCACAATAATCACTATCGTTCAAGTTGACATCACCGTTCTCATCTTCACTGTCGCCTAAAAAGCTGTCATCGCTTCCTTCTGGTAACTCAGCAATGTGTAGGACTTCATCATCTCGCAAAGACGTTTGGAGGATTCGTTTAGGACGCATCTGTGGCAAAATAAATGAAGCATTTTAGGTAATTGGCAACATAACCTACAATCTCATAAAATGTCAGAAAGCCTGATGTGCCAGAAATGGCACAAACCTTAAAATACACGTAAAGTAAGGTTATAAATAGCAATGTGAAAGTTTCAAATTTTATTATTGCATAGAAATAAGTAATAAAAGTAATTTATAATTCATAACTCACCTGAAGAAGTTTTATTGTGCCGATAAACAACAAAACGACAGCTCGATTGTTTGTTATTGACAGCCTGGGCAGTTTCATCCCTTGGTTTCATCCAAACAATCTTTCTTCGTAGTTCATGAAACCACCACTCGAAGCGCTACGTATAATTTTCTAGTATCTAGAAGACTGTTCGTGACATTGAGACTGAACCGCAACGCAAGGTCTACTTGATCTCCGCCTAGCGGAGGCTCGTCGAACTCCCAAGTTAGGTCGTCGCAAGGGAACCAAAATCGCCATGTTGTATCCCACTAAAAAAAACTGTTATAATAATTAAATATCCGTTGTAGATCATGTAACACTATACTTAGAACACGTAAAAGAGACATTTTGATAGATTACAATGATTCAAGATTATAAAATATGATGATTTTTTCCTTTTTAGGAGGTAATTCTATTTGACAGATCACTTCATTTGTTTTCTACGGACTGCGATGACCTAAGTTGGGAGTTCGACGAGCCTCCGCCAGGCGGAGATCAAGTAGACCTTGCTGAACCGAAGCTTGGTATTTACAAGGCTGTGTAGTTTAAAAAATAATTCCCGGTATGTGCCAAATATGGCACATCAGGCCGTAATGCTTGTTGCACTACATGGACGTCGACGAGCGCCGAGCGCCGGAAGTGGATGATCCGACCAATCAGGGCGAAGCGGCGCTTTCAAGCGCCGAAGTTGGTTGGTTCCAACTTCTTTGGATCATCTACTTCCGGCGCTCGGCGCTCGTCGACGTCCATGTAGTGCAACAAGCGTAAGAGGTTAATGCTGTCATTCCATTCATCTGTTGGGCTGCGAGCGCCAAGCTACAATTGGACGTAGTTATGCAGAAAGGAACCAACCCACAAAAATTTTTTTTTTAGAAAAATAGTTCCAAGCATCGACAATAGAGGCCTCCAAGTATTGCTTGTTGCACTACATGGACGTCGACGAGCGTCGAGCGCCGGAAGTACATGGTCCGAAGAAGTTGGAACCAACCAACTTCGGCGCTTGCAAGCGCCGCTTCGCCCTGATTGGTCGGATCATCCACTTCCGGCGCTCGGCGCTCGTCGACGTCCATGTAGTGCAACAAGCATAAGTGTTAATTCCCAACTTAGTATTATATATTTGCTGCCTTCTATACGCACCAGAACCAACCCCCACAAGAAAATTCAACATTTCGTATTTTGCAGAAAGGAACCAACCCACTTGGTTCTTTTCTGCTACCGATAGGCTACACAAGAAATTCTACATTTCGTATTTTGCAGAAAGGAACCAACCCACTTGGCTCTTTTCTGCTTAATGTGAGATTGAGAATGCAACATTTTATGTTTCTTTCCATTCTGATTATTATATTTTGTTGTTGTTGTTTTCAGAACATTTATATTTTTGAAATGTGATTTTAAGGATAAAAAGAAGAATCCCATATCCATCTATAAACCCAAAGTTCGGCCGGATGTTCATGTTGAAAGCAGAGTAGGAAGCCGTTGCAATTATTGAGGTTAATAATACAAAAATGGAAGCATGGCGTGATAAAAAGTTAAATTAATCCACATATATAAAAACTAGGAATGTCAACGATAATCGCATATCGATTAAATATAAATATGATATTAAATTCTGTGCGATATACCGATTATCCCGGCGACTCGATTTCATATTTGAATTTGGCGCCTGCTCAACGTTAGCCGAGCGACCACCGACCAGCCGCCGAGTGCCCTCCAATGTAGCCGCAAGATAACTATTCGCCCCCCCACATATGACGCAATGTTAAAAAATAGTATAAGTGCTTATTTCATATATCGGGGCGATGTATCGCGATAAAATGAAAATGCAATATCGAGACGATATTTTTTTGCGCCGATATTATCGCGATAAATCACGATAATTTGTTATTGTTGTTGCGATTATCGATATGGAATTTCATATCGTTTGACATTCCTAATAAAAAATACTACCTATTCATTTAAAATCCTAATATATCACTTTTTGTCAAACTTTATTTCATCAAAAATAGTAAAAGCAAAGGAACCAACCCACATTTTATTTTTTGTTGTTGACTTATCCTAGTAAGCAGAAAGGAACCAACCAACATTTTTCGTATTAGCAACCAAAATACAAATATTTTTGGAAATATTTTCTTCTCCTTAAATTTAAATGTAACTAGTGTATTTAACATGATTTTGTAGATATCGTGGGGTTAATGCAGATTTTATGATTATAAGTAATAGGCCTACTAGAACCGCTGTAACTTTTTTCCAGATATGTGTGGGTTGGTTCCTTTCTGCATAACTACGTCCAATTAGGGTTGCACAAAATCTGGAGAGCAGGAAAGCCGGTTTGACTACTGACATGCTGGTTTGAGATAGACTTTAGGGATACTGGGGACTTCCATTTGGTATGCCAAGAATAACTGGATAATGGACACTACAAAATTTGTTTGAACATAATTTCTTGAATCTTAAAAGTTTTAAGTGTTGAAGTAGGCCTATCTATAATAAGAATTTTACCATCATAATTTATTGGGGAGATAGTCGGAAGTTGAGGTAGCTCTCGTATCTAAATTGAACTTGATCGCTCACAGTGCACTCTATCTGTTATAGGTAGAGGTGTTTGTTTTTCGCGGACCGCGAAATCGCGAAATGTGTTGATAAAGAAGGGGGAGATAAACAAAGTGTATATCTGTTGATAGGCACCTTAAAAACATCAAAATTTCATCGCGAAAATTTGCGAAATCCGTCAATTTCCAGTCATAACATCGAAATTTGTATTAAAGAGTGAAATAACACGAAATCTCGATTGTTTTTAATTTATTATAAACATTTTTAAATAAATTTATTATTACAGTCAAACATCATTACAACACTATCGTGGGGACCTAATATTTTTTCATTATAATGATGATTTCGTTAAGATGATCAACGATTTATTTTTCCTGAAATTAGGCGTCAAGCAGAGCAAACGAATAGGTACAATTCTGAGGGATTTTACGTGACGGACAAGAAGATTCTTATGTGTTGTGACTGCCGCCTTTAATTCGACCGTTAAGATACACTAGACAAACACAGGTAATGGTTATGTTAATACACTTCGTATTAACTAGTAGCCTACTAGTTTGTACATACAATTGAAATAAATTAAATTACATTAAAATTCCTTTTTAATTTAAACATGTTTCTGCTGAAATTTATAGTAGAAAATCTCCCAAAAAGCATAACACCGCCATAACATCGAAATTATTAAATCTATAAACGAAACTTAAGAAAACATAACACCATTTACAAACACCTCTAGTTATAAGGGTAGCTTATCCCATAAGATTACAAATAGCAAGAAGTGACCATTCTTTCCCTTCTTCTAGATCATGTGTATTGGACTGCCATCAAATCCATGACGGGCAGCTTGAATCATCATTCATCAAAAACAAAATTCTGCTAGCGAAGCAGAAATGTCTACATCGTTCCAGAATCTTCCAACTGATGTTTTATTATTGATCTTCAAGTTTTGCGATTATTGTGACCTTATTCGGCTGAGTCTTTTATGTAAAAGATTTCATGTTTTAATGAAGGATGAATTCATATGGCTCCAAAGAAGTCGCAACACACTTATTACGAACGTGTGTTCTGATGAAATGAAGGAAAAGTAAGAGTTGTAAATATGCTTCTAGGAAATGATATTGTCAGCTTGATGAATATATTATGCAAAAATGTAAAAATATGTCCAGAATGAAAATGGTTTTAGTAGGATATATAGCATGAGGTTATTATGATGGTATACTGTACGATAGAATATAAAAAAAAAACACCCTTAAGTTCATACTTACACCACAGTATAAGTGCTTACACTCCGGCCACTGAGCTACAGAGATCCCATTTGCAACGACAATTTGCACAAATTACAATGTCTTTGTTGTTTTGTGTCTGTAGGCCTATTGTTTGTTACATGTGGAGATGGCAGATTACAATGCCCATTATGAGGACTCAAACTAACACAGAAAGTGCTGCTAAGCAACCTCCTTATAGTATGCCATTGATGATTTCACAATAAAACAACATTAAACAATTGACAACTAAACTCCTCCTCATAATAATGTATCGTCTTGTTATGTTGTTGTTGTTCAAACATACCTTACTACATAGGCTTTCAACAGTAGCCTATTTTAAATTTTACATAGGCCTAAATATTAAATTTGAATTAAAAGAGTTAAGAGAGAGACTTTTAACGAGGTTTTACTGTAGGCCTTATATCGATGCCTATCACATTTGAGGTTAAAGCACTTCACTTTCCATTTTGACCAATGTTTTTGTTCTCAGGTTTTCTTATAATATATCTGCAAGAGAAAAAGTTCGTTTGTCTTACAACTGGAAAACGGCCAGATATAAGGAAGATGTGACATACCATTTTGGCAACAGGTGAGTGTCATCTTGTTTTATTCTGTGTGTTGTTTCTGAAAAGTTGGTATAGTGATATGTATAGCTACTAGCTAGTACTGTATGGATATTACATTTGAATGTCAGTTAGGGCTGAGTTGTGTTAACGCCCGCACAAAAATATACGTGTACAGATATTCATACACATTTAACCGTGTCTTATACGGTTATACCCTGCCTGGTACTACTTATACCACTATTATTACAACGCTTATATTAGCTTCATGTGTTTGTCTGTCTGGATGGAATCTTATAATCGATATTTCACCTACTTCTAAATGACCGATCGAGCTCAAATTTTCCACACATAGGCCTACGTATTCTTAATGACAATACATGAATCAACTATCATTACTAAATAGTCAATTAATTCATCATAATTAATTGATTAATGTTTTGTATGGGAATCGATATTTCACCCACTTTCCAACGTCAAATCGAGCTGAAAGTTTTCACACATACGTATTCTTAATGACAATACATGAATCAATTATCATATTTACTAAATAGTCAATTAATTCATCATAATTAATTAATTAATGTTTTGTATGGGAATCGATATTTCACCCACTTTCCAACGTCAAATCGAGCTGAAAGTTTTCACACCGACATATATTCTTGATGACAATACATGAATCAATGTACCACATTCACTAGTTAATCAATTAATTAATCATAATTAATCAAACAAAGCTTCATATGGGAAATTGGTCACAGCTATATAGTGAGGATGGGCTAACTAGGGCTGCCCAACGATAAAAAAATTCATATCGATATCGCGGATGTAATTATCGATATCGTATCGCGATATCGCCTTTTTTAAACTCGGTATCGATATCGCCGATATCGTAATTTTTTTTCAAACCAGCCAGAGGCCATTCATTATACAAAAGTTAATGGAAATAATTTAACGTCGAAATGTTTTACTATGTGCGTCAATTTGTGTTGTATTATTAAAAATGTATCCACAAAACAGCGATGTTGTGATTGGCGTGACGTGACATGAGTGAGACCGCGCGACGGAAGGCGAGTAGGTACCAACGCGAATGTTGCAGTGTATGTATCACAAAGATGCAGAACCACAACACTACCTAACTTTTTTTTTACGATAGAATTGACACTTGATCGATATCGCGAAACGTACGATATATTAATTCTATATCGATATCGAATTATTTTTCTATTATCGATATCGTATCGAATTATCGATATCGTTGGGCAGCCCTAGGGCTAACCAGATGCAGGCATCGGATTTACACACCCGCTGGTTGTTCGGGACTCAAATATCCGCGATGAAAGCATAAGAAATGATGCTATTTTTTTTGCTATGCGGCGACAACGCTCAACGCGCTCCACTTGCAAGTTCAACCCCGTGCGGTGTCATTCACCATGTACGCATAGTTGCGTTCCTATCGTGTGGTTCGACCTCACAGTTGATCGGATGGAGTTGGTGCCAGCGCAAAACTGTTACAACATTACAACATTCGTTAAGACTAAAAAGTATAAAATAATATTACATGAAAAAAATACTTTTTTAAAACAACGCTTATATTTAAATGTACTAAAAAGTAAAAAATAAATTTTGTCCCAACAAGTCTTTGCCTTACTCGGAAAATAAAAGCGTTGGGCGCTTACGGTATTGATACAGATTACAGAATTTGGTTGTTCATGGAGGGAAAGCGCCCAACGCTTTTATTTTCCGAGTAAGGCAAAGACTTGTCGGGAAAAAATTTATTTTTTACTTTTTAGTAGGCCTACATTTAAATATAGGCTTAAGCGTTGTTTTAAAAAAGTATTTTTTTCATTCTTATTTGAGGTAAGTAACGCGTTACTGTCGGCACCCGCTACCTTTGAAATGTCATCAAAATATGCAATATGAAATTAATATGTCACTGCACATAAACAGATTTACAATTACTCGCTCAAGATTAATGTGGCTTTTCAAAGTAGGCCTACTTATTTTTACTTCCTTGCCTTCTTCAACATTGCTGTGATTCTAATAAGGTATAAGTCTAATCAAAAGGACATTTTTTTATTTTAAAAGTAATTTTGAAGTAATTTTACTACTTTTTTCATAAAAGTAATGTAATTTTATTACATATTGGCTCCAGTAATAAGTAACATAATTTCACTTCCTTTTAAAAGTAATTTACCTAGGTCTGGGCCATCTGGTCAGTGGTCAGTGGGTCATGTGCATGTAATTTTTTTAATTATTTTACTAGATTAGGACCTGACCACAAAAATATTTCATTTTGATGACTTTTTCCCACTCTCAGCGCCAGCACTCTCAGACAAGGTCTACTTGATCCCCGCATAACGGAGCCATGAACAAAGGGCTGATTTACCCATCCAGTAGGCTCTAAACTTGAGCTCGAACTATGGTGGCGCTATCTACGTCAAGCAAAATGCAAAGACATTGGAATAGTAGTACGTAGTATATCTTTTCTTTAAACTCACATAAAGCGCTGGTGTCCTGGCTGCCGATTGTAAGCTGCTTTTGTAGTGGTAGTGGCACGTAGGCCTTCCAACATGGAGTCACTGCAATTTCGTACATTAAGTTAGCATAATGTAAAAGACGATCAGGAAGTTTGTTTTCATTCTAAAAAGTGACACCTTCTTTGAAACAAGATTGAATTGAATGCTGCCGTGGAGAACGAAGGGGCTCTGTTGGACACACTTCAGCACGTGTACAGTGAGTGATAATACCTCCAAAATACTCGCTTGGAAGAGTTTAACTACCTGTATTTTATTTATAAATATGTAGCCCTGCGTTGCACCGACAGTGTCAGTTTGACGTCACACAATGGCTGCTTTCAATTGGAATCCAGGTTGCGCTAAAGCCTGCAATGCGCGATTGCACGTGGCGTGTACCCCTTGTCAAAATGCTGCCATCACAGCCTGCTGGATGGGTTAAGTAGACCTGACCTTGTCCGCACTGGTTTACCCATCCAGCAGGCCATGGACTTGGTTGGTGGTGGCGCTGTCTACGTCAAGCTTGGCGTGCAAAGCCCAATTGGACCTCTTAGATACTGGACCTATGTCCTGTGATGATACTTTCTAGATGGTGCCTGGTTTTATTTTTAAGACATTAATTTACTGTTTCTCTGTTTTTAGATACCTACCATGGTTATGTCTGGGAAATGATCATCTGTGGCTAAGTAAAGGAAGTATTATCCTTGCATTCAAAAGAAGTCGTAAAGGCCGTCAAGTAAAGTTGAATCGTCAAGCAAGTTTTTCATTACTTGGACATACAGAAGATGTTTGTCGCTTTGTTTACAGAGACGGCATCATTGTGAGTGGAGGACGGTAATAAATAATCAACATTATTATTACTTGCAGATTATAGAAGCTGATTAGAACTAGTTGAGTCTGATGGAGCCAATCGGATGGTTTAATTGAGTAAGCGAATGAATTTCTTTCATTCTCACGCATCATACACTCATTTTTTTCAAATAACCTAAAGTTAGCAAGTACATTAACAAGTACTGAGGAAGTTACAAGAATGCCGGTCATTTTCACTGGTCATCATTATTTGTCTCAATAACATGACTGGATACATATTTTGATAGTTATATGTCAAAGAAAAATTCAGTTGGGGAATGTCGACCATTTCCACTCACCCCTGTTTTATATAACGACCATTGGAGCTTTTACTTAAGTAAATGTACTAGGGAGGGATGACATCGGGTGATAAAGTTCGGAACCGGTTCCAGCTCTCATATTACCCGGGTACCCGGATCCTGAAAACGTATTTTTCGATGTGTAGGCTTGATTTGAAGGTCCTCGCTAGGCCTTGTAAAGTGCGCGGGGAGCAAAGACGAGGGACAAATGATATGCATGCCGCCCGCTCGGTGAGTCTTTTGGAATACTCCTACAGTAATCACGTCGAGTAAAAAAAACTTTTCTCAATACACAACAGAAGCACGTACATAAAACATGATATTTTAAGGAAAATAAATAGTAATGGAACAAGTATTAGCCAGAATGTTCACCAGAATGTTAAATAAAGAACAAACAGTAACAAATGCAAGTCGGTTCGCGTCTGTTCTGATCCCCGTCGAGTCACGTGTTGTGGAAGGGTAGGCGCCTGCCGTACCTGCTGGCTCCACCGGAATCGACCGCAGCAATACTGGCGCGTAAATTTAGCCTAGAAACCGACTAAAGAATTACCCGGACCCGAAAAACGGCTCCGGTTTAATATTTGGAGCTGGGTACCCGGGCTACCCGATGTCATCCCTAAAATGTACTAATATTTGCACAACCTGCTTTTACTTAAGTAAATGTACTAATATTTGCACAACCTGGGAGGCTATTCCTAAAAGTTGTCACAGTGACATAACTAGCAAGTGATAACTTCGTAGATATGACGTAAAGTGAGTTGTCCCACCGTCGTCTCATCGTGACCACTTTCAGGAATAATAGCCCCCCTCCCCCTGGTTTGAGTTTGATCTCACAAATTATATTCTTGTGATATAATTGTGGTGCATATGTGATCTGAAGATTGATTAGATATTGGTGTGTGATTAATGATTACGTAGTCCTAGCATCTGTTCATAGGGAACCGAAGTTTTGAAGACGGAAAGCAAAGCGGTTCTTTCTGGTCTCTGAGTGCATAGCAATTTACATGCTGCCAGAAATGTAACTCGCAGTATCTTTTGATACACACAAAAGTTATGAAAACACATTACATCACAATATGTGACAGTTTATACTGCCCAATATGACGCATCAATTGGTTGCTGAACGCACCCCAAATTTAAATGAGTACAAAATACTATGTGGGTGAATGTGTCGATAATACCACCAAATTAGGCGGACTCCGCGGCTGTCGACCGAGCACGGTTGCCACATTGTTTTCATGGGTTGCAATGACATACAATTTTTAACAATTGAAGGCCACAGTAGACACATTTCTTTTAAAAGCAAGTGCAAGTAGTTGTCACGGGCGCAGGCTATAAAAATATGCATACCGGTACGTTTTTTTCTTGAGATGTGTCAACACTGCACTGTGGGGAGGCGTGGGGTGTTAGGACATAGCACAAAATTGGAGGTGAAAACTTCGGGGTTGTATGCAAACGATTCTTCTAAATGTGAAAAATCCCCAAAGCGACATGTGGGCTGCATGTAGCATAGCGTGTGAAAAATGTTTCAGAAGACTTTTTGATACAACATACTGTAATGAAAATCAAAACTAATAATACCCACAGGTTGAATACAAAAACTCCTCTTAATTGAAAAAAGCGATTCTAATTTCTAACAAAAGCTCTCTGCAAAATTCCTACAAAAAATTCGAGATTATGACCTACTCGTATTAAAAAGAAAGCTGTGACCGCAATATCACATTTTCCCAATTTTCTAGACAGTGTGGGGTTATAGATGAAGATTAAAAATAAAGTACAATTCCAAAAAATTAAAAACCCATGGCTTATGCTAATCGAGGATTTGAATTGAACCCAACTCCCTAAGTAGCATGTTTTCAAGATGTTAGTGTAGTGCCTAAGACTATCAGAAACCCATTTGATAGAAATCCTGTTCACATGTAAGAGAAGAAATCAAGTAGAACATTGAAGTAAATTTATGGAAACAGGAAAAGTTTTAAGAAGAGGTACCAGTACTAATAGTCAAGATAGATAACTGGTTTAAAATTCATCTTTTTATTTGCCTGATGCTTCTAAAATAAACATCTAAAACAAAAATGTTGTAGGATTTCCTTTGGTCTCATACGTTTTCGTCCTTTGGGTATTCTTTTTCTAAAATAAACATGTTCGTCACATAAAATAGGTTGATTGTCTTCATAAAAGGTTTGTTCGCCCGACGTACTCTACTTGATCTGGCTGCTCTAGATCACGGAAATGCGTTCGTTCGTGCCAGATTCATACTCGAAGTTGTGTTTGCCCGACCAGAGTAAAGTGCACCGAGCAACTTAAATCACGATTTTTTTACTCTCGCTTTGAAGCCAGATCAAGCTAGAGTGAGTAAGTAATCAAGCTCGCGCGCGAAAATGGACGATGAAGTGTTTGTGTAAACATAGAAGAAAGTGTCGACGGATGTTTCCTGTACAGGACAGTTCGTCAAAAAGTTGTTAATTACCGTCAGTTATTATTATAATATGCCTGGTTAGTTTCATTATCTGTTTCACCCCTGCCTTTTTACAACGCTTATATTAACTTGCCTTGTTTGTCTGGACGGAATCTTTAAATCGATATTCCACCTACTTCTAGATGTCCGATCAAGCTGAAATTTTTTACACAGACGTATTCTTGATGACAATACATGAATAAACTGTCATGTTTACTAAATTGTCAATTAATTCATCATAATTAATTAATTAATGTTTTACATGGAAATCGATGAATCTTTGAATCGATATTTCACCTACTTTTAAAAGTCCGATCAAGCTAAAATTTTGTACACAGACGTATTTCTAATGACAATACATGAATCAACTGTCATATTTACTAAATTGTCAATTAATTTATCATAATTAATTAATTAATGTTTTATATGGAAATCAATGTTTAACCCCTTTCCCAACGTCAAATCGAATTGAAAGTTTTCACACAGACGTATTCTTAATGACAATACACAAATCAATTGTCATATTTACTAAATCGTCAATTAATTCATCATAATTAATTAATTAATGTTTTATATGGAAATCGATGTACAACCCACTTCCCAACGTCAAATCGAGTTGAAAGGTTTTACACAGACGTATTCTTAATAACTTCACACGAATCAACTGTCATATTAACTAAATAATCAATTAATTCATCATAATTAATTAATTGATGTTTTATATGGGAATCGATGTTCAACCCACTTCCCAACGTCAAATCGAGTTAAAAGTTTTCACACAGACGTGTTCTTAATGCAGTGTTGGGGCAGTTCTTTTTTTAAATGAACTTTCTAAAAGTTCAGTTCACAGCTCAAATAATGAACTTTAATAAAGTTCAAGTTCTTTTCAAAACCTAAAATTTTGAAAAGTTCAAGTTCGTCTAAAATATGAACTAAGTTCTTTTAAAAGTTCTTTTGTGAAAAAGTGTCACCACATTGTATTAACAGTCATGCGAATAATCGATTGCCTTGTATGGCTTAAATAGGAAGAAAAACATGCATGTTAAGGTAAGATATTGAATGCTGGCATTAGGGGTCTGATGTAGGGCTATAGGCGCCTACCATTGTAGAAATAAAAAACTTAAGAACTTCAAGGAAGGATAATTGTATTGTTGTTTCAGTTTACATTATTACAGACATGTGAAAATAGCGATTAGTGTATCGATTAATTAGTGATAGTGATAGCGATTAGTGATAGATGTATATGTATGTACAAAAGTGCTGTTCTTCACTAAAACTAAAACTACCAGGGCTAAGCCCGTCCTATTATTGTTTTATTTTACAAAGACTAGTAGGCCCCTTTAGTTGGTAAAAATTGTTGATAATAATTACACTGGCTCTAGAAATGTTTCAATCCTGCGTTTTGATTAGTGAATGGAGTTCCACGTAGAGTCGTTTCCTCCCGCCCAATTATCGTGTCGCATTACTTCTGGTATTTGGGCACTTGCACTTGCAGACCCACTTATCTCGACCGAGTGATCTAACATCTTGTGGTGGGTAGAGTTCGAACGGCCAGACTTGAATGTAATTCTACTCCATGAATGGTGGCCGGTAGCTTTTTAAAATCAGCTGAAGGAGAACCGAAAACGATTCGCGTGTTCCTCGACGGCGCGTTGACAGATGCTCAATCATCGAACAGAATGAACTTTCAAAAGAACTTTCTAAAATTGAAAAGTTCGTTCTCAAAAAGAACTTTTGAAAGTTCAAGTTCACTCATTTGAAAAAGAGTAAGTTCGTTGGAAAGTTCACAAAAAAAGAACGCGTTCTCGGGAACGCGTTCTTTTTAAAAGTTCTCGCCCCAACACTGTCTTAATGACAATACACGAATCAATTCTTATATTAACTGAATACTGTAATCAATTAATTCATCATAATTAATTAATTAATTGATGTTTTATATGGGGATCAATAGAACACTCACTTTCGAACGTCGAATTGAGCTGAAAGTTTGCACACAGACGTATTCTTAATGAAAATACATGAATCAATTGTCATGTTTACTAAATAATCAACTAAACCATCATAATTAATTAATCAATCGATATTCGATATATATTCGATTGCAAGATTCTTTAAGACTAAAAAGTATAAAATAATATTACATGAAAAAATATATTTTTTTAAAAACAACGCTTATATTTAAATGCACTAAAAAGTAAAAAATAAATTTTTGCCCAACAAATTTTTGCCTCACTCGGAAAATAAAAGCGTTGGGCGCTTTCCCTGCATAAACAGCAGAATACTGCAATCTATGTCAATACCGAAAGCGCCCAACGCTTTTATTTTCCGAGTGAGGCAAAAATTTGTTGGGCGAAAATTTATTTTTTACTTTTTAGTGCATTTAAATATAAGCGTTGTTTTTAAAAAAATATATTTTTTCATGTAATATTTCACATAACCTCACTTTGGCGTCCGCCAAACCCATGCAATGCCCGTGCTAAGCCAAGAACACGAATATATTTCAATTCAGGTAGAAAGACCAGACCTACTCATAGCCAAGGTGTGACTGTAGCCTGGAATACGAGCTATTTATTCCAAAATTATTTAAAAGCGTGTTTTACATCTTTGTTTACTCTCGGCACTGGAAACGCGTTCGTCCGTCATCAGTGCTCGGAGTTGCTCTGACGTTTCAGAAGCCTACTCGCGGCTTGCTCGGGTCTGATCGGAGTAGAGCAGGGAGTAAGTTAGAGTACGTCGAGCGAACAAACCTAAATTAATGAACAAGACTTGTAGGTAGGTTCAAATTTAAAAGCCATTTCCCCACTTTTGTGTCTGTACACAGTTCAACAGTACTGTATTATTATATATACTGTACTTTCAACTGGAAAACATTCGTAGAGTAGGTGTAAGTAATATTGATGACCACCATGTTTTATTTCCAGAGTTTCTAGATTAGGGTACAGTATTTCTTGTTTAAATATTAATAACTTGAAACTTGTATTTGTGTGTGTACCGGTATGTAAAGTCTATAAAGATTTGAGAAACACTATTGGGTAGAAAAAGATGTAGGTACGTAGTGTGTTGTCTAAGGTTTACTTTGCAACCAACCCCAATTCGGACTTAACCCAGTTACTGCCTTGACCACCGCCTGATTTCTTGTTAAAGTTCTAGGCACCCACTCAATGAGTGAATGCAAATTGGGTAGCTTTCTAACTCCAGACTTTTCTACTTCACTACTGTACCTCATATCATATTTACTATTTAGGCCTAGGTTCTTCTTCTTCTTCTCAAATGCCCACATTTGGCTATTATGCCATCATGCTGGATCTGGTCAACCAGTAGAGACACGCTTCTTTCTCCACCCTCTTCATGCCGCTCGGCATTGCGTCACGTTCCCCTGCCAGTTTTGGACATACAAACAGGTGGCTCCTATCCTGCTCCCCATTTCCACACAGCTTGCAGGTACTCGTCTCAAACACCCCTATTCGGTGGAGATGCTTCCCTAGAAGATCGTGCTGCGTTTTTAGCCTAGGCCTAGGTTAACAGAATGTAATTTACTTTCTAATCATTAGATTGTCGTACAAGATACGAACTGATGATGTACTGTACTTTGTTTTAAAGGGACAACTCAATATATGGATTTTCTGCTGAAAATAAATATAAAAGTGGACAAATTTTGTTTCACAAAGATAACGCTCACATTTCTGATGTAACAGCTGTTGATGTGTGTGGCAGGAACATCGTGTCTGGCTCGTCCGATGGAACAATTAAGGTACTATTTCTCTTTAACAAAATACAGTTTTTTTTTTTAAATTATAACCAAGATGATGAACAATACTTGATGCTTGTCTTTGTAACAGTTTTGGCAGATAACTGGAAAGAGGGATGCAGATGAAATGGTATTGGATCTTCAGTCAACTATTCAAGCAGGAGATGCAGTTTGGTCCACCTCCTTAAGACCATTGGCAGACGAATGTATTGTTGGCTCTTCTGGTTATACTACGCCACCACTACATCTTTACAACATTCAACGGTAGGTCACTTAGCTGTTCGACAGGCAAGCAACATGTTTTCTGAAAGAAAGTATTAGAAGGCCAAGGTCATACTGTCTGCCTGATATGATTTCAAGAACTATGTTACATTTAGAAAAGCATATATAGCTATGTAGCCTGATCCATTATCATTAATATGTCAATTATTCAAGGTGGGCGTACGTAACTAAAATAATTCAAATTAGTCTGGCTACTTACTCATTATTTATCTGTAATGCAAACTAATGGAATCTGCTCAGAGGCAAAACTAAATTGAAATCTAAAATACTTAACTAGGCCCTATACAGTAGTATGTTCGCGCCGTTTATTTGTCGCTAGTAATATGTATTTTATCGGTGTTGGTATACCTGCCTATTTATTTCATATGTTTCGATTTCGGCCAATCACATCTCTTACAGTTTTCCGTGCAAATGCACTATCTCCAATCTCGTCAGTATCGTTCGAGCTTCGAACTCGTAAAGTTCAATTATTAGTAGTGTTCCAGTCTCCGACCTCGTCGGTCACGTCAAGTTGGTTTTCTCTCTCGTTATTCTCTCGTTGCGCCCAAGACTGCTTCCTCGACGCTGCATGTCCTGGGTTCGATCGCCTTCCAGGCATTTTCATCTTTCCTTCTTTTCTCTTCTAAACTCGAGTTTCCTTCTTCTATCTCTTTCTCTCGACGGCCACTTTTCACCCGTCGCTATTATCTACACTTCGTCATCCTTGAACATCATTGGGGTAAGTTTCAATCAACAAAAATATATACAGTCCACTAACAAACTACTCGGAGTGAGCACCTCGGCTCAAACAAATGGTCCTCGCGGTGCCGAATTGTCCAGTAATTTTCCGCATTTTTCTCGAAGATTTTCTCAATCAAGGTCAGTCCTTAGTTGGTCGCACAATATACACGTCATTGAGTGTTGTGTGTTTCCGCTCTCGTATTCAATTGATTGTGCTATTCAGTGTGTGGCTCTTACGTACGTCGTACATCCCTTGTGTTTCTAACATTGTCTTTTGCATTTCCGATCATAATGGTCGATATTACGGCAGAACTAAACAAGTTAGTTGCTCGACGCGAGTTTATATTCGCGTCCGCCCAACGAACGTACACTGCGTTCGAAAAAATAAAACCTGAACAAGTTGAGTCATATAGGCCTCGGTTCGATGAATTATCTGTTTTGAAATCGGATTTTCAAAAAATTCAAATGTCCATTGCCGATCTCAACACTCAAGTAGTTCTTCCTGCCAAGCCGATCGAAATAGACAAAGTTCAGGAGAGTTTTGAAACGTTGTTTTACGCTGCCAAATCTCGGTTTCTCACGGCTGATAAATTAAATCAGCGTCCTGCTGTGACTCAACCTGGGTCTCTACCCGCTTCAGTCAAACCATCCATTGCATTGCCTGTCATAGATCTTCCCAAGTTCAAAGGTGACATTTGTAAATGGCCCGAGTTCTATGCTCTATTCAAGTCTCTTATTGATGATAACAAGTCATTAAGTAATGTTCAAAAATTACACTATCTAAAAACTTCGTTGTCTGAAATACCGTTGGCACTCATCTCAGAGTTTCAAATAATTGAGGAAAATTATCCCCTCGCTTTGCAAACGCTCGTCTCTCGTTATCAAAACAAGCGATTACTAGGGAGCTTATATGTTCACAAGATTTTAGATTTTGTTCCTTTGAAAACGTCATCTTATGACGGTCTTCAAGCATTTCTCAAAGTACATCGCAATTCTGTCGACTCTTTGAAAGCCCTGAATATTCCTGACCTGGGCGATTTCCTTCTACTGTGTTTGGCATTAGCTAACCTCGATACGTCATCTCGCAAGGTTTTTGAAACCAAACAATCGTCTAATTCGACTCCCGAATATAAATCGCTTATTGATTTTGTCGAAGACCAAACTAAAGTAATGGAGTTATGTGCTGTCGGTAAAAACTCAGTTTCTTCTGTCAAAAGTTCTCCCCCTGTGAAAGTGTAAATACGTTGATGGTGTCATCTGATGTTTCGAACTTGAGTGTAAAACCATCTCACAATGATTCATCTCGCAATCACGCTCATACTAACGTGTCCACTTGTCCGTTATGTAAGGCTTCGCATTCATTCTATCAATGTAATGCTTTCCGTGGTTTAACCGTAGACCAACGTTACGACACTCTGCGACAGTTAAAACGCTGTTTTAATTGTATGGGTGCACATCTACGAACCCAATGCAGTTCGACAAAGTCTTGTACCGTGTGTCATAGTACCAGACATCATTCTATGTTGCATGTAGACTCCACTCAGTCTTCTGCGGACGATACTCCTGTCTCTGATCAAGGCCATCAGGTGCCACAGACTCTGTCGTGTCAAGTCCGGGGTTCGAACCCCACTCATCAAACCGTCATTTTGGGCACCGTTCGCGCACTCATAAGTGATGCCCACGGGATATTGCACCCATTTCGTGCGGTTATTGACTCCGGGTCGCAAATCTCTGCCATCACTAATTCGTTAGTGCAACGTTTGGGCTTAAAGGTCAAACCAGCCACCGCCCAACTGTCAGGTGTTGGTCAAATTCATGCTCGTGTGCATGGTATCGTTCAATGCAGTATAGCTTCTCGACGTTCTAAGCAACCAGCTATGCATTGCAACGCGCACGTTCTCTCAACTATCGCCGGCAATTTGCCTACTTCCTCCGTGTCCACTGAGGTCATAAAGCGCTATCATGACCTCGACCTCGCTGACGATCACTTCAATGTTCCCGGACCCATTGATTTTCTCATTGGTGCCGATCTCTACTCTGACATTCTCTGTAAAACTGGAAACACAATCGTAGGCAGCAAACCTGCTGCACTCAACACGGTTTTCGGTTGGGTGATTTTGGGTCCAGTCAACTCTTCTCAACCTGCACCTGAGTCATCCTACTCTTTTCTCGCCGTGGCCAATACTCCTTTGGAACACACTCTTCGTCTCTTCTGGGAAACAGAAGAAGTTAGTCGACCCCCCTCTCTAGACCCATTGGATTCGCTCGCTGAAGAGCATTTCATTAAAACCCACTCTCGCGACCCATGCGGTCGCTACTCGGTCGCTCTACCATTCAAGCCTGACTGCATCATGCCAGGCTATAATCGTGACGTCGCGCTCAAGAACTTTGTCAGTTTGGAGCGTCGTCTTAAGCGTGATCCTCCACTTCATGACACCTATCACGAGTTCATGAGTGAATACGCTCGTTCACTGCATATGCAGCCTGCTCCTCAACCTTCAAAGTACATAATCCCGCACCATTGTGTACACAAGGTCACAAGCTCTACCACTAAATTGCGAGTGGTATTCAACGCCTCCTCCCCTGATAAACGTGGAGTTGCTCTCAACCACGTCTTGCTCAGTGGTCCCAAACTTCAGAGTGACCTTCCGCGGGTTCTCACCACCTTTCGTGTCTATCCCGTAGCCCTGTGCGCGGACGTGAGACAAATGTACCGTCAAATCCTTGTACACCAGGACGACCGTGTCTATCAGCACATATTTTGGCGCCCTGAGCCTTCCTCCCCTGTTATTGAGTACGAGCTCAACACAGTGACTTACGGTCTCACGCCCTCTGCTTTCCAGGCCCAAAGAGTGTTGCAGCAACTTGTCAAGGACGAGGGCGCGCAGTTTCCTCTCGCTTCACGCGCCCTCACTTCAAACATCTACATCGATGACATAGTATCCGGTGCCAGTGACCTTGACGAAGTTCTCGCGCTTCGCGCTGAGTTGCAATCAATCACTCAGTGCGCCGGGGTCGAACTTCGCAAATGGGCTAGCAACTCTCCCGACGCTCTTAGCGCTCTTCCCCAGGACCACCTGGAGACTCCCCTGGTATTCTCTAACGATGAGCAGACTCTGAAAATTCTTGGATTGTTGTGGGACCCTCGCTCTGATTGCTTCAGTTTTCACACTCTACCTTTCGAAGGTTGTGTCACCAAACGTTCCATACTCTCCTACATTGCGCGCATATTCGACCCTCTTGGGTTTCTCACCCCTTTCCTCTCCTGGATGAAGGTGTTCATGCAGAATCTCTGGCTCATGCGCGTGGAGTGGGACGAATCACTTCCGGAGTCGCTTTCTCAGACTTGGATCACCGCCATCGAAAGCGTGTCCAAGTTGAGTGATGTCAGTGTTCCGCGCCTCCTTGTTTTGAGTGACGCCACCTACCGGCTTGTGGGGTTTTGTGACGCCTCCGAGAAGGCCTATGCTGCTACTCTCTATTTGCACGTTGAGACGTGCTCGCAATCTCATGTCAGACTGTTGAGAGGCAGGAGCAAGGTCGCGCCCGTCAAGCTTCTCACTGTCCCTAAACTGGAGCTCAGTGGCGCATTGTTATTGTCTCGGGTGTTGAAAGATGCCCTGCCCGCTCTCGAGTCCTTGCACATAGAAACAGTGTTGCTCTATACCGATTCCACGATCGTACTTGCCTGGCTCTCTACCCCCCCACATCAGCTTAAGACTTTCGTCGCCAATCGAGTGGTTGAAATTCTCGAGACCTCTTCTCCTCTGAACTGGTCTCACGTTCGTTCCGAAGAGAACCCTGCCGACTGTGCCTCTCGGGGACTTCTCCCCCAGGACTTGTTGAACCATCCCATATGGTTCTCTGGTCCCCCGTTCATGCGTTCGCCCCCCTTTACGTGGCCTCGCTCGGTCCCCTCGCGTGAACCTAGCCACGAGGTGCCTGAGCTGAAGGCGTCTCCCACAGTTCTGATCAGTCTTGACCCCGTTGTTGACCCTCTACTAGTTAAGCTGCAAAGCTTCTCTTCGCTCATCAAAGCCAAGCGCGTGTTTGGTCACGTGGTACGGTTTTCCCGCATTTTGCTTGCTCGCCGAAGTCAGCTTGCTCCCCCCACTGGTCCCCTGCTTCCGTTCGAACTTGAGGACGCGATGCGTTTGTTCGTACGCATCACTAAACGACATTATTTCGCCAATGAGTTCAAGCAATTGGCGAAACACTCGCCCGTGTCTCACCGCTTCGCCCCCCTCAAACCCTTCATTGACTCCCGTGGGTTTCTCAGGGTGGGCGGCAGACTTCACTACTCTTCACTTCCCGAAGACGCACGTCATCCGCTCTTGCTTCCCAAAGAAGCTCATCTGTCCGCGCTCTTGTGTGATGCTTTTCATCTCACGTCATTGCACTCTGGCCCTCGCACTGTGCAAGCTCTCATCCAGCAGATGTATTGGATCGTTGCTCTACGCGGTTTATTGCGGCAACGCATTCGACGTTGCTTAACCTGTTTCAAATTCCGCGCCAAGCCTGTTCAGCCAATCATGGCTGAGCTGCCTGAACCTCGCGCTACGCCTTCACGCGCTTTCCTCAACGTAGGCACTGACTACGCTGGCCCTTTCTCCGTGAAGACGAGTTCCCGCCGTAACGCCCCCATCGTCAAGGGTTATTTGTGCCTGTTCATCTGCATGGCCACTAAGTCTGTTCACCTAGAGTTGGTTTTGGACTTATCCACTGAAGCCTTCCTGGCCTGTCTTGATCGGTTTCTCGCTCGTCGTGGCCTCCCCGCTCATATTTATTCCGACTGTGGTCGTAATTACGTAGGTGCTGCCCGTACGCTCCGCGAGATACACGATTCTCTCACCTCAGCTGAAACTACTATCGCTGACAAGCTCGCTCTACGTAATGTTCAGTGGCATTTCAACCCCCCTTACGCCCCTAATTTCGGTGGCCTATGGGAAGCTGGAGTGAAGTCCGCCAAACTGCTTCTGCATAGATTAATTAAGGATTCCTCCCTTAATTTCGAGGAGTATTCTACCCTGTTTGCACGTATTGAAGCCGTGTTGAATAGTCGACCTCTTTGTGCCACTTCGTTCGACCCCCTGGAAGGCCCTGATTACCTTTCCCCCGCCCACTTGTTGATTGGCACCTCACTTCTCGCACCTCCTGAAACAGCTATCGCCGAGTCTACTTCTCACCTTTCTCGTTGGCATCAATTCCGTCAGCTGCATCAATCCTTCTGGACGCGTTGGTCCAGAGAGTATCTGCATACGCAAATGCAGCGTGGGAAGTGGGTGCGCGCGTGTCCGAATCTCAAGGTCGGTGACGTCGTCTTCGTGTTGGAACCCGCCACTACCCCTTTATCTTGGCCTATTGGCAGGGTGGTTCAGGTGTGCCCTGGTAACGACAACGTCGTCCGAGTCGCGTCCGTTCGCACGTCTAAAGGAGTGTTCACCCGACCGGTGAACAAGTTAGTTACCCTCCCCTCTCTTTAGTCGTTCGTTTCGGAGTGTTGTTAGATTTAGATTTGTAGTTCTTAGTTTGTTATTTCTCATTGTTCTATCTAAAATTTGGTCTATTTTAGGTGGGCGGTATGTTCGCGCCGTTTATTCGTCGCTAGTAATATGTATTTTATCGGTGTTGGTATACCTGCCTATTTATTTCATATGTTTCGATTTCGGCCAATCACATCTCTTACAGTTTTCCGTGCAAATGCACTATCTCCAATCTCGTCAGTATCGTTCGAGCTTCGAACTCGTAAAGTTCAATTATTAGTAGTGTTCCAGTCTCCGACCTCGTCGGTCACGTCAAGTTGGTTTTCTCTCTCGTTATTCTCTCGTTGCGCCCAAGACTGCTTCCTCGACGCTGCATGTCCTGGGTTCGATCGCCTTCCAGGCATTTTCATCTTTCCTTCTTTTCTCTTCTAAACTCGAGTTTCCTTCTTCTATCTCTTTCTCTCGACGGCCACTTTTCACCCGTCGCTATTATCTACACTTCGTCATCCTTGAACATCATTGGGGTAAGTTTCAATCAACAAAAATATATACAGTCCACTAACAAACTACTCGGAGTGAGCACCTCGGCTCAAACAAGTATATTTATTATTTATACATAACCATAGGCCTGTATGAAAAGTTATAAAATTAGGTAACTTTTTGTCTTCTAGAGCAACAAACTCCCTAATTAATCTGCAGTCGCAAAGGCATTTAAGAGCACCTTCGGATTACATTTTCTTCATTAATGCGGCTGTGCAGAGCTGCTGTCTCTTATTGAAGTTATTTTTCGTTGACATCCAATTGGCAGTCAATTAATAAAACATTCTGATAGAACATGTTTAATGCAGTTTAGGACAAAACAAAACAATAATTTGTCCACTTGTGTAGGTTAATCTCATCCAGTTGTTGAATGTGCTGTGACTCATTGTCTCTGTGTTTACATTGATGACAAAGTGCTAGCTTATAAGTTCATACCACATCAACTTCCAACCCTTATCCTCCTTGGAGGGTTTAGCCCATGACAAGGTTGGAACTTAGGGTGTGTTCCAGCTTGACGTTTTTCGTAGTGGACTAAGCTTAGTTATACTAATCGAAAGGAAGTGACGTCACAAGCAGGCTTCTTATTTGGCTAGTGGTTAGTGGGTAGTGGCCGAAAGTGTACACTACGACACCAATTAACCCACCAAACCAAGATGGTTGATACCAGCCATCACGGCTGATACTTTTAGGTTAGGAAAATACCCAACCAGTGAGTTGAAGTATTATTATCGTATTTATTTACATTAGATGATTAAGAGGATTCGAGTCGACAAGATGCGGGACGCGCGGAGCTGAATGCAAGCGCTCGGTTTTGTGGCTATTGCAGGTTAATGGGTAATAGGATCATAACCATATTTTGCAGTATCGCTCACAAAGATGTGTTCGTTGCTTTCGCGTAGTCACATTTTCCAAATAATAAAGCACTTTTGACTTATAATGATATAAACATTGTCGATAATGTTAAAATAGTCTCATGACCGTGCAACTTTATCGCATAATAAGAGACGTTTGAAATATTTTCTAGAAGAAGTAAGTAACACAAATCAGAGTTTGAATCAATGTGAGCATCTAAAAAAAAAAGTGTAACTGTAAGTTCAACGGTTTAATCAGAAATTGCACTAACAAAGTGCATGTTTTGCGTTCCAATATTATTTCTAAACACCGTCTGGTAACTCGCTCTGTCGCGACACAGATACATTCCTCCGAGCCGAGCGAGGACGGGCGGGCCAGCCTCCTATTGGCTGCCGAAGTCCAGCAGTCTTCATCCCCCCGCGCCTACCACCATCACACACAAACCAGTCGACCTTGACAACGTTAGCTCGAGCTGTGAATGTGATTGAAGACGAGACGAGGAAATGTATTTGGGCTAAGCAGGGCAAGAGAATATTCGCCGACTTGACTATCCAACCAACCGATAGTTAGATTAGTCTTGCGCAGACATGGTTATATATCAGTCTTTGAAGGTCTTGCGTAACGAGTTGATGCCCCCTCTCATATACCTAGGACCACATGCAGGAATTTTTTTTAAATATCGTGTGCTTACTTGTAATTGTTTATAAACGGACGGTCAATATGGGTAAATTATCTTGCGGTAAGCCTGTATGCACACACGGCTTACGCGCCAAGCCCCCCCCCCTCCCCCCCCCCCCCCTTCCGGAGACACCTACACAGTGAACTAATAGTAATACTGTTTCGCAGTAACCTGCTCAGACCCAACATTTACCTCTTCAGCTACGTAGATAATTATACTAGTGTTTGTCGGTGTGAGGATGGATTGGAGCAAATGTACAATTTTTGGGGGCTCAATCCCAGCGATCGTATTTTGACTTAAAAAATGCTGGCCAAAATTTTCAATCAAGATTACCAAAGTGATAACGGAATCGAATATCTAACCGGCAACGTCCCGAATAGTATCTCGTGTTACCGCTCAACTATCGGTTGCAGTCGTTGTAATACTTGGCTTGGTAACAACATTATACAGCCCTACAGTCTGCATACATTATTACTTTTCTAATGCCATTTGCCAGGTAGCTGTGAATAAAAGTTTTCACTTCCCAGCCCCCTTCATTTGAATTATTAGCCTGGGCCCTGTCAAACTGCTTTGGAGTCATCTAAAATCTAAATAACTGCAAAAAAAAGCATAGATCAGCAATGAGATTGACGTCTAAAGAAGGTGGCAGTGATTGGCTGACGTGATTTAGAAAATTAATATTTAGTCCATATATTTGGAGTCCACCTTGCACAGCTCTTCCGAGGCACTAAACTAACCCTAAAACATAAATTATATTTTTGCTGGGAGAAACCTCGCCATATTTGCTCCTCTAATAATATCAATATTGTATACGTTTCGAGGTCTTGCGTGATTACTGTGTGGGATGGGAGTGCATTTGAGTGCGTGAAGATGAACTTTGAGTGCGTGAAGATGAACGTGCGTGAGTTAGCATAGTTTCTTGCTAAATGAAACGTAATCGTGTATCGATGCAAACAAAGAGAAGCCTATGTCAAAGTATGTCAAATAGGCCGATACCGGTACCATATTATGTTTTAATTGCAAAATGCACACATATACACACACATAAAACGAAATGTAGGCCTACATAAATCTGAAAGATTAATATAATGCTTATTGGTGATTTTACGACAATCAATTGAATATTCAAAGAACTTGTCAATGAAGTATTATAAACAAGTCGATCAAATAAACAATTGTGGACCTGAAAGGGCATTTTGTTGTTACAATATAACAATAAACAAAAAACAAGTCGATCAAATAAACAATTGTGGACCTGAAAAGGGCATTTTGTTGTTACAATATAACAATAAACAAAAAACACAGCTAGGACTCGAGCGTAAATTGTCATTTTTTGTCGTAGACACGAAATCAAAAAAAATTTAGAAAGATGTGCAAATTTGAATTAAAGCGAATTTAACTCAAATTATTGAGTATATTATCCTAAAGTAAAAAAAAAAACAATACACAAGTATATACTGGGGGCTATTCCTGAAAGTTGTCAAATTTGAAATTTGTCACAATTTTATTTGAGGTGATAACTGCACCCGTTCCGAGGCTAGAAGGTACCAGCAAATAGTATTTCTCCATTGTAGTTAGATATACGGTCACAGCCGACTATCACAATGCAGAACGAAATCAAGCGCCAAATCGTATGTCACTGATTTTAGCACAGAGCACCGTAGTCGGTAGTCACCGTGGAGCTACCGATACCTCCTATCTTTCAAATCATGGCCGACAGAGTTCTGCCACCAACTTTATGCTTAGGTGTATTTTTATCTCTATTTGACAACATTTAGACATATATCTTTACTTACCACCTTGTACTTTACTATTGAACAAATTATTGTAATTGTATTATTCTAATTGTAATGAATTTGTAATTTGGCTTGGGGTAATATATTATTAATATTAAGTACTATAAAGCAATAATGGTAATAACTCATCAAGTTAATGAACTTTAAAATCAATTTAATAATGTCATCAAGAAACATTTCAGTACTTGGAAAATAAAACTGAGAATGCAAATTCATCGGCCAAGCTTTTAATTATAAATACAATTACAGTGTGTTCATTTTGTTTTCCCCACCTCGAAATGTTTCAATAAGTTAATTTAATTTTGTATTAATGTAATTTATTTATTTATCAATTATTAAGTGATGTAAACATTTATATATTTGTTTATTTAATTAATTATAATAACTATATTTATATATTGGAAATAAATAATTGGCTTGGCCACAATTTTAGATATTACCCCTTTAAATGTTGAGCCTCTTTTGAAATTGGCATTTTTGTACGTGTGCCCTCTTTGGTTTGTAACGGTTTGTCTTCTCCGTTTTGGGCTTGGCCTCTTTTTTGCAAATTTTTTGCATTTTTGTTTATTGCCTACCGTAGTTTACACGTAGGCCTACGACGTATTTCATTGCTCACGTGAAAATAACCGTCTAAAAGTAGGAAATTGCAGTTTGTTTTATTATTATGTTTAATTACATACCACATGGACGACTAAAAAGTATTTATGGAAATAACTATGAGTAGGTCCCTGTCGTCCACATATTCAAGCCAATATAGTCAATCTACAAAGGTCGATGGCCCTAACTGTTAGTGACACCTGGGCGGGGGGGGGGGGGAGTCACCGCAAATAGCTTACGATTCTGAGAAACTTGAAAGGATGAATGAAACCAACCCCTAATACCGGAGGCCAGACGTTCCACCAACAAAACCAGTACCAGGTCAACGCGGAAGTGAGCGGCCGGCTGATTGTCAGTGATTCACCTTGCATTTCTATACTTACCCCTTTTTTAACCTTCATAAAACATTCAAGTAAACAAAGTAATTGCCAGGGGATATACCATTTACTATGTGCCTCGTTGGGCCGTTGCTATGACGTAAAGGAAATATCAGATGTGAAACCCCTTTGCGAATTTAAAAGCACATCACCCCCTCGTAGTTTAGAGGTAGGTACACCCCCCCTCCAACAATACCTCAAGAACTCAAAGTTATAAGAATGTAAATGGTCTTTTTATTAGTTAATTTTCTAGCATTTTTTTTTTCAAGGTTTAATAATAGTATGCATAGTTAGTGCATTATATATAGTGCATTAAAACTAACCAATGCTTCATCAATCATCATGAATAAAATATGTATTTATTTGACTCGCGCACGTAATATCGATAGAAACCCATGATAACGATAACGATAACACCTAAATGTCGATGAGTCGTTTAATTTCACATAATGATCATCGATAATTCATCCATTTTAAACCGGGAAAATTTGAATCGCCGCCAAACACCGACATTTGTGTACTTAGTGTAAATTGGTGAATAACACTGAAATTCAAGTTGAAAAACATTAAATTTCCAGATATTTTTTATTACAACGCGATTTTTTTATTTTGGCTGGCGTTGACATAAAAATAGTGTCTCAATCCATCTCGCATAGGAGTATCTCCCAACTTTTACATGCATATTGCATACTGTCTTTCTTTCGACGTAATTGTGTAGAAGGCTAATATTTACAAAGTAAGATTTTTGAAAATTTTAAGAACCACTTTATGCACAATTTTTGAAACATTAACCTCGCTTTATATACCTGCCAATAAACCGATAATGAAACTGTTACTGTACCGAAATCGAGTAATTGTATTCACCATAAACCAGTGCCCCTAGGTAATACGGGTCTAGGTATGTAAATGGAACGTTTTGAGTTTTGTAGCAGGTGGAACGAAAAATAAGTTTTAATAGAATATAATAAGAAAATATATGATTTGGCTTTGCACATTTTAGCCTAGGTGCACCCTGCATGTGACCACAAACTTCAAGTCTGGCATCTGATTTGGTAGTTTTGCCGCCCCCGCCTACCCTGGCACGAATGTAATCTCTGATAATATTATGTAACTAATAACTATGTAGGAAAAAGGGAATCAATTATTTAATAATTGCATTCTTTAAAGCTTGGACGTTGAAACAGTCGGTGGTAACAACTCTCCACCCGCCCAAGAAACGCCACATTTGAAATTGGTTCGTCTACACCCCTGAAACACGTTGGAAAAGGGGAACCCAGGCCAGGATGCAGCTTGTGGCCTGATAAGAGTGAATGGGGCGAGTCAGACGTGGAAGTTATGAATGAAAGTGAAACTGAACATAACAACTCTCCATCCGTACTAGAAACGCCACATTTGAAATTTGTGACGATTTCATTGACGATTTCATTGTAACGATTCAATCATTGACGATTTAGAAAGGGTCCTACATACATCAGTTTTGAAAATCATCTATTCGCATTTCCCACTGTCAGTAAAAGTGTCCGTCACTTTGTTTTGTTTATAATATTTGACACAGCGCCATCAAGTTGACGTAATGATAGCTGTTTCATTCATCATTCCATTTGTGTTTATAGTCACTAGTAACAGCTGTCAAAGCCATTTACGAGATTATTATTTTGGGGTTTTTACGACGTACTCCACAGCTACGACTACGATATGCTCACACGCACACATTGTTTTAGACGTCTGTGTCTATGGGTGTGCGTTACTGTTATTTTCGTGGTCGTTGTTGTTGTTTTTGTTGTTGTTGTGGAAGTGGTTCCTATGCTCCTCTCTTACAACCCGTTACGTCAATGGCGAGCATTGTAGGCTTTAGATGTAGTCTAACGGAGCATCGTACTTTGTATGTATTATTGTTATTATTTTATTTTATTATTTTATTATTTTATTTATTTGTTATTTTGTTATTATTGTTTTATCGTGACCCCGTCGTAAGTTACGATATATTTACGCTACGCGCATACAAAAACATTCGCACCTAAAACGTACGGCCACGTACGGCTGCCGCGTGCGGAAGCGGTTTGTTCTTGTATAGCGGCCCGATACGAACTCCTCCGCTGCGTGAGACCTACTGGTGGGTCACGTGACCAGCGCCAGTCAACGAAACAGGGGTAGTTACGATCTCACCCGAGAATGAACGAACAGAGTAACAATCTCCGCCCACTGCGCGCTCACCGAAATATCTTTTTCCGTACGATCTCTCAGCTTGGAGTTGGCCCCGTCGACTAGAATCCTCTTAATAACAATAAACTTTATATTAGCATACTATGTAGCGTGCCCAAAGCTGTTCACGTTTAGTGTGTAGCAGGTTAGTGGTTAGCAGGCAAAAAGCAAGTTGGAACACACCCTTAATGTGTACAGAGTTTAGGGCATATATACATTAGATACCGTATGTGAGTAAAAAAAAAGGTTGCAGCTGGATGTCACCTTTATTAAAAGACTGATGGATGTACGCAGTTTGTTAAATTACTTTACTTTGCCCATATCCAGTCTAGATAGAATTGGTGCGATTTATCTGCTGGCAAATGTCACCCTACACTAAGAGATTTTCAAACTCCAAAAAAGGGCTGTCCGATACATGTCACAGTTTAGCCCACTGCAGGGAGTTTTTTCGATACATACCTTGAAACTAATTTTACCCAGTATTTACATCTATAGTACTAGAATGTTGATTTAAGCATAAATGCTAAAATTTAAAAACCTATTTTTGCAGTGGTAGTGACATATTGCGGTTCAACTTGGATTTCCGATTAGGAGCTGGGGTTTTGGATATCCATTGGGAAACCCCACAAACGGTTTTGACGACTGGGTACGACACATACGTTCGCCTCTGGGATTGCCGGTAAGATAATAAATGAGAAAATGATACACTTTTACTCCATAGCTACATTTTGTTCTGCAAGCTGTTCGATCCTCTATTGTCAGACTTTTCTTGTCATTTTGTAACGTAAACTGTGAAATGAAATGCAAAATAGGCTAATGTTATTAGCAGGTTGTCAAAATAATCTGTGTTAAAATAAAAGCTTAACAAATAATTATATAGGTACAGTGAAACGTCTTTATAACAAAATGATCTAGGCCTATATAACAAACTGTTTTTGAGGTCCCAAAAAGTTCTTATGCATGTAATGGTACCATTTTTATAAAGAAATGTTCTTTATAACAAAATAATAATCCGGCCCGCAAGAGTTCGTTATAAAGAAGTTTTACTGTACGTACTGTCATTTTAAGTCCAAAATATGCCTATGCCGTTAGCAGGTTGTCAAAGCAAGAGCTAAAAGCATAGCAAATAATCATATATGTATGTACTGTCACTTTTTCAGTACAGGTAACAACGTGCTATCTTGGGGTGATCCATTTGATTCCTCCGTGTACTGTTTGGCTTCCGACAACTTGAACTCAATACTTGCAGGGACGTGCAACCATGGCAGAGTACAACTATGGGATAAGAGGCAGAAATATAGCATACAAGTGAGAACATTTCATCGTACAGTACTCATGGAACTTTACATTTTTTCCATCGATATTGAGGATATTTCAAGATATAAAGACAAGATAGTGGATATAGAATACCTAAGTGACAGACTAATAAAAGTAGAAATAATAGTAGAACGAGAAAGAATTTGTTTTATACAAGTACAGTATATGCACCTCAAACTGGAAGACCTACCGAGGAGAAAGATAAGTTTAGTGATGACTTAAAAGCATTGATAAAACAGAATTGTGTGATTGTTATGGGTGACTTCAATGCCATGGTTGGGGTAGAGAGAAATGGGTTCGAAGAGGTATTAGGTCCACATGGTTGGGGAAAGAGGAATGTAGACGGAAGAAAGATGTTGGAACTCTGTACACAAAACTCCATAAAAATTGGCAATAGCTGGTTTGAAAAGAAGAGAACCAAGCATAAGATAATAAGATATGGATTTGGAGAAGAAGGAACCAGATGTGAATCCATTATAGATTACATGCATAACAACAAAACAGTAATTATTAAAATGTCATTTTTTAAATCCAGTTTTTAGTTCTTACGAAACCACAATTCGGGCGTTTGTCACTTGTTTTAAATATTATAGAGCGTTCCCAAGATATTACTAAAAAATGTTAATTTCGTGAAGTTTTTATGGCGAGAGTAGCCTTTGCCGTTAGTTTTTTATTGATATCTTAAGAAAGCTTCAATATAATGAAAAACTGATTCCTATGTGGAATGTGTTATTTTTTAGGCATATCAGATAGCTTAAACAATGGATTTAAAAACTAAAATATCCTGATTGTTACGATTGTCATTTCAATAATTAGTATTTGATTCTAAATTATTAAATTAATTACTGAAATAAAAATCATAAGAATGGTTTAGCTGATACAAACCCTAATTCCAGGTAGGAATCACCATTTCAATACCTTGTAGGTTCTCAAGCTATTAATAAAATACCATTAATTTTGCGTGTTTTAGTATTTCACATTTAATAATAATTATTGCAATATTATCATTGAACGATTACCCACTTCAAAGCCTACGAATGGCCACTGCCGTTCGATTATCAATGTAAGCCCATCCATAATTAGTTAGGCCTAATTTTTTTTAATGATACCATCAGAGGTGTCAAAAATATGCTGATTTCAGATGTGTGTTTTTCAGATGTACTTTCTGTCTTCTTCACATAACAGAAAGAGCTCAGTATACAGCCTGACGTTTGACCCTTGTAATATGTATGTGGCTCTTGATCAAACAATGAACACAGTTGACTTTGCTGGCCAGAGGAACAAACCCAAGAACCAAATGCACACGTGGAGGAAAAGAGAGCCGCTAGTATAGATATCCAAGTAGCCTACGTATTCTTGTTACATTTTTGCCACTAAACTATATTTGTATCTGTTATCCTGATGTTATAAAAGTTAATAAAACTGTTTTTACTATTTAATTGTCTATCAGCTAATTAATAATATATATATATGGTATATAATGTGAGGAAAGGAACCAACAGCTTACCTTCATGTAAGATGACAGATTTGCGTGTTTGAAGTACACAAAAAACATACACAAATATAACGAGTTAACAGACATTTCGACCGAGGTCTTGTTCACTCGAGAGAAAAATCATTCTTTATTGCTTATATCATATAAGCGATAAAATGCGATGTTTGTAAATTTAATTTAATAATAAATGTGACAAAGTCAAATTATTAATGTTATATTTTCATACTCTAGTCATCTGATATCATTATGCTTCAAGTTTAAACTATTGGGGGAAAATGGTAGTTTACAAAAATAAACCACACATGCAATAAGTGAAACGGTAATTGTGTAATTTCGATTTTAATTAAAAAATTCAACTTTTTCTTAATTGTGCATACACACCAATTTTGCAAAAAAGTAAGAATTAAAAAAACACAAAACAGTCACAAACCTAACATGTAAAGATGACAAAAAATTGTTTATAAACAAAAACGATTCTCGTTATTCATAATACTGTTAAGTTGTTAACACTGGCCTCTGTTAACTTAATAGGCAATTAAGTTATTGCTTGGATTCAATGTACTTATATGGCAGTCAATTCTGCAATATGTACTTAACAATTTGGTTGCTTGATAAGTGTTGACCATGTAGGGTGAGGCCCACATTACACATCAAAGTTTATTCACATTCAGTGAGCAGGTGATGTTTTGAATTAGTGACTCCCACTGTCTACTTAGCAAGTCATACTTTTACAACATTTAATACAACAAAATCTAACATTTTGTAAAACATTATTATCTAAATATTTAAAACATTTAAAATGAGTAAATATAACAATTTATGCGTGAAAGGTAAGTATTTAAAGTTTATGCAGACACGGTTTCAACCATCGTTTTCTTAATTATTTCACCAAAGTTTTCATCACAATCGTCCACTAATGGCGTTGCGGAAGTCGCCTCGCCATCACCGCATCGTCCAAGGAGACCGGAGAACGTGTCCAGTTTGTCGCCGAGAGCGTACGTCTCGGGGGGGGCGGGGGGCAGGGGCACCAAGCCCCCGTAGCCGGCGGTAAAGCTCTCCTCCGCTCCGACGCCCTCGGGTGCCGGCTCGTGGCGGGCGTACGGCAGGGCGTAAGCGTCGGAGGCTCCGCCCTCGTTGGAGAAGGACGAGAACACAGAATATCGGTACTTGGAGTCGACCGGCTCGTATGAAGCGTCCGAGGGAATCCCCGACGTCGACGCCGGAATCGCGTAGCCGGGGAGAGGACATCTCGACCCTTGCAGGAGATTTGTCGAACTGGAAAATCTTTGATTGGAGAGAAGGACGGGACCGACGTGGAAAGCGGACGAGGCGCAGAAGTTCCGTTGCGAGGCCCGGTGGGGGAACGCGTCGACGGGATGCTCCTCCCCTCCGTGGTGGAGGTTGGCGAAGCTGCCGGCGTGGACGCAAGATTCCACCTCCATGTCCGAGCCGAGGGAGATGTCTCGCACCAGGTTGCCGTTCACCTTGGACGCTCGTTCGCTCTCGTCTGCACAGAGTAAAGGGGGCCACAAGCATTTTAGTTACTTTCTTCACACGTAATACACAAGGTCTCCATAAGACACAGTTGAGGCTGTTGTCTTTACAAATTTATTGCTAGGCAAGAGTCCACCATTTTTCCAATGGGATTGCCTACTCCAGAACATTTTGGTTATTAATCCAATTCTGCATATTTAATATTTATTTTGTTTATGGACACAAAACACCAAGTGAGATATATTAAACTTGTTTTGTACATTGAAAGATATTTTATTACTAGAATCAATTACACAGTAAATTAGTATCTAAATTAGGGATGTCATAGGGTACCCGGGTTACCCGGATCCAGAAATTACCCGAATCCATTTTTAGGATCCGGATCCTTATCGGGTAGTATTATTTGTAAAAAAAAAAAAAAAAAAAAAAATACGCGACAATGTTTCTGCGGCTACTTTCCTTGAAGCTACAGTGAATTCCTGCTTGTGGGCGTCGCTAGCTGGTTGCTGGTTAGTACGCGCTGTCATTACTGCGGGCGAGTTCGGTGATGCCATATACACTCCCCTCCCCCACCCCCCTTACCCTTCCCGCGCGCAGCGGCCGCACAGAGCCTAACACACACAGCGGCCTGCAGCTGACACGGACAGAGAACGACCTTCAACCGCGTGGTTTCGGGGGGGGGGGGTGTAACCAAGATAAGATGACATAATTTAGGCTGTCAGGATTCGGGTAACCCAGTTCTTGGAAGGTCTGGAACCGGATCCGAATTTTCCTACCCTATGACATCCCTAATCTAAATTACAAAAAAAATGGGTGAAATAAATAGGAAAAGCACTCGGGTGCACAAGAAGGGGCAACGGTTGAAAAAACGGGATGGTTGAAAAAACAGGGGGACACAAGGAGTACCGAACACAATTTTACCTATTATCGTGGGCCCGGCTTGTGGAAGACGAAGCGTCAGAGGAAACTGCCAAGACACCTCAGGGACTCGCCTATAAGCGTCTGAGCCGTGGTCTACGCAATTGGTCTACTCTGACATCAGCTGTGAGTCAAGTATTAGAGAAATTGATAACCATGAACATGAGGAAAAACATGAGTGAGGGGTGAAAAATGTGAGAATAAGGAAAGGTTATTTTATTTTATGATAAAAAAAATCCGTCTTGTCTGTACAAGATGAGTGAAGTTTATGTATTTTCCAAGACATAAACCTAGCAATCAAGAATGCTTCTTTTTCTTGTAAGGATAAAGGTGTCGAAGACGAGTACATAGTAGAGACTGATGTTCAATGATATTTTTTCAGTATTGATATCGGCGCCATTTTGCCGATATCATTATTTAAAAAATGTATATCGATATCGCGATATCGATTTGTTTTTTGCCGGTAATACAACAATACAGTACGTAAAAATAGTAACTTTAATTTAAAGTATTTTCACCGTGGCCTGCTCCCCCCCCCCCCAGGTTTCCCAGGTTTCCAGAGCATCTAGTGCCTTCTTTAGATTACTAGTTGTAAAAGTCCCCTAAAATCTACAAAAGTTTCCACATAGTCCTACAATCAATTTACGTACTTGCTAATATGCTGCCAATTGTGAAATGGCCTGGCTTAACAATTATTTAACAATAATAACAACAATAATACTTAAGAAATTAAACCCTAAAATACACGTGTGCAGGGCGCCATGAGGGGAGACAAATGCTTTTTTTTACTGATTTTTACGTAATCAGATTGATCACACGAAAATCAAAACATAGGCTACAACAAAAATTAAAAAAAAACAAACATAAATTGAACTAGTACATGTTGGTTTACTAGGACCCAACTGGGCAAAGAATATAGATCCGGGGCTAATGTTTTCAGATCAAACAATCTTGGTAAGTATTTCTGATGTCAACTTGTGTGAAACGACAGTAAACACACAATGCAAATAGTGTGTGCAGTTTAGTGATGACATCGGGTACCCGGAAACCGGTTCCGACTTTTCACACCGGTTCTGTGTAACTACATATAAGCACCTTCTTCTTTTCTCACTCACAGTCAGCTATAAATAAATAAATAAATTCACATTTAGAGTCTACCCACTCAGTAATTAAACTGATTTGCAGTGGGGGACTTTAATTTAAAGTGACTAAACCAACCCTGTAGGCTTCGAACACCATCGACGAGTGAGCGATAACCAATCAAAGATCGATATTTCAAATACGAAACATATGAATCAGTGATTGGACAGTGCGAACACCTGCGGACAAATGCCAGAATCAACAAGGCCGATTCAGAACAACTTTGAATTTATTGAGTGCTTCGTTGCTAGGACGGCTCCAAAGTCACCGTTTACTTATTCCTAAGCCAAGAAGTAATGGAATTGAATCCACTTTAGAAGTTAAAAAACTTCTGCCTGAAGCGGGATTTGAACCCGGGACCTTCTGCATTGGAAGCAGGGATGCTAACCACTGGACCAACGAGCCACCTAAATATATACTAGGCCCATCCCATTACAGATCGCACAATAGGCCATGCGTGTTCAAGGACGTGCGCATTGTTCCAGCTTTGAAGAATTATAATAAAGGGCACTTTTGACCTGCTGATTGTAAATTATAACTTAAAAAAAAAAAAAAAAAAACGGAAAAACTAAGATTACTGGGACAAACTTTTTCCCACTCCGGAATGAACCGGTTCCAGAGCGGAGGAACCGGTACGAAATTTTTGGACTCGATGTCATCACTAGTTCAGTTATAATAAACATTACCCCAGGGATTGTGAGATCCTTCGTGGACCAACGCTGCAGAGGCCTCCTCCATTTTCTGTTTCTTTTCCAACTCCAGGCGCATCAGTGTGTGGATGAAATGTGTCCTCACACGAACTGGATTGAACTCGATTCGACCACTCGCGTTGGCACAACTGTCTCGTGAACAGCAACACGGAAAATTGAGACGGTCTACTTGGCATTTGATACCAGCCTGCAAACAAAGTTGACGAACAATGAAGGTATTTGCCGCTTGTAATGCAAGGTAGAGACCTTGCAGACAAATGGAAATTGTGTCTTATCATCAGTAGGACTAGGAGTGGAGTGAATTAAATAAAAATTTGAATTAAATCCTTTTGCTGCATAGAGTGACTTTAGTCCAAGTTGGAAAATAAACATTGGATGCAAAATTCAACTTAAGTCGATCACGCTGAACACGCCTAACAGACGATGTTCGGCCATAGTCTCTGTGTCTCTAAAAGTTCATTCCCCCCCCCCCCTAGATCACGGCAGCAGCAGCATGCATGTATGTATGTACATATGTATAGCACTATGCATGTATTTTTGGGATGTTTAGTATGCTTTTTAACTTTTAAAAATCACAATGAAATTAATGTCTGAAAATTGACAAATTTATTGCTTGGTTCTGGAAGTCTTTTAAACAACCGAAAAAAATATTTTAGGCCAAACACAATTATTTCATTTGTGGGGTGTTTGAGTAATTTCTCAGACATAGAAGAGTTTTTAATGATGTAGCAAAAGGGTTAAGGTCTAGTACTAGCAATATTAAACCATGCAAAAATAACAGTATTTCATTAAAATACATCACTTCTAAGACATTTAAATATTACTACCATCTTTAAGTATTGTAAATACATGTATTCATCTCCATCTCAACACGGCTGCCGAACTTCTTTAAGGTTGGTTGGTTGGTATTAATTAATAAAGAAATTCACAATTGTAATGACATCATTTTCATTTCTTAACTTTGTGAATACATTGTTTAGCTGATACAAAACCAAATCTAGGGTATGAATCCCCTTTCATTTTTACAATATTTTGAAGCGTTCTAAAGATATGGGGGAAAAAAAACGTTTATTTTGAGATTGACCGCCCTGACCGTAAACAGAGCTCGAATGAACGGCCTACCTGCGAGCAGGAGCACGTATCCGGATCACAGTAGCCCTTGCAGCCACAGCCGCAGAACTCGCGCGATGATCGTATGTCTCGACACTCGTCCTTCTCCACGGAGTCTATCTTGCGGACGCCCGCCGCTCGGAGTAGCGCCCTGCGTTGCCGTGTTGGCACCGGCTGCAACAGAGGCGGGTGTCGGTACACAGACATCTACCTTACCGGGTCCACCCAGCAATGGACGAGTAGTCTTGGGCGGGACTACGCTCATTCTTGAAAATGTCCACAGATGGCGATGCGAACTGTGGGACTCGCCGCGATCTACTGTGTCCGTCACAATGGATTTCAACCAGTTTTTACGGCAGTACGAGTGGAAGAAATCATTAAAAATGTTGTCATGTTTTAGCATGGGCGTAGCTAAGACGTATGTAGGACAAGAGGGAAGGCTACAGTTTATTTGTATCTTTCTACATTAAAGATGTGTGGACATCGGAAAACGGAGATGTCACTAAAGGCTAGGCCTACGCAAGTTCTCCTATTTTGTCATTTACACCGCCACCAAGGCTATGTAGGCCTTGGCCTAGGTCAGATGTGTATTTCCTTGTATAATACGCTAGGCCTAGGCCTAGCATTTAAGATCAGACTTGAAATAAGTAAAACTTAGTCCGGTGTAGGCCTAGTCTTAGGCTAGCCTAGTCCTAGGCCCTAGACACTATTCCTAGGTCTAGGGCCCTAACCTCGCATGTTTAGGATGTACGTCTAGGCCTAGGCACACTTATTATTATTTTTAGGCTTGGCCTAGGCCTATAGGCTACCTTTACCATTATTTTTCATGTTTATTTATGACTATGTCAGGCTTTTATTTAGACTAATGTCAGAACCGGCCACCTGTAAACTATGTAAATTGGAAGTTTTCGTGGAAATGTAAACGGGAAAACACTAGGCACAGCTCCGTGAAGTAAACATTTAGTTTTTCCGTGTGGAATTTCCCTGTAATCTGAATCCAAAAAATGACGAGAACACACTCGCATGGTATCAGATATTTTCGTGACGCGTTGTTCGTCTCTCCTTATTTTAATCTCCCACGCCTTTCTTTACTTAGTATCTTTTGGAAATGAGTGGAAAGAAACACCTCCTAATTTAGCTCTTGAATTACAATGCGAGACAACACAATATTGAACCATTTTAATTCAATTTTTACCAAAGTTTTGACCGAAACGTAGTGTGGGATAGTGCATCTGTCACAAACAATCGTCCCACAGTTCAGCCATCTTGGAACACGCCCTCCAAGTGATGACGTCAAGGGGAAGGAGCAAGACTACTCGTCCATTACTAAGGGTGTGCGAGATCTAGAAATTTCGAGATCAAGGTCCGGATCGAGAACTCGATTTTTCGTTCTCCGTTTCTGGATCAAGGGCGAGATCGAGAACTCGATTAAGGGCGAGATCCAGAACTCGATTTCTCGTTCTCGGTTACTTTTTTCCCTGAAAATTATTCGTTAACCCCCAAAATGCAAACATTTGACATTTCTAATTAAAACAACTAAAAATGCAATTTCGTTTTATTGTAAAATGACAAATAATTATCTCTAAAAATGGCTTATGCTGTGCAATGAATCCAAATAACATTTGATCAGAGATATTTGTGAATGTTGAGGTGGAAAATTTGTTTCATCTTGATCTAGAGGATTCATGCAGATGATAATGTATGTAACTACTAAACACAGTACTGAATTAATAGTGATTGTGAACCAGAAACCATGTATGAAAGCGACGTGAGTGAGAGAGGTAGATAGGGTGAGGACCTTGTAATATGGTAATGTTGCAGGACAAGATAAGTCTAGGCCTAAACATTTTCAGCTGTCTTACTTATTGAAGGAATGTGGAACATTATACAGTATTCGATTTTATAAAATAGTTTTAAAAGAAGTAAAAATAGCTGGCAAAGGCAGGTCTTTCCCTGTGAAAACTGACTGGCAGGCAATGTGTAAAGGAAGATATAAGAAGTTAACAAGAAATGAATATTATACTACAGGAATAGGGTGATCTAATTTTCGGTGGTTGGTTTGAGGTCATTTAAAATGTATTACAGACAGTTAATTTTTGTTCATTTTTAAAGAAAACAGGCATGTACTTTACAACTGCTATTTTTGCTGTTTTAACTTAAATATTTTACAGTATTCACCTATATCTTAGTTCATTAAGTATTTGAAACTACTATAAGGCCTAGTTAATAATCACACTGATTAATGTTCAGTGTACATCTGGATCTAAATAATTATCACATATTGTAAAATAAGTATAGTAGCAGGCCTAGATCTAATGACAAAAATATTTTAAATGTGTGTTTTATATTGTAATCCATCAATCACAGTTTTCTATAGGATGTACACCATAGGCCTACACATCTTTAACTTTCAAATTGAAACCTTGAGCTGTGAAAGTACCAAAATAATGTTGGTCTTAATTTTTCAACCTTACCTTCAATAGCTATTTTATCCTGCTAAACGCCAGGCATAACTTTCCCCAAATTCCAAGCTGCTCATAGAAAATTTGTAGGCCTATTGTGGAGAAAGTATGGTCTCCGTCTACGGTCTATAAAATGAAGTATTTCAATTTTAGTTCATGATCTTAAATGGTACAGTATTATCACAGACAACCACTTTGTAGTTATGTTTATGATTTTTTTCATTTGCCGGTACAAATGCGCTCACTGTACCGGCAAGATAAAGTAGCAATATTTAGCGTACTGACCAAGATTACTGAGTGGAGAAGATGTTTCATCGCCGTGTTAAAATATCTGCGCGAGTTTTTTCGAAAATTTTTAAGTCTCACCACTAGTTCGAATTCTGACCGCAAGGAGCGCTAGCCCTGCACGTTTGACCAAGGTCCACTAAATCCCCTGGCGGCTACTAGCGATCTAGTAGACCTTGCGTTTGACTTCGTTACCATTAAACAAGGTCTACTAGATCGCCAGTACGTGCCAGGGGATTTAGTGGACCTTGAGTTTTAAACTTTTGGAAGAGCGACTCGCGGTGAGAATTCGAACTACACGTCGGACTTAGAAAATTTCGCTCAGACACGCGCAGACGAATTCCCATATGAATGAAACATCTTCTCCACTCAGTAATCTTTGGTACTGACCGTTGGAAAATTAAGAAGAAAATTATTTTGATACTTTTACAGCTCAAGGTTGTAACTTCAAAGTTAGAAATTTATATGGTATGCATGTTATAGAAAACTGGAAAACGTGACTGCATAGCCTAAATTTTATGTGTGGAGTAGTATGAGAGGATTTGTTCAATGTTTAAAACGTTTAGGATAATAACCGATTCCTCCCATGGCCATGCCTACATCATCATTCATCACACCCATCGTAAGCAGGTGGACACTTGTGTTGTGTAGACTAGACTCGTTCACGTATCATGTTTTGTGTGGTAGCCTATGTACTACAAATTCTCCCACATTCATAAAAATTAAAGCCCCATTCAGAAAATAATTTTCAGGTAATAGCATTTAGCAGAACATTTTACAGAACATAGTGAACCAACCTGTTATCTTGAAGGTCACAAGTAAACCAGCAAATGAGTACCATACCAACAGTAAGAGGTCTAACTTAGGATTGTTGGAATCTGGAATCGCTGGAGATAAGAAGAAAAAGGAATATGGTAGTTAAAATAATGTATAGGACTGCAAACAAATCTCTGGGTGTGGGTGAGGTACAAAATAGGGACGAATCTTTGAAGGTGGTACCTTGTGGTATCTTGTCCTCTCCAAGTATACACTATAATAATATAGTATACTTGGAGAGGACAAAGTGGCTGAGTTAATTGGAACTCAGAAACATGTTCTAGTGAGGGAAAAGGTACAGAAGGACAACAGCTTACCTGAGAAAGTAGATAGGTATAAATATAATATATATGATAGGTAGAAGGATAGACCCCAACAGCTTATTTATAGAAGCACACCACAGTCCACACCACATTAGGCCTAATATGAGAAATTTGGGAAATAAGGATTCATACACTGACAAGTAACAATTTAATCTGATTTTATAGCTTACTTTACATCGTATTGCTGACTTTTCACTCAACGAGATATTTAGCCTTGACACTGCATAATCGTCCGCATTGTCAGTCTTTAACAGGTAATCAGAAAATAAATCAACAATTACAACTTTGTACCTGCATATCTAGGTAAAAAAAGAAATTACAGATTATCAGCCAGATTATCACCATCATGTGATCGTAATTGCAGGATGAAAATCTGACATGGGACTTTGTGAGATGGTGAAGTTTGTGCGACTGCTAAAGAAGAATTTATTTGTGATCACTGTATTGTCTTAAATGTTGAATGATTTTAGGACCTTTTCAATGCTGATTTCTGATTTGTGGTTCACTGATTAGTGCATAATTTATTTTTAAGAATCAAACAAACATTAAACAGGTTGCTTGTTGAAGAAACTTTAAAAAGCTATCAGGTGATGAGACTGGCAATACATGCCTAGGTTTTACTTTGTACAGTGCACACACTAATTCGCGTGCCAAATGTATTGGGTAGGCAAGTACGAACGTGTACACGCCTTTCACAGAGAGAGGTTACACGTTTACTGAAGTACACGTTTTTGCCCATCCCTTGTGGGAATCCTCAAGCTTAACTATTTTTCATTTGTTCATTGGGCACCAACTGCAATTTGCAATCAAGGAGGAAGAGATACAGAGGGGAAACCCCACAAAAAGGCTACACATGATGATTTCTACAGAGCTCTAGGTCATCAGGACTCAATACACCGACAGGGCGTACCCGCATACGCTCCCATTGATAATAGCTAGGGTAATATTCTGAGCCGTCGGGTACTCATTTTACTAGGGGTGTGCGAGCCTACGATTTTTAAGTCAAGCCGAGTATGAGAAAAAAAGCTTGATTTTCAAGCCGAGCTTTGGTTATCTTTCTCTACGGTTTCTCTGTCTACCGATAGGTTTTTCGGTAGGTTGGTAAAACAGTTTAGTTGAACTGTTTTACTGATCTTGGGTTGCGCTAGCGATGGCCATTTAGTTCACAGTACCGACCATAGATCGTAGTTGCATTATTAGGGTAATGTATGAATAGGCCTACAGTAACAGCAACTTTTCAACTTCTCAGCTTGTTTTTTAAAATGCATTTTTATTTCAGTAGAAAACTAAATTTCATGTGAAATATTGATTTTATTGCAACTGAAGCTACAAACAGATTGAAATTTCATATCACAATGTCGGATATAAAGAACGTTGCAGTTGGGGTTACTTTGTACTCAGTGGACGGTTGCAGTCCCTTTACCATTGCTCAACGATGTTTGCAAGGTATTTGATGTTTGTCTCCAACAAAGCGGAACAAAGTTAAAGCTAGAACTTTCGTGAAAATTAGAACTAAAGTCGTGGACAAGAAGAGATTCGTCCCAGGTACTAGCGAACCTCTACCCCCACTACCCAACCAACCCCAGACTGAGCGCACGCCGGCAGCCGCTCGAGAATAGAAAAAAAAGGTCTCGTGCCGAACAATACCCTTTTGTTCCAAACACTTTATACAACGAAATGTTTCAATTCATATCGATGTTCAAAAATATGTAATCTAATCGCTATTCTGATCATGTACCTTTTTGAGTTTTTTCTGTATCTTTATTTTAAGTTATTTCATTAGTGCTTGGAATTATAAAAGATTAGTGGCTTATAATCTGTTTGCAAGCAACACATTATTATTATTATTATTATTATTATTATTATTATTATTATTATTATTATTATTATTATCATTATTATTATTATTATTATTATTATTATTATTATTATTATTATTATTATTATTATTATTATCATTATCATTATCATTATCATTATCATTATCATTTTCATTATCATTATCATTATCATTATCATTATCATTATTATTATCATTATCATCATTGTTATTATCATCATTATCATTATCATCATTATCATTATCATTATCATCATTATTATTATCATCATCATTAGCATCATTATCATTATTATTATCATCATCATTAACATCATTGTTATTATCATCATCATTATCATCATCATTATCATTATTATTATCATTATAATTATCATTATTAGTATCATTATCATTTTTATTATTATTATTAATATTATTATTATTATTATTATTTTTATTATTATTATTATTTATTATTATCATTATTATTATTATTATTATTATTATTATTATTATTATTATTATTATTATTATTATTATCATTATCATTATCATTATCATTATCATTACCATTATCATTTTCATTATCATTATCATTATCATTGTCATTATCATTTTCATTATCATTATTATTATCATTATCATCATTGTTATTATCATCATTATCATTATCATCATTATTCATTATCATTATCATTATCATCATTATTATTATCATCATCATTAGCATCATTATCATTATTATTATTATCATCATCATTAACATCATTGTTATTATCATCATTATTATCATCATCATCATCATCATTATTCTTATCATTATAATTATCATTATTAGTATCATTATCGTTTTCATATTATTATTATTATTATTATTATTATTATTATTATTATTATTATTATTATTATTATTATTATTTTATTATTATTATTATTATTATAATTACTGTTGTTGTTATTGTTGTTATTGTTGTTTTTGTTATTTTATATTTTAGTTTATAAATTTGTCATTACCTACTAACTTAATGCGATACTTACAAATGACACAATAATGTATTCTTCGTTTATTTCACTTTAAAATACAGCTAGAGAAAAAAGTAAAAAAGTTTTATGATTAGCGTAACAAGAATATTCAAGACTTGCCATGCTCATAATGGGTTTGTAAAAAAAAAAAAGAATATGAAAGTTTCAAGTACTGATGGTCACTTTTCTTGGCGAGAGATAATTAGGGTCGACCCTTCGAGAAAGACCCTGAGGTCCGGTCGCCTCTATTGTCAAGCGGGTGGCTTTAGTCGCCATCTGTTCAAGCGGAGACGAGTGGGGGTAAAAGAGGGGTAAAATTTCCCCTCATTTGGACTAATCTTTTGCTGTCCTCGACCGTAGATGTTTATTGTTTACTGTGAAAAGCAGAAAGCATCTGTTTTTCTACTCGCAGAATAACAAAACATCGTGCTGCATCTATAGATGTAACATTTTATTCTCACGAGATCGGGGCCTAGGGAAAGCCCAGCTAGGCCTAGGCCGGGTACCCAGAAAAGTATAGGCCTAGGCTTATACGTTCTCTTGGGTAGGTCAATGCTGGGCCTAAAACCCCGAAATTTTTCTAACTCCATCGTACTTGCAGACACAAATATTCGTTTCTGCCTTTTGGATTCTTCAGTCTGCGTTTATAGAAGTATATAATTAACCGCGCGACACCTGACATTTTTAGGCCTAGACAGCTCGGCTCGAAACTATCGAGCCGAAAATGAAGCTCGGCTCGGTACCGAGCTTAAAAAAAAAACTTGAAAAAGCTCGTAAATTCGAGTACTCGCACACCCCTACATTTTACTAATATTTGTCTCACTGGTAGGGTACCGTCCACTGCCCACCAGTCTTAGACCAGTCAGCGCCCAGCGACGGCATTGGACGATTCATCGTTAAATAGAGCTCAAGTTCCGGTGGGCGATTCAAATAGGTATATAATATATAGAGCTCGAGTTCCATTCGTGTCTTGTGATCAGACCCAAAATCTCGATCCAGACTCATCACTATTACATCATCACTATTCATCAAAAGTAATCGTGGGCCTATGTTTATTCTGTTTAATTTACTCTCAAATTTTAGAATGTCTAAATTAAGGGTATCCAACCAAGGGGTAAGGGTATCCAAGATCGACAGGTGCCCGGGAGATACGTTCATAAATTTCCACAGCCACAGCCGTATACATACACAGGCATTATATAAAACCTAGTAGTTGGACTATACACTGTTCCTTGTCAAAATCAAACAATTAAAAACCGCAATATTTCGAGCCCTGATCAGAGCGAAATCAAACTGAGTTTGATTTCGCCCGTTGAAGAGCTCTGATCAGGGCTCGAAATATTGCAGTTTTTAATTGTTTGATTTTGACAAGGAACAGTGTATAGTCCAACTACTAGGTTTTATATAACGTTTTACCTGTTCTACTATGTTTCCATCTTTTAATACACAGGCATACTATTGTTATACTTAACGAACGCCAAAAGCAATTTCCTAGACTGAAATGTGAGATCTAGAAATTTTACCTAGTGTTGACGACTAATTGACTACTAAGGGGTAGGCAGGTAGGCAGAAGCATAAAAGTGTGTCATGACAGAAAGCTAGAGATGGATGTTACCTGTAAGAAGTAGTAGGTGTCGAGATCGAGCTCGGACTCTGAGGCATCGCTTTGTTCCTCGTCACTGTCAGAATCATCGGAAGAGGAAGCGGCCGCCCTGCGAGCGTTGAGGCGTTCACTGCGCAACTGCAGCAGCAGCTGTCTGTGTAGACGTCGCTGCTCTTGCGCATGCTCTGACACAGAGAATTCCTGAGTGTGTACGTGCTCCTGAGCCATGCCCAGAGTAGAACCACCCTGGAACATAGTTGAATGTCATCTCCAAGCTAGAAGGAATCTTTTGAGGTCACAAAATACTTGCTGTAAACTATAATTTTAAAATTACAAAAAGATGAGGTGGTGTCGATAAGTCTGGGGAAAAGCCGAAAAATGCTGTTTAAAAAAAGGTGAAGAAATTATGGCGAAGAGTCTCACTATAAAAACCACACGAAATTAGCGTTTTTTTTTTTTAGTAATATCTTGAGAACGCTACGTGATATTAAAAAAGTGGTAGCCTAAGTGCACTAAGTGTGGTTTTGTAAGAACTAAAAAACTGGATTCTAAAACTTTCCAATATTTTTATCGTTACTGAGTAATTAATAATTTACTGTAAATTATTCTAGTTTACCAATAATAACACTAATCATTAAAACATTTGTATACAGTAGTAGCATTTATGATTTTCTGCACTTCTTCAACTGCCTAGTTCTTAAATGATTGTAGCAATGGGTTGAACAGTAGGTACTCTCCAATCCTACAATTTAACACATGTTTCCCCACATAACTTAGCTGGAGAAATTAATTTAAAGTTTACACATGGTGTGAATCCAACCTACCTGCGAGGGGACGCACGTGAATCCTTGGGCCCTCGGAAAGTAGTGCACGGTAACTTTGTCGAAGGAAGTGACCTTCTTTCTCTTTGCATGCGGAGCGTCCGTAGCGTCGTCCAAATGTCTCTTGAGGCTACTTCTTCTGCTTTCCGGCGGCTGCGTCGACGTGCCCAGGGTGCCACTAGTGGAGGCGACCGGGTGCGGCGATGTATCCAGCTCGCGCACGTCAGCATTGTCGGACCTCACGGCGACGTCCGCCACGGTAGCCAGTCCCGTCTTGCCGTTCCCGGCGACCGCGTGCCGGGGGTCCCGAAACACGCCCGCAGCGCCCTGCGGTTTCGGTTGTGCAGCGTCCTCCGACAGGTCGTTGCCCAGGCCGGAATCGCTGCCGTCCGACCGATCGCCGGTCTCGACCCGACTCTCCACGGCAGAGTCGTCCTCCTCCTCGAACTGCGAGCGACTGTCGAGACGAACCGACTCCGGGGGGCCGGACGGCAAACCCTGGTCCCTGCTCGGTCGAGCCCCCATGAGACTCGCCGTGTCCGAAGTATCGTGGGCCGCCAGCAGATCGTAACGGGAGAGATCAGATGTCATACGACTTCTCAGCTCATCGTCCGACATTACCTGAAATAAACAGATTCCATTCAAAGATGATCCATCCAAATAATACTAATTCTTGAAGGAAGGTTTATTATGGCATAAGTGCAATAATGACAACCACTTCTAAGATTTATTTAACATAACTACGGTAGTTTTATTTTCGAACATGCGAACAGCAAAAGCCCAGCAGCGACTGGACATTGCAGGCATAAGGAATGACCGAAGTGGTGAATACCATCAAGAATCAAAAGATGTGCGACGGACGGCATGAGTATCATCAGTAATAGGCCTACACAATGCAACATGTTTTAAACCAGATTCGAAAAAATTAAACATTCTTAATAATCAAACTGCGGCCCATTTCAAATGATATTTTACACACAATCTCACAGACTGGTAGGGATGAGTGATGACGTATTTGAACGTTCAATAATTTGTGAATGACATAAATCATTCACCTTGCCCAGTTGCCACGCCAATTAATCTGAGCCCCATTCCACTGTCGGCATCATGTTACAAGTGTAAAGTGTGGCAGTTATCGCTCATCTCAACAACTGGACACTATATTAGGCAATGAAAGGAAGAGTTCACATTTGTACGTGTTTGGTAGATTGTAGGTTTGCTTAATCGATTAGTCTATAACAACATTGGGCAACCTAGCAGGCAGGATAAAACTGTTGCACGGGCCGAATCCGGCCGTAGTTTGTTTTTCATAGGATTTCCGTATTATAATTTACGCACCAAATATGAAACACTCACTACAGAACTGAGTGTTCTTTTTCATAGTATCTTGCAATTGAGCAAAGGGCCAACAAATGTGCTACAGAAAATGTGTTTCATAACTCAAAAAAATACCAGTAAAAACCAAGCAGCAAAAATGGACTCCTAATTCCCAAAATATTAGCTTGATGTACCTAAATATAATAATCTTGTTCGAATCAGACGTCACAAGTAAAAGCAGTTTGCGTGGGCTTCAAGGGTTATACGATTGTACGAGATGATCACACGATTAATAATTAATTAGTAAAGCAGATGTGTCTCACTTCAATTTGATAGAACTTTTAAGATAATAGAACAAGCTCTCAGAGTGTCTAAGTGTGAAAAGGATTAATTCCAGAATCCTAGAACCTTGAACCTATGAACCTAGAAACTTAGCACCTATATATATATATATATATATATATATACATATCGTGGTGTTTACCACGCATTAATAGGGAAGTCTCATGAGTCTTCAATATGTGTGGAAATATACTAAATAAATAGATTTTCATGTAAAAACACGTAATCTAAAAGTTTTACAAGTAGTAATTACTTCAATTTCTTCAAAGGCTTAAAGTTTTCGATTTTTTCTTTCCCGCACTTTTTTTTTAAACGGTCTGTGACCTCATTACGTACTTGTATCAAGTTCAAGTCACTGTTAATGAATAGATTTGCCACGCCTCCTAGATGAAACAATGAAACCTTGCCGTTCCTTTCCGTTCTCCAGCCGTTGTCAAAACTGGCAAGTGGTTTTCAAAACTGGCAACTGGTTGTCAAATCCTCAGAAAATGAATAACTGAACAAAACATTGTCTGATGGTCTGATATTCTTTACTATATTATTTATATTATTATTATTTTATCATTATTATTATAATAATTATTATTATTATTATTATTATTATTATTATTATTATTATTATTATTATTATTATTATTGTGCATACCAGTTATATAATTTAAAATCAATATTACCTTTTGGTTTGATCCGTGTCGTTTATATTGCTCTGGTGGAGGCAACCATATCGTATGCTATTCTGTCTTGGGGAAACGCGTCAAGGTATATTTTAAATAACTTGTTAAATTTACAGAAAAGTATACTCTTATTGATTTACCCCCGCAGTACATATGACATTCAACCAGACTTTCCGTTCATCTACAGTTTCTATTCTATTTTACCTGTTGATTTACAATATAATTACCGTTTAATAACTAAGCATTTCTTTGACTCAACCTACAAACGACCCTACATACATTCGAAAATCACCCGATCAGCGACAAAGGGACATTACATTGTGCCTTTGTCACACAATAAGTACGGCGATCGTCGTCTGCAGTCTGTGGTACCACGAGTATTTAATTCACTGCCAGGAGGTCTATTATACGCAGACAAATTGACTACTATTAAACGGCAATGTAGATTATATTATTTGAATTATTTAGAGAATTAGTCATGGTAAATTTATATTTGTATATATAATTATGATTGAACGAACCACTTATTGTATTTATGCTATTTCTTGTATTTCACTACTCTCTTTGTATTTCTATTTAACCATAAATTATATTTAAATTACATCAACTATATATCATAAATGATATCTTTTGTGTGTCACGACCAGTCCGCATACTGCACTTTAATTATATGACTGTCCCACTGACAAACCACTATGTGGTTTAGTGGGAATTAAAACAATTTCTCATATTGTACGTATGTGTGAAACGATTTAATAAAAAATAAAAAAAAAAAAAAAATTATTATTATTATTATTATTATTGTTATTGTTATTATTATTATTATTATTATTATTATTATTATTATTATTATTATTATTTATTATATTTATATTATTCCTTATTCTTGTGACACAAATGAAATATTTTTGTGTTTTGCCACAATTATAGAAACCTGGGATTTCTGGGGGAGACTATCAATTTTTCCTGTAGGCTTTATGACACTATATTTAGGTGTTCAATATAATTACTGGCACAGCCTAGTACGTAGGCTACATTGAAATAAATATTTTTGCCATTTCACATTTGTATGAAAACAAGGCTGGATGGACCAAATTGAGATAACATGAGCTTATCACTTTTGTGCAGGTGACGTTAAAACAAGCTGGGCATGAACACCAATTGTTGAGGACATTCATTGTACACCCCTAACGGAACACATGAATGTGTATTGTCTTGACAAACGGTGAATAGAAATTAAATTAAAATTACATGATTATAAATTATCACTTGCTATTAGATAAACTTTGGAGACAACAAAAATATTTCTCACAAAAGGAATGTTTGTGCATCACAAAATAATATCATGTGGTTGAGGCAGGTTGTGGCACTCAAACAATATGTGATCAACGAACCCAAGACAAGAGCACAAAATTTCAACATGTTTGTATGTTGAACTCTCTACATTAAAAAAAATGTATGTTTTCTGTCTTCCATACTTGTCTCTTTTTATAAACCTTATTTTTTATTTCTACCTACTCTCTGTCTGTCATTTTGTGGTTCAAGTTATATTTTCTTTCCTTCCTTGTGTACCTGTAGGCCTACTTCCTATAGTGAATATATATTTAATTTCTTTTTCACACCTCAATATTATCATTTTCAATTTTTAGCATTGATTGTTCTCTCATTCTATAGCAGTTTTGTATTGTTGTTGAGCTAACTTAGACGTTTTCCAATGGCTGCACTGGAACGCACCCTTTATAGGCACACTATGTGCAGCCCATTGGAAAAAACCCCATTAGTTGCTATTTTATTTAGTTTTGCTCAGTGTTTTTATTAGTTTCATTGTATGTTGTGTAGTGTAGACAGACCTATTTCTTGTTCACCATTGAAAGTCATTTTTATAACTACATAGATATACTGTATAGGCCTATAATAGGTAGAAGGATAGACCCCAACAGCTTAACTGAATTGTCGACCGTTGTGGTAGAGATATTAAATTACAACATATATAAAGGACAACACGAGTTTTCCGTATCGTTTCGGTACAAGACCTTGATCCCTCGGGAGTGAGTAGACTACTGACTAACTAACCTAACCTCCTAACTAAACTAGCTCTTTAGGGCCAGTTTCACCAAACTTTAATCCAGCGATTTTCTACTAATCGGAGATCAAAAATGGCGCCCGGTAAACCATAAGCCATGCTAACCAATCCGAGATTAATTAGTAAATCGGCCGATTAAAAAGTTTGGTGAATTCGGACCTTAATCTAGCATTTAAATATATATATATAGGCTACAGTAACATAATAAAATAATTTTATAATTATAGGCTACACCGACATCATAATGGTGATATATGAGATGGATAGATATATACGGTAATTCAAAATTGTATTAGGCCCTACATGTTGATAAGAAAAGTGTTAACATGCGAAGTCGATCATTGTGATCATGTCGAGATGATTGCAGAGCAAGAATGTTTGTTTTCATTTTTCTATGTTCTTTTCTCTTTTCCTTTTCCAATTCCCTTTTTTTCTGTTTATTTCTGTTTTATATAGGCCTACTATATTCTTACTTCATTTGCTTTTATTGAGATTTTTTAATTAATTTTTTTTGTGTTGTTCCATGTTTGTTTTTGCTATTCTTCCTATTTTATTATTTTTCCTTATGATTTGTATGTATATATTTATTGTTCTCCTTGTAAATAAGTTTTATAGATCTAACTGAATAGGAGAATATTAAATAATTAAATAAATAATTCAATAATTGAATAAATAAATACATAACTATTAAATACATAGATAACTATTAAATACATACATGTACATACATACATACATACATACATACATACATACATACATATACATACATACATATACATACATACATACATACATACATACATGCATACACACATACATACATACATACATTACATACATACAACATACATACATACATACATACATACATACATACATACATACATACATACATACATACATACATACATACATACATACATACATACATACATACATACATACATACATACATACATACATAGGCCTACATACATAAATACTTCTACGTGTTTACTGCCAAAATAATAAAAATGACACGATAAATCAGCTGTTTCAGCTTATCTGTCGAGCTGGCTAGCACCACGAAGAGAATGAGAGCCCTTACTAATACTAATGATTATTGCAAGGAACATTCCTCTACACAGATAAGTACATGTTTTAAAATGTAGTCTATTTATACACACGATAAGAAACCGTGCGTAATGTAGGCTCTATGCACGCTGTCACCAAACCAAAAATACTGAAATACGTCATATGCTCCACATGGTGGGTGGGTGGGCGCGAGCACGCACGCACGCACGCACGCTCGCACTGACACCAAAATTAAAAGATCAACTCGGCAAGCCACTTTTAGAATTAACAAAACTGAGAGTAATTTCTTCGCACTGACGTGAGTTCATGCAACAAAGACTCAAGTCACGGGCAACTTGTCTATTCCCTGTATGCATTGATTCAAACTCCACGAGTAAAGTCCTTCCTTGAGAGAAGTCTATAAAATGTATAGCAAATTGAGGAACTGAAATGTAAACTAGACATTCATTCAATCATATTAAATGTAACGGTAGGAATAAACCTGACTGTTCTTCACGATGTTATGCGCTCTTTCAGTTTTTCAGTTTCGGACAATTTCAATCTGACAAAAAGAAAGGTTGCGTTATTGAATATGCAATACGTAGCCTACTCCTTCTGCTTAACTTTATGTGGATTGTGGGCTTGTCAAGTTGCTAATGTTAATAAATTCTTATTTACCCATCGAGAAACGAACAGTAAGAGAGCTCGGCTCGCACATTGTACTGAATTCCTTGCAATTATAAATAAATAATGGAAAGAAAATTGCTACATAGGCCTTTACTGCTCAAAGAGTTGTGCTGACAACTGAACTTTATATTACGTATATGATTAAATATGTTTGACGACGTAACTCAAACGATTTAAATCAAATATTATGAGGTAGAGGAGTTTCAATCGTCTTTTGGCAATGCCTACTGCTTGACTATACCATGAAGGGTACCCGAGTTCGAATCCCAGTGGGATAGTTCTAAATATTGTATGGATAGACAAAAAAAATGTACCAATCTAACCGTGACACACGTGATTTGTGTCTGTGACTAGGCAGGCAGGCAGTACAGTACCTCGACTTATGCGGTCCCTTCGTTGTGCACGGCGGGGCTGTGTGCGAGGCTAGCAACCAACATCACATGCCTTGCCAGCTCGCGACGACAGACTAGTGCGCTATACTACGCTCCGTCCCTCCCTGACGCGTACTGCACATGCGCACTAACGTCACCTACTTGGTCGTCGCAGCAGAGCAGAGCTCTCTTGCCACTGACAAACATGAAACATGTCTGCATTTCGTTTCACGCAAGCCAAACCTACTCGTCACCGGCACCGGCCACACCACGGCAACGTTCATTTCATTTCACACAAATAGCCACAGCTATAGAAGTTACAATTTACAAAACACATCGTGTCTCCAAAGTAGCTATTTTGCTACGTCATGGACACACACTGGCGTTGGAAACTACCCAGGGGTCTCAAACCCTTGGTTAGGGGTTGGGGGGCGAGGACCCTTCAGAGAGCAGCAAGATCACAGTCAATTTGCTGAGAAAATGTTAAACAAATGAGTAATTTTGTGGAGAACGAAAGTGTCTTGATGTGATGTAACCCCCATAGATCACACACAGTCCTTCACCTCTTGCTCTGGGGGGGGGGGGGGGGGGGTTACACTTGAGTTTGAAGAATATACTGAACAAATGAGCGTTTTAACTATTATACTTGTAAACATTGTATTGCAAACAATGCCCTAAGTAGCAGAAAGAGTGAGGGGGGGGGGGGGAGCATGGAGATCTTTGTTTAGGGGCCCAGCAAGTCTACACATCTGTCGACTTTCCGCGCTGTACTATAGAGGCCCATGGCCGCCGCCAGAATATTTTTCAAGGGGGGGCGGGGGCAAAGTGAAATAACATTTTCCATCTGGAATAATGGGGGTCTGGGGGCGACAGCCCACTAATTTGCCCTGCAGGGCGTATTTTGGATTTTCAGCCGATTTTGGGATGACAAAGTGCGTACTTTGCCGCATTTTAGTTTTAATTCATGTATCTAAACAATGTTGGCACAAAACTAGTGGCGTTCAATCCACATTGAAGTTTGTGGATGTTCCACATTTCAGCTTTATCAGAATCTCCGTTCGACCGCTATCGCGAGACAAAAAAAAACGAGTGCCATAAAAGTCGAACTGAAATTATCGCATAAATACAAATCAGAAACGACAGGATATCCAAAATTATAATATTACTAGGGACACGGAGTGAATATTTTTGTATTGGAAATGTTTGCAATTTGTTTATAACAATTAATGTGTATTGTTCTTGTTCGCTTTTCTACATCAGTTCGTGTCGTTGTTCCGTTATCTTGGCTATCTTAATCTTATCTTGTTCAGGGTTTTTCTTGTTTCATTAATTTCATTATATGTCACCCTTCGTAAGTCAGTTACATAGATATGTGAATATGATATACATTGAATAAATTAAGAAATATAAAAGATATGTGGAGAAGGGGTATCGCAGTTCAAACGCGTTTACAGATTCGAATATTATTGTTTTGGAGGTTATAAATTAAACCTGACCGAAACTAAATAATGTCCACGAATAATTCGCAGCACCAAGCGTGAACGTTGAATTCAATTGCGCGAAGAATATACAAGAGTGTTTTACGTAAGGGTTTGTAGTTTTCGTAGGACAATATCCACACAAGTTAGCTACCGTTGCGCGATGCGGCAATTCAAAAATCAATCGTAATTTCGCCTTGTATACGTTTTCTAGTTTTAGCTCTAGCCTGGATTGTTGGTATCTTTGAGAATCAATGGTAACGACGCAAACTATTTCCATCATATTCTTGGTGCACATATACCATAAAGAATTCCAGAGCAAAAGTTGTTATTATTGTTCCTTAGTTTGCAATTATCTCCACACAACAACACCAATGTATTAGCAAATCCAAATACTTCCAAACAGGAATATAGTACACAATGAATTCGAAATCATGTAGTCGTCTGCGCCTTTTGGGTGGGTTCCCTTGGAATCAGGCGCACACTAACGGCTGCGCCCCCCCCCCCCCCCCCACACACACAAACACAAACACATCCACATTTAAGTTAACAGAAAATCAATAACGTAGGCTACCTTAAAATACTACCTATAGTATTGTACGCTCAACGATGTTGTAAGTTTAGTATTTCGAAGATAAAACCACAGAAACATTATAAGATACGCGTTGGATAGATGCACTATCTATACCAACATGACAGAGCCAATGGACAGACACTAACTACTTGGGCGTTTTTAAAACTGCGCTAATTGTTATTTGTTTAGCAATAATAGTCGGGTGCCAGAATTCAGCGGCTGAGTTTTGAACGAAAACGCTTGTTTTTTAGATGGCGGGTCGTCAAAATACCATTTGTTCCATTTCTGATTCAAGTCCACTCTGGAGATATCCTTGAACAAGCACGCTCATCGGTCAATGCGGAGCGTTTTCCTAGTATTTATATGTTTCGTATTTACCGCGTTTTTCAGGTTAGCAAAATTTGAGTCAGCGGCATTTAGTTCCGATTGTTTCACTTAGCAAACTCAGGGTCAAATCCAGTCGTTCCTATCCTATAGCCGTGCCATGTGGACATGGACTGCTCTGTGATTGGTGATTGGGCGAGTCTGAGTAAAGGCTGAGTTGAGGAGCACATGAGGAACGACTATGCCTGATGAGTGATGATTGATGAATGATGCTGAATAATGGAACATCTTGCTCACTGTCAGAGAAGTAAGCAGCTTAGTACTGGAACACTCATGCTCAGCAGACTCAGGTGCTGAATTCTGGCACGCGACTCTTGCTTCAATACATAAAGATTTAGCCATTTCTAAAGATTTAGCCATTTCTTGCTCTTACATTTGGCAGATATACACATTTTGTTTGTGCCGGTATCGCAGTCACTTGCCGAAGAAGAATCAGAAATAGGACATACGGTATTTTGACGACCATTAAAAACAAGCGTTTCGTTCCTAATATGTATTACAAACCAGGGCCCAGATTCACAAAGGTGCCTAAGTGCTAAGACGTCCTAGTTTAGGCAAATCTTAGTGATATAAATCACCAATATGTCGTTCTGCAATGTTATAAAGATAAAATATAGTAAAATATGAACAATTTAACTAATAATATTTGATTTGTGAATGTGTATTAATACCTAGACATGATTTATCTTGATTTATCTAGCTAGGATTTGCCTAACTTAGGACAACTTAGAGTTACGCATCTTTGTGAATCCAGGCCCTGTGCAGTAAGCTTGACGTCACCTTCCGCTTATCTAGCGAACTCAGCAGCTGAATTCTGATTTCTGGTACCTATGCGACTATTCTCATTTTGAACAATAGCTGGAAGTTTAATAGCTATGACAATTAAAAATCTAAGCTATGCACATTCTTGCTTAAAAAGTTATTCGTATGTTGCTAACGCGTAGATTTCCTAGTCAAACGTAAAACTCAACCCCATTTAATTCGTACATTTCGGACACCTGCAGTGATGCGCTCACTGTTTTTGAACAGCGCTCGTAGGATCTAGTTTTCCTCAAAAACACTCTTCTGATATGATTGCAGGTTGCTGGCATCGAACCGGAGACCTCCCGAATTAAGCCCGTGTGTAACCTTAGCTCAGTTACTGCCCGGTGTATCCCATGAGCCACTACTACCGATCGGTAGGAAAAACCCGCTGAAAATCTGCGTAACCAAACGTTAAATGTAAATTTACATAAATCATCACAATATTGGCCGTCCCAGTCGATTATTTTCATATTCTACTTTGTGCAGCTCAAATGTATTTAATTGTAATAGGCTAGACTCGTTGTTTCCGCCTAACTTGGACCGCTAATTCGAGGCTAGAAATGTCTCGTTGCATTCACAGTCAAGTAAGGTGGACGCCTGCAGTGGCTGCTGGTTGCTGGTTCGAGTCTAGGTCAACGTCGTAGAATAATATTGAATTTCCCACGAATTTCGTTGGGTGTTCGTGTTGTGATGCCTGCCGTAGCGATGGCCGCCAGGCCGCGTTGGCGTTTCTCGGGAAACCGTAGTCAAACCCTAGAGTTGATAAAAACAACGATGACACGTATTCACTTTTAAATAAATACTGTTCCAGTAACTACTCTTTAATAGTCAGCATAGATGAGCATACACAGGTATTCATTATTGAAAGTTGTTGGACTCGTGTATTGCCGGCGAACTTCGGCCACACTCGTGCTGTTCTATTGATCCTTCAAAATTATCTCAAAAACCTGTGTGAAACTGAAATTCAGATTTGGGAAGGTACAGCAATTGCTGAACGCATGAATCAATGGTGATACCGATAGAAAAGAGAAAATAAAGGCCTTGTGTATCTCCCTAGCAACAGTTGACATGTCCATGCCAGTCATTAGTCACGTCTACAGACCGAGTTTATGTAACCGTCATACAGTGCGTCAAGGAATGTGTAAACCACGGTTTACCGCAGACTATCGTCACCGGGACATGTCTCATATAGAACATAAACGCCTTACGGCCTTATGTCCATTATTGAGTTACCAAAACAAAAGCAGATCTAGCTTACCGACGTATCGGAACAAGGAGACAAAGGAAGTAGCAGATTTATTCCCATGCAAAATCTCATCTCGATAGCGTTTATGCAAGGTAAACCACGGTTTAACGTAATGCACACGCATTGCGTATCTGGGTTCGTGCTGCAGCAGCCACGCACAAATATACGCACCTGACCTGGGACTCGAACCAAGGTACCGCAGCCACTCACATCTGAGGTTTGTATGCCAGAGGCAGGTTTCATTGAGCATTGAGGAAACTTGTGGATGATGACGTCATAGATGAGTGAGGCACTGGCCAACCAAATGTCTGTATTTGAAATAGCATCCCGCTGATTGGCTGCGACTCACTCATCTCCATCTATGACGTCAGCAGACACAAGGTTGCTGTGGAACCACTTCATCAGCGGCGTACGCAGGAATATATTTCGAGGGGAGCTGCCCAGAGTAGAACAGCTAAGTGTAAAAAGGTGTTCAACAAACGACACAATAGTATGTAGGGGGGATATTCCCCACAATAGCGCCGTAGGCAACTTTGTATAAATCCGTATTTTTAAAATGGTTTTAATGTGTTTTCGAAGAAGGTAAGGTGGTAAGGTGCTTTGCGGAACGGGATACGGGTTATAACGGCGCCAAATACGATTTCAAACAAATTTCAACAATCAATATTATAAGCCCATATCGCACTACAATTGGAATCGTAGACTGGAGTCGCCGATTGCAATCGGAATCAACAATTCTCCAATCACACTTGACCAGCTAAAAATCCTAAAATCGTGCAACTAGGTAATAAATTCTCTAATAATAACTAATAAGGCAAGCCTTAATCACAAACAAATATATAATTAAAGTTATTGGCTCTTTGTTTCCATTAAAGTAGTTGTTGCTTGAGGTTATGTTGTGACAGTGCTCAATACGTATTTACCCGTTCTCGTTTCTGATTGGTTCACGTGACTCGAATCTACGATTCCCAATCTTATTTTAGAGCTCGGTCTATAAAAAGATTGCAATCGTAGACAGGCCCAACTGAGCTAGGCTACTGCGCATGCGTCGCCAATCGTATAACCTCGAATCTACGATTGCAATTGTCAGTTCGGAACCTAATGTGATATGGCCTATACAAAATTACTATTACAATTTATACAATCACACCTATACGGGGAAATAGAGAAATTACGTAATTTCTTACGTAAATTTGGATGATTTGCAGGGTATAATTAAAGCTGGGATTTTGGGGGGGGGGGGGGGGGCTGCAGCCCCTCCTCTCGGTATCCGCCACTGCACTTTATATAGGATCCCTCTAGAGAAACTCCAACGACTCGATGTACGCATGGTTGATACAGTTTACAAATTATTGATCATTATACATTTCATTGCTGCTTGGCCTACCCGCAGACAATATTTTTAGTATGACATAGTTTGAAGCTCCTGACGCTACTATGTGACCACCGCCCAGCCCCAGCATAACAAATGATTCATTACAAATAATATAGGCAACCCAAGACAACCTTACACATGCTTTCGTCACAGGCGAGGTATTCGTAGCCAATCAGCGATCGTTATCTGCGCGCGCTTGTCTCGGGCGGTTCGATGGTTGGCTACGAGGGCTCGCCTGTGACGAAAGCATATGTAAGGTAGTCTTGCGTTGCCTTATGAAATGAATAAAATGATATGATTGACGGGTTATCACGGTGGAAAGGGGTGGACCCAGGCGCGTAGGAAGGGGGGGGGGGGAATGGGGGGAGAATCCCCCCCCCCCACTTTTTCCTGTGACCCACCCATGCAATTTAGCGTGTCAGACACATCCCGACATACAATACCACACGGATACCCGGGTAAACATTAACCAACTAAATTTCATATTTGACCAGTGAATAATAATTGCAGAAACACAGAGGGCCCCATTTCCTCTGCCTTTGATTGTACTTTGTAGTTTGTAGCATTACAAAATAAAAGCGAATGGGTGCTTGAAGGTCAGTGGCGTAATTAGGGGAGGGGCGGGTTAAGGCCCTCAAAGCGTATTTATTTAAGCCTAAAAATCGAGAAATGAGAAAAGGCCTCGGGCGGTTGGGGCTCCGCCCCAGACCCTACGAGTTGTTCGCGCTTCGCGCTCACAATTCTTCCCCCCCCCCCCCCCCCTCCCAGTTTATTTAGAGTTCCTACGCGCCTAGGTATAGCAGGGGAGCGTCAAACTAAGAACTAAACGATGTATCAGCAGGACCTTTGGGGGGCAACGAATGTTTTTACTTGAGCGTGAGTGAACTCGCAGGTCCAGTAACATAAAAACCGCGTGAAATACCGAGAAGGCTCCACCACATCGAAAAAGTGAGAACGCAGCGCCGTGTTGTTTTTTAAGAACTACATGAAATACTGTGTGATAGATGTGGATAATTAATACAGTCAGCAGGGTTGTAATTTTGATTGCTAATTAACACCCCCAATCAGCAACAACAACAAAAACGTATACGAAACCACGGATATTTATACTCACTTTTTTTTAAATGTAATAGCGTTCTTGAGATATCATGATAAACATTTTTTTTTTATCACGCGTTTTGTTATACTGGGTTGTCCGACAAGGACAACCCCAGTATAAAAAAACGCCTTCGTGTTGATCGAGTATAGAAAGAATTGTTTCCAAATGCAATGCTATGTATTTCCTGAAAGCTGGAGCCCGAGCAACTTTCGCTTACGCTACGCTCCTCCAGTATCAAATCATGGTAGAGAAACGCAACACTAATCGATCGGCGCCGTTGAACCCCCCCCCCCCCCCCCCCCCCCACCAACCTGAAATACGGTGGCTCGAAAAAGTTAATGGTGGTGTCCTCATTCATAGTCGTCTGGCGCGGAGTCCACATTACAAAATTACAATACTTGTGGGTAGTAGTTTTTAGTTTTTCGTTGGAATACCCGTTATAGGGTGCACACCAGCTTTACCTGATGGGCCCCTAGGAATATCCGAGGGCTGTTGGTAGGACTCAGTCCCAGCATTCGCCCTTACGACTGAGGAAAACCTCGGAAAAAACCTTCAGTCAGGACTGCCGGTGGCCGGAATTGAACCGGCGACCTTCCGAATTCGAGTCTCGCGTCTTACCGCTGAGCCACCTATATCGGTTGTGGGTAGTAGGCCTACTAGATACTAGTAGTATAGCTAGAGTCTAAAATGTTGTGTCTGACGGGACATGGCCCGCTGAAATACGGTGGTCTGAAACAACTTAATGGTGCCCTCATTCATAGCTCGTCGTCTGACGCGGAGTCCACATTACAAATACTTGTGGTCACAACATATAACCTCAAGCAACAACTACTTCAATGGAAAAAAAGGGACAATAAACTTAATTATTGTAACAGTACCCACGCCCTCTTACTCACGGGTTGGCCTAGCTCAGCTGGGAAATAAACCAACACTTAGAAATTTGAGTTGTACTATTAAATTATATTGTATCACATAGACAACGAATGCTCACAGTAAATAACTTGTCACAAATAGGTTTACAGACAGTACCAGCTCCAGTTATAGGTGAATCCTTCTTCTAACCTTGGTTTCTCAAGCAGGCGTCCATGGTAGGATTTCCAAGATGTCCTTCATGGTAGGTTGAATTCAGTGGTGGATCGTGTGTAACCGACGTTTCGAAAATCACCGTCCCATTTAACGGGGCAGGCGTAGTTGACGTCTGGGTAATACTAGTTTGGATAACTAGAGAAATCGTAAGGCTCAAAGACTCGAGTTCTTGAAGTTATTCCGTGTAGCTTTCAACACCACATCCTCCCTCTAGGCTTACTTTTCCACCATCTTCTTCTGTATTGTCCTTAGTTACCAGTCAACAACCGTTGCTATGCAATGTAACAATGCTTGTTCTTTATTGATAAAACCAAAGCTCTCTACAAATTCACATGTGCACAAAGTCACTGCATTCTAAGCACAGCCTAGTGGATAATGCACAAACTCACTGCACTCTAAGCACAGCCTAGTGGATAATGCACAAACTCACTGCATTCTAAGCACAGCCTAGTGGATAATGCATATAGATGGTACTTTACAATACCCCTTCAAATTTTTTTATATTATGAATTTATTAATTGAGATTATAAAAAAATTTCAAAAAATTTATCTCCAACGTTCTCCACTTTTAAAAATTCCATGGTCGTAGGTCGTTCTATCATACCCCTTCCAAAAATAAAAAAAATGAAGATGACAAAATGTATCTATATTTGTTATATTTTTGTTAACATCGAAACTCAGAAATAAACCCTTTAAATCTATAATTGGAAAACCGCATTACCCCTTCAAATAGCCTCACCCCTTCTAAACCTGTAAACTACAACAATGTCGTTCACTGACCCCTTCAATTCAAATGCTAAAATGAAAGTTTATGAAACCTGAAACCCGAATGACAGCACAATGCAATGTTAATAGTACAATACACTTCTAACAATTGGATATCAATCCCCTCTTCCAGAATCAACAATTGTCAACAATTAACAATTTTAAATTGTTGATTAAAAAAAAAACACATTAATAACTTTGCACCATAACCAACACCAACCTATAATCCTAATCCTATTAACAATGTTACTACAGAGTCGACAACAATAGGCTACATTAGGGACCAAATCATCACCTGTCAAAGAGATTCCATACATTGTTGACCTGTGTCAAAATAAACTGTCACTTTCTGTGAAATAGCCCGAGCCGTTTGTTGCTTTAACGTGTACAACGACACCAACTTTGAAAAAACATCAATGAACACCAGTTCATATCGTACCCCTCCAAAGCCTGTAGATAAAGGACCATCAGTTGCCACCAATTCACCAATGTTAGTAGGCAAAATAGGCTGAAAAATCCCATGTGACGTTCTATTTGCATGTTTCGTACGTTGACATAAATCACAAAATGCAATCAACTTTCTATTCAATCGCGCCATATTACTGAAAAAGAAGTTCTCTAATAACACCATTAAACATTTTCTAGCACCAAAATGACCAATCTCTTCGTGTACACTCATGATCACTTCCGACACCAGACATTGTGGAATACATAACCTCCAAATCTCCTTACTATTGTCCAATTTGAAGAACAACATGTTGTTGAAAATCATATAATTGCTATGAGCACCAACATTAGTATGAATATCACTCCAAATCGTTCCAAACTTATCATCTTTCTTCTGTAAATCAGGCAATTGTCGAAATTTTTTACGCAATTCTGAACTAATTCCCACATCGGAACTTCCTTTTATTTCTCCGACCTTGTTTTCTACATCTCTTTTGAACTCCCCTGTTTCCTCAATTACTTCATTGACCTTACCGCCAACCTTTACAACCTTATCTCCAATCTTTTCTGACCTACCTTTAAAATCCACTATCTCTTCTACTAAACCACCTACTTTATTGTCAATAACCTCGATTTCATCCTCATCCTTAGTCCTCAAAGCTGTGAATTTAGTTTCCAACCCATGAAACATTTTATCACATTTTTCTTCGAAGCTTTTCTTCAATTCGGACTTCATTTCCCCCATTTCCTTCCGTATTCCCTCATTGTCGTTACGTAATCCCACATTGTCGTTACGTAATCCCACAATGTCCTTCCGTATTCCCTCATTGTCGTTACGTAATCCCACATTGTCGTTACGTAATCCCCGTATTCCCACATTCATATCCTTCATATCACCATTCATCTTAATCATCATCTCCATTAAACTGTTCAAATCAACAGACCTGATCTCTACCTCTTGAACACTCTCCTCTATACTCATATCTACTTCATTCTGAACCTCCTCCCCCTGCATCCTGTCCATAGTCAGCAGTGACTCTGTGAACGTTCAAATTAATCGAGCTTATAATTACACCTCAAATTTTTAAGTGTTTGGTTCAAAAAAATTTTTTTTTTTCTCGGGGTAAATGCAATTAGTATGGGCCCCACGTTGGGCGCCAAATTGTAACAGTACCCACGCCCTCTTACTCACGGGTTGGCCTAGCTCAGCCGGGAAATAAACCAACACTTAGAAATTTGAGTTGTACTATTAAATTATATTGTATCACATAGACAACGAATGCTCACAGTAAATAACTTGTCACAAATAGGTTTACAGACAGTACCAGCTCCAGTTATAGGTGAATCCTTCTTCTAACCTTGGTTTCTCAAGCAGGCGTCCATGGTAGGATTTCCAAGATGTCCTTCATGGTAGGTTGAATTCAGTGGTGGATCGTGTGTAACCGACGTTTCGAAAATCACCGTCCCATTTAACGGGGCAGGCGTAGTTGACGTCTGGGTAATACTAGTTTGGATAACTAGAGAAATCGTAAGGCTCAAAGACTCGAGTTCTTGAAGTTATTCCGTGTAGCTTTCAACACCACATCCTCCCTCTAGGCTTACTTTTCCACCATCTTCTTCTGTATTGTCCTTAGTTACCAGTCAACAACCGTTGCTATGCAATGTAACAATGCTTGTTCTTTATTGATAAAACCAAAGCTCTCTACAAATTCACATGTGCACAAAGTCACTGCATTCTAAGCACAGCCTAGTGGATAATGCACAAACTCACTGCACTCTAAGCACAGCCTAGTGGATAATGCACAAACTCACTGCATTCTAAGCACAGCCTAGTGGATAATGCATATAGATGGTACTTTACATTATTATTTATTACTGACCCAAATGAAATAAAAAACATGTGGAAAAACTACTTCCAAAATCTTCTAAATATGCCGATGAATAAAAATCCTAACCAATCTCTAGAAACCAATCCAACAGAAGAAAGCAACACAAGCAACAATGGGGAAACAATTGGAGAAACTACAAGTAATGCAATATCTAGGCAGGAAGTATCCGAAGCAGTAAAATACATGAAAAATGGAAAAGCAGCAGGAGAAGACGAAATAGTAGTAGAAATGATTAAAGCAGCAGGGGTGACAGGCATAGATAGGATATGGAGAGTTATTAGTGCAGCATGGAGAAATAAGAAGGTGCCAGAGGACTGGGGGAAGGGAATCATAGTACCAACCTTCAAGAAAGGGGATAAGAAAAAGTGTGGAAACTATCGTGGAATAACCCTGATGAGCCAGTGTGCAAAAATATACGAAAAAATACTAGATCGTAGACTACGACAACAAGTTGAGCCAAATATGAGAGAGGAACAATACGGGTTTAGGGCTGGCCGCTCAACCATTGACCTCATATTTGCACTCAGACAAATAATGGAAAAAAAGTGGGAACAGGAAGAAGAAATGTACATGGTCTTCTTGGACCTGGAAAAGGCATACGACAGTGTCCCAAGAGCAAAAGTCTGGGAATGCCTAAAAGCTGCAGAAGTGGATAAGTGCCTAGTGTCAAGAATACAAAGTACATATGCCATAAGCAAGAGCTGCGTACAAACACCACTGGGTAGAACGACTTGGTTTGAAATCAACAGTGGACTACGACAAGGTAGTATGATGTCTCCTACACTGTTCGCCATTGTGATGGATGCCATACTTAGAAAAGTAGAACCAACTGAAAACAAAATGTCAAAGACAATGATATTTGCAGACGATATAGTGAGATGGGGAGATTCCATTCAAGAAGTCCAGAAATGTATAGATAAATGGAATGAGGAAACACAGGAATTTAACATGAAAATAAGTAGTGAAAAGAGCGAAATGGTAATAGTAACCAAGAAAAGTAAACCAAACCAGAAAAAGATAACACTACGTGGAGAAGAGCTGTCGATTGCAGAAGAATTCAAATACCGGTATCTGGGAAGTATGATAACAAAGGACGCCAAAATAACATCAGAAATATCAAGGAGAATCGTACTTGCAGACAAGTTCTACCAAAGTGTACGAAAACTACTATGGAAAGAGGAAATATAAAGCAGATGTAAAATGCTATTATACAAAATGTACTTCCTCCCAATTTTGTCATACGCATCAGTGACATGGACAATAGGAGGAAAGGACGAGAGCAGATTACAAGCAGCAGAGATGAAATTCCTAAGAAGTGCAGTGGGCTAACGAAACTGGACAAGGTACGAAGCAAAACAATAAGACACAAACTAGGAGTGGAAACTCTACAAGACAAAATAGGAAGAGAAAGACTTAAGTGGTATGGACATATGAAAAGAATGAAGGAAGACAGAATCCCAAGAAGAGAATTTGAACGTACATGTGGGGAAGTACGAAGAGTAGGCCGGCCAAGAGATAGATGGAGGGACCAAATAAAGCAAAGCATCGAAGAAAGAGGGGAATCATGGGATAGGATTAATGAAGAAAGACGCTGGGAAGACAGAAAGAAGTGGAGAGAATTATTAGAAATGGTGGTTATAGAAGAAAACGAAGAAGATGAGGTGCTGAGCCTGGCTAGCAAGCACTAGAAGATAGCCCGAGAAACTGGTGACTTGTCACCCCCCGACCCGACGAATGTTGGATAAGGGTATTTGATATATATATATTTATTATTTGTTTGTGATTAAGGCTTGTCTTATTAGTTATTATTATTATTGAATTTATTTCCTAGTTGCACAATTTTAGGATTGTCAGCTGGTCAAGTGTGATTGAAGAATTGTAGATTGCAATTGCAATCGGCAACTCCAGTCTATGATTCCAAATATAGTGTGGTACTGACTGGTCCATTGGTTAGCATCCCTGCTTCCAATGAAGACGGTCCCGGGTTCAAATCCCACTTCAGGTAGAAGTTTTTTTTAACTTCTAATATGGATTCAATTCCATCACTTCTTGTCTTAGGATCAAGTTAACGGTGACTTTGGAGCCGTCCTAGCAACGAAGCACTCAATAAATTTAAAGTTGTTCTGAATCGGCCTTGTTGATTCTGGCATTTGTCCGCAGGTCTTCACACTGTCCATTCACTGATTCATATGTTTCATATTTGACATATCGATCTTTGATTGGTTATCGCTCACTCGTTGATGGTGTTTGGAGCCTACAGGGTTGGTTTAATCACTTTAAATTGAAGTCCACCACTGAAAATCAGTCTTGTTACTGAGTGGGTAGACTCTAAATGTGAATTCATTTTATTTATTTTGATGTCAGTACCAGCCCAGGCTAGGCCTAGTCTAGACATAAAGGTCGGTGCACAATAGCCCGGTAACGATAACTGTAGGTTATACATAGGGCCTATATATGTAGGCTGTAGGATAACGATAACGGGAATGAAGTTCAATTCCACGTTAAATTACGAGATGCACAACTAGAGCTAACGGTAACGGGAAGTTGGCCAAGTTTTAACTTACCGTTAACGTTCCCGTCTGTAGGCCTACATTACCCGAACCAATCAGAATTAAGATGTACATGGCCTCTTAAAAGTAAATTTGCAAACAGCTGATCGAATGACGATGACGCGCCCGGCTGTGGATTTTAATCCTGACGTGATAAAACCTTAAGCCTACCAGATGTACCAAATATGCAGTACTGAAAACGTCAACAAATACAAGCCGTCCGCTCAACGGGCAATTGTGCATCGAACTCCTTCCCGTTACCGTTCTATCGTTATCGTTAAAGTTACCGAGCGATTGTGCACCGACCTTAAGCCCAACGCCTAGGCCGGGTTCAGCCTTGAAAGCCAAATCTGGAACCAATAATTAGGGCTGCCTAGGCCTAGGCCTACCCTAGGCCCATATGCCTATGCAAAATACGAATCATACATTTTAGGCTGAGAGGCTTAGGCCTAGGCCTAGCCTAGAAAGACCTCCCAAAACACTGGTGGCTTAGGCCTAAGCCTATCTTTCCGGTAGACTAGAACCTAGGCCTGAGAAAGAAGGTGGTCAATTTTACGATCAAACTTACCTTCAACGAACACGTAAGTCGCACTCCACGATAGCAAAATACATCAGCCTAAAGCCTAGGCCTAGCCAGGCCGAGACGACCTATAAAGAGGTCAGTGGTCCACATTCAGCGAGATGTTTCAAGTTGGCATTTTCCTCTTTTCTCATTCATTATAACATAAATAAACACTAGTAATTATGTGGATAACACAGTTAGAATTATATTTCCATATTATTATTGAGTGCTGGATTCTACCTGACAGCTAACGCACAGAAATGCCAGAACAACAGCCACTTGCACAGAAAAGTAGAAGGGCAATATGGTTGGTCGGAAGGCGCCATTTATTCCGCTGCCTTCTATATTTTATACGACAGTTTGAACTGAAGAAGCCTGTGGTTTTCAGGGTGGGAAGTTTAATTTCTCTTCATTCTATTCAGCAAAAATGCAGTATATGCACATAATAAGCACAGATAAATAATTGTTATAAGTAATAACTAAAGCTACGTTTTTATTGACTTCTTTTTTAAGTTGACTTAATATTTCCCGCCTCCTGACGTCACGAGGCAATATGGCTGTGAGAAAGTGACCGAAACGCTGACAGTCGAATTCACCGCGCACAATACACAACAAAAGTTCACCACAATTCATCAGATTACTAATCTCACTCAGCCAACAGCAATCCAAATGTTCCAGTATTAAAATTCTGGATGGTTTCTTACATTTTCTAGAATCAATCTCAAGATAAGCTGCGTTCCAGAATTCATCTCACAAGTAAAGTAATCCAGATTACCTGATGGATTGGATGACAACATAAAAGGAACACTAGTGGGATTTGATTTGCTTAGTAAATGGAGGGAAATTTGCATTTGGAGGTTTCATTCGTAGGAAAGGGTATTTTTTTGGCAGAATCATTATCTAGTCATTCCCTGGGTTGCGAAGTTTGCCATACAATCAATCAAACATAATTCATTATAACCATGTTAAAAGTAAATCAATTCAAACTCGCGCTTTTGTAATCCGATAAATGTCGGTTAAGCTCTGTTCCAGAATTCATCGGATTACTAATCTCGCTCAGCCAACAGTAATCCAAATGTTCCAATATTCATATTAGATGGTTTATTAGACGTTCCAGAATCAATCCCAAGCTAATCCCACTCTCATCCAACTCAACATTTTCTAACCGAGATTTCTCGGATTACTTGTGGCGCGAGTCTCAATTGATTTACTTTTAACATGGTATATGTCTGATTGCTTGTAATATTATAATTGAAGAGGTAGGAAAATTCGCCACCCACGGAATGGCTAGATAATGATTCTGAGTTTTGACAAAGAAATACGCTTTCCCACGAGTGTCACTTCCAAAAGCAAATTTCCCTCCATTTACGAAGCACAACAACTCCCACAAGTATCCCTTCTATAGCTGCGTTCTTGAATTCATCTGACAAGTAATCTCGGATTCATAGGCGTGCGCAGAGGTTGATGAATAGGGGCACAATAAATTCCCGGCCAAAGTACTTCCCGGCGGCGCCAACGGGGCATGTGTGTGGGAGGGGGATGCCCCCCGCTAAAAAAAGCGGCGCTGACGATTTTTTAAAAACATACATCGTTTTAATCGGTTTTGAAGCGTATTAGGAGGAGTACAGGTTGTCTGTTGAATGGTTTAATTTCACAAAACTATTTGTGGATATCAGTGATATCAGTGTTACAAAGTGATGGAAGTTGTCAGTTAAAAGCCAAAATCTTGGCGGTAGGGCAACAGGTGATGTTGAGGTCGGTCAGCTCATTCCAACGTCAATCCAATCTAGGACTTTAGATAACATTAGAACCATTACGTTATATGTCATCATTTTTGTCGCCCCTTATTACAGCCACTATCCCTGGACCTATATTTTGCCAGACCAAACGGGCAAGGCAGTTGGAGAAACAATGAAGGTTTGAGGAATATATTTATAAACATTTCTACTGTGTTGTGACTTGTGAGCAAAACGCTACTAAACATGATTTTCCAATCTAATGCCTCATTAAAAAAAAAAAAAGAACACCTGTCCTAATTGGGGGGGGGGGGGGGGGGACACAACTGCAGCCCCCCGGCCCTTAGTTCCCTCCTGCGCACGCCTATGCTGGATTATCTGCCGTGGCGTCAGGTCGGATTGTATGACACAACATGAAAGGGACATATGGGATTTGTACCGCTATGTAAATGGGGATCTTTGTTTTTAGAGTTGACATTCGTAGGAGGGTATTTCTATATCAGAATCGTCATCTAGGTATTCCGTGGGTGGCGAATACCTCCTTAATATTAGCTTATATTAACATGCAAGCAATAAAACATATAACTATACCACCAGTTAAAAGAAAATCAATTCAAACTTGCGCCACAATGAATCCAAGTAATCCTTGGGTACGTTCTGAAACTATAGCTGAGTATATGCCGTGCTGGCCGTTCCGTAATCCTGCTGGGCCCCTGGAAATCATTGGCTGAACGTTCCGTTACACTTCCTGAACATGAAAACATTATCATGAAAACGACAGCCGGTTCGATCGAGGGCATCTGCCAGCATTCACAAATCGTAGCGGCGTTTTCAAAATACAATTATTTAAAAGCTCATACAATTTTCAGAAATTATATAACTTAATCGTAATTTACACCACGCTTTGCAGGATTTTATGATCTTTCATTTCGTATTCGTTATTATCGGAAAACGATTAGAATATTATTGTTCTGTTCATTTCATTAAACAAATTTAGCGCGCATTTTCTTTATCTTTTCGCTTGCAGGCGTTCCGAAACACTTGACAAAATGTGACGCTAGGACGTGCTAACTGATGCTAGAACCACATCATTTACATGAGGTTTCGGAATGTACTAGTTGAAATCTCGATTAAAAAAGGTTGATTTGGATGAAGTTAGGATTAGCTTGGGATTGATTCTGGAACGTGTGAGAAGCCGTTCAGTATGAATATTGGAACACTTGGATTACTGTTGGCTGAGTGAGTTTAGTAATCCGATGAATTCTGGAACGCAGCTATATTGTGGGAGAATTCGTAACAATCAGCGGATCTGTCACTTCTCTCGCAGCCATGACAGGTGGCGGGTAAATATCAAGTCATCAACTTAAAAAAAAGAAGTCGATAAAATCGTTTTGCTGAATAGAATGGATAGAAATTAAATTTCCCACCATGAGATTTCCATTTTCATTTATCACATGTTAATTCCACCAACACTTCTCGAAATATATTCCTGTCTTCACGCACGTCTGAGGAAGCCAACCAGGAGCCAACAGCCACGCATGTTCTGACGTCATATAACATGATGCGCTCCAATCAACAGAAGGAACGCCAATACTGCAGGGAGCGAGACTTCTGTCGAACACCTCTCAAAGAATAATATCAAACAAAGCTTAGCTGTAAGTGAGGTCATGGTGCCAAGGCAACTAATGGTTTTCAAAACGATACCATTATACGATTTAAGGGACTTTGAACGTTTATTCAGGCTCCAACAATTTGAAAGAAATTGGTATTACAGTTCACAGTAAATACTCAAAATAAAATTAATTAACATAAATCAAACAATTCACAACAAAAACGAGGAAGACTAAAAGATAAATTGAAAATTATAAATATAATATAACTGAGATAAATAATTTGAATAAATCATGAAATAAGAATCGATTTACAAACATAAGGTAATTATTAATCTTGCATGCACATTATTATTATAGATTAGGGCTTTAGGCCTTGAGAGGCCTACGGGCAGATCAGATGCCTCGTCTTGATTACAAATGCAGCAGGCAGAAAAAGTTAGTTTGGCATAATATGACCATTGTTTAGGATTTACTTCTAGTTTAACTAATGATTACCTACTTTCTAGAAAACTAGGACACCCACATCTTGAAAGAATAAAACAAGATATTGTTAAGGGCAATGGTTTATGTGACTCTGCCTTACGGCAATATTTTATAATCCTCCTAGAAAACAGGTGGATTCTTCCAACTACCTTCATTTCACTCACATGTTACAAAAAAATATTGCTGTCCACAGTTAAAATTACGGCTACTGATTTCACACGTTATTACAAAACAGGAACATAGAGATAAGTTTAAGAGAAATTGTCTGTTTGTTCACGTGACCGACGAACTTCCCGCGGCAGCCGCCAGAGCCTGCTGCTGTAGTTTGGTGGCGGTGGGCGTGGCCGGGAATCCCTGTAGGTCGTAACCTTGAGCGGTAGGCAGGCCTTGCGCCTGCGCCTGGAGGTAGGCAATGAGACGACGCAGCTCGTCCAGTGCGTTAGCCTGCATCAGGATATAGTTCTTTGCCAACAAGAGTGTCGCGATCTTAGACAGCTTGCGCACCGAGGGGGAGTGCGCGTAGGGGATGACGCTGCGTAGCTCGTCCAACGCGTCGTTTAGGTCGTGCATGCGTCGGCGTTCACGCGCGTTGATGTTGAGTCGCACCGTCTTGCCCTGACGGTTCTTGGACTTTCCAGGACCTCCGCCACCGAGGGTCGGGCGCTGCTGCGGCGATCTGCAAGCACAGTTGGCATCTGCTGAGAGGATCCTCACTAAATACTACACAGCCACATTGCTTGCAATTCAGCGAGAAGGCCACACAAGGTCTTATGGTGAATGTTTTGAGGTCAACTCTAACAGGAACTACATGAGAGGTGAATTTACCCTTTCCGGTCGACACCCGGCTGTGAGCCGATGCAGTGCGTTGTATTTCAAATTTTGAAAAATTACAAAATTAAACAGTGTTTTTGATATTTTTTTAAAATATGTTTTGTTCCACCTGTCCCTGCTATGGGTGACGTGTTGTTGATTGATTGAACCAGCAGTCTCTGAGTGTTTTAGTTCAAGGTAAGGTAGGTAGTATCAGGGAAGTAAAAGCTTATCTGACCTCTGTGGTTGACGTGCGGTTGATTGATTGAACCAGCAGACTCTGAGTGGTTTTAGTAAAGGTAAGGTAGGAAGTATCAGGGAAGTAGAAGCTTATCTATAACGTCTGTGGTTGACGTGTAGTTGATTGATTGAACCAGCAGACTCTTGAGTAGTGTTAATTCAAGGTTAGGAAGTATCAGGGAAGTAGAAGCCTATACCTGACCTAGCTGTGGTTGACATGAGGTTGATTGATTAAACCGGGTAGGAAGTATCAGGGAAGTAGAACCCTACCTGTTCTAGCTGTGGGTGACGTGTTGTTGGACCAGCAGACTCTGGGGGGCAGAAGTATTAGGGAAGAAGAAGCTTAATTATCTGACGTCTGTGGTTGATGTGTAGTTGATTGATTGAACCAGCAGACTCTGAGTGGTTTTAGTTCAAGGTAGGGTAGAAAGTATCAGGGAAGTAAAAGCCTACCAGACGTACCTGTGGGTAACGTGTTGTTGGTTGATTGATCCGGCAGACTCTGGTCGGTTTTCGTCGGAAGTGGGACAGGACGGGGGACCAGGAAAGTAGAAACCTCCTAGACCGACGGCACCTAGTGGGGTACGACGACCTGGGCCTTGATGAGAGCCCTCCCCTCCACTCCCAGCCCCGGTTTCTAGTGGGAAGGAGAAGCTCATTCCTGACTCCATGCTGCCGTAGATATCAACATCCACCTGCATACAAAACATGTAGTGGTGGTATATATATATATATATATATATGAACCGAACGGATCGTCAATGCAATTCAAATATGTTATTTTTCTCAAAACAGTTTTAGTTTCCAATAAATTGGATGTGTAGGCCTACTAGGGCTAGGGGCTAACGTAACTTATTTTAGATATAAGTAAAAGTCCATCAATGTAAGTGCACGCATACACATGCTTTTGCACCAATAATGTACGTTCTTCTTCTTCTCCATAAAAGTGGCACCTCAATAATATTATTGTAGGGTGAATTTATGTTATTCTTGCCATACCTACATATTTTAATATAATCATTTTCTATTATGTATACAAGAATGTTCATTCTTAATTTTATACGTTCCTGTTTTGATTTGAAAATAAGACCTACCCTAACAAATATGATACTAAACGCGGGTGCTTTTATTTTCCTTATTATTTTGTTCAGTTTTGCTAATGATTCACGTTTCATTCATAAATAAGGCCTATGTATTTTGTATATAATGTTCCTAGGAATGATACCATAACTACTGCTTCATTATAAATTCGTAATTGTTTTGTTAATAATACTATAAATTGCAATATGTTATTGGTTTTTGAATAAAATAGTATTTGGCTTTTCACTTTTGAAAACAGTAGGCCTAGTGTTATTGGTATGTGCTAACTAAATGTTTTGTTTATATAATATCTTTTACACGTACTGTTTTTGAACAAAATATCAATTATCACTGCAAAATTAACGAATGAAATATATCACTTCGATTTAATAAGCGATTTTTAATGGGAGACAATATATCAGTATTAGCCACCTTCAGACAGTGGATGATAAGTGAAGCTGTAGAAAGTGTAATATCTACAAAAATGTGTTATTTGTGGTAATAGGAAAGGCGAACAATATTGATCACCGTTATCTGTATCAACATGTCACAACAACAACAACAACAACGACGACGACGACGACAACAACAACAACAACAACAACAACAACAACAACAACAACAACAACAACAACAACAACAACAACAACAACAACAACAACAACAACAACAACAACAACAACAACAACAACAACAACAACAACAACAACAACAACAACAACAACAACAACAACAACAACAACAAGTATCAACTTTTAAAATAGAAATGGTGCATAAAATACCCGCAGCTAGATAATATCAAGGTCTAAAGATAACGGAACAAATAAATGCAACATTCATTACGTTGAGTTTAAATCCGATATATTTCAATAATATTTCAATTATATCGGATTTATCCTAACGTACTGAATTTTACAAATATTTTTTCGTTTTTTAGCATTATTAATAATTGTTACCGTTTGGAGTACAAATTGTTTTACTAGAATAACTCTGCGTATAAATACTACTAATTAATTTAAACTAAACGGGAAGTTGTATTACGCCCAATGATTTTTGAAAGCAGGACAAAAATAAAACTTAGTTTTATCACAAAATTATCGGTTATCGAGTCGCTTGTTATAAAACAAATGTAAATAATTATGTATGCATACACTGTGCTGTTATTTCAACAGAGCCAGACAAAAACTATTATAATTATTTATTGCAGTAGGCCTAGCTACTGTTACTTGTATTGTTAGTTCTTCATACTAGAACTGACGTCGTTCTCGGAAGAATAAACATTTATTTTCGGACATCGAATTAATAATACATAATTATGTGTAAAACGCAGCCTTATTCTTTTTATATGTGATAGCCGTACTTTGTACGCAACAACTGTTATTGCACCGACTTATTGAGTGAAATCACATTGTTTTGATTCATCCTATTGACAATTATGGAACGTGAACGTGATGCATATCGTGTAACCTATTCCATAAAGTTGACAATATTGGCAAACAATAGCGCTCTTATCAATAACAGTAAAATTAATACTTATTGCTTAATTCGATGTATATATAGACTAAATAATTTTTGTGCTGAATGTGATTTTTTAATAATTCTCTTTTTTTTCAAGTAAGATTGTTTTTAAATCGTTTGCGAGAATTTAAAAACCAAGCTGTACCACAACTTTTTTTGCAAAAATTTATCCAGGTCGCTCATTGTATCAAATCAAAAAGAACATCCTGGCCGCCCAAGTTCAGATTTAAATAATTTCATACTTGTGCTGTATGCCACGAATTACAGTTTCCAGCCGACGATAGCAAGAATCAACATCGGTTTGCTAATATTATTATTTACTTACCGATGGCGTTTTGTCGCGGCCTCGATGTCTAGCGTCTTCACAGCCATGCGACGTCTGACGTCGCCATAGTTCACACTTTGTCCGCTACGCAGCGCTACGAGTAGTCTTTACTCTGCCGGCAACTGTCACTTTCAAACCGTCAAAATTGCACCTCAATCTGGCACACGATGCCCGAAGCAAAGGTGAGATACCAGTATTGTTTATCTTATCGTTCCAATTGTTTACAGGTGTAAAGAGTAATGCGATAATAAGAGGTGGTTTGTGTAGTTTGGCAAACCACCGCTAGATGGTAGGAGCGTCCGCGAAGAAGCTGGGGCCGAGAGTCGAGATTTCAAAGGCAGATGGCTCCAGCGAGGGTTGGACTGGAACAAAGGACCCCTCGTTGCTATGGATACACCAGCTCCACCCTCCGGGTCCAGCGCTCATGCAGATTAGGTTGGGGGTTCACTTGAATTATTGTGTAATTATCGACTTGGTTTGAAAATCGATGCACCCCATGTATTGTAATCTGTTCGAGTGGAAACAAAGTGTCTGTTAATCAATAATCCATGCAAAACAATGGATATTTTTAATAGAATACTTCCCAACTGTCTAATTAAAAGTGGTGTTAAGTTCTTCGTACATTGCGCTCTGAGACAGTCATGGACAAAATTGAAAATGCCTGCACAGTAGATTTAATAACGGACATTTTATACGCAGATTACTAAGAATTGCCTGTGGTATTAAACTAAAGTGCATGAAACCATAGATAAGACAATACAAATGGTGAAAGTACCATAGTAAAAAGTATGAGTGTACTTCTTTCTGACGCCATCTTGGATTACTTGTGGCTATTGAGAGTCGTTGTTTGAAACTCGGCGAGGAAACTTGAGATGATGATTGTCGGTGTGGAGTCCCGAGATCGCGGCGACCAATCACGGCCACCCTCGCTAGACAAGCGGGTGACATGGCGGCGGTTCGTGTGGAGCACGCTTTGATGCCGGTAACGCCATCACTATCAAAAGGGTGTAAAAGTAAATCTCATTCCTACCGTTGATTAAAGAATTCATGTATAACTCACAAGAGCTTTTTTCACCCACGTTGATATGAAAATATGAACATCACACGTATAACGACTTAATAATGAATTGTAAGATTCTGGACCCCTATTCTGTAACTTTTTTTCGTAGGTCCTGATATGGTTTCTGCCTGAATTCGACGTTGATCGGATAATTGCGATTTTGTAACTTTGTTGGTGCCCGTTTCCGCCTGAATCCATTTCCGTGGTCCTGATATGGTTTCATAGCTTTTTTGCTGGTGAAACGAAATCAGCCGTAATATTAAGCATGTATAATAACTGTTGACGCGTGATATTGTACTGCAAACTGCATTCAATAATTATGTTCCATTATAATGAGTGAAAAACACCAATAAACAACGTGTTTACTTTTCATTTAGACAGTCTTTATTATTTGAAAATCTCAGCCGGCGCCGCGGTAGTGACGCCCGCCATTAGAGAAATATTATGTCAACAACTCTAGCCTAGGCCTATTGTATCATTGGAACTGCCGTATTATTAGGCCGATACATATAAATTCACTGATAAGACATAATTAGATATTGGCCTAGGCCTAAACATTACCTTGTAGTGTTCCTAGGGTATAGAGAAATTCCTAGAATAGAGAAAGAGGGCATTCTAGGTTGCTTCTTGTGTTTTTAAAGACGCATTCATGTTACTGTGTAGGGTTATGTTTGTTTTGATTTGAGCCGTGTAGCAGTGATCACGGCCCTCTGAATCATGATATTGTCTGTTTCTGATTGGCTTAACGCCTCGGTGGCTCAGTCGCCTTGTGATGTCCTCCCAAAGCGTACATACACATTTCAGGCGCTGTTATAGAATCGCTATTTTGTTCATCTTTGGCGACGGCTGAAACGGGCAAATATTTCGGCTGCTTTCATTTCAGGCAGAAATGGGAAAGTTACCGAATAGGGGTCCTGTAAAATATTTTGTTGGTGTGAGGATAATTTACAGATGGGGGGGGGGGGGGGGCGTGTTATGCCTCGTATAGTAGACCGAAGCCCCGCAAGGACTTATTAATTTTGAACCCTTTTTAACCGATTTGGCAACGTTAAAATAGGTTATGAATGAAACTAATTGAAACACACATACTTGATGAAATCAAGAATTTGATTTTGATTTATTTACGTGTAATGAATATGTTTTGATTCAACTTGTTTGTGGTTGCACTTGCACAAGCTGCAACTTGAAATACTTCTTGAAAGTTGAACCAATTTCATTGGAAGAAAATTAAAACTCAACGATATTAAAATGCTTTTATACATACGATATTACTATGTATAGCAGCAGTAAAAAAAACAAAAAATTAATACAAATAAATAAGATTGTATTTATAGTCTACCCACTCAGTAAAATTAACAAAAACTGATTTTCAGTGGGGTATATTTATAGCATTTTGTTATGTGCTTCGTTGCTTGACGACTCCAGAGTCACACACAAAAGTTCCGAAATAGAAATGATCAATTAGTACGAAAGTGAAAAAACTTGAGAAATCCCCTACCAGATAAGTACAAAATTTGCTAGAATTTAAAATGAATTTTAATTATCTATGCAACATTTTAAGCAGTGACGAAGCAGAAAAACAAATAATTCATGGTTGGTTGAAAGGCAAGCCACATTATTTGAAAAACATTCTGCAATTAAAATTTTACATTTTTGAAGTAGTGTACGAATTCATTCTATAAAACAGATTAGATTAAAACAGATAACATGAAATATAGAAATTTGTATTTTCAAAGTCACGCAACTAGTAATAATTTCAGGGCGCTGGGGTGGTGGGGGGGGGGGGGGGGGGGGCGGCGATTAGGAAGCAGAAGGGAATGTAACGAGAGCGAGCACGATGCCATATCGGGTTTAGCTTCAGTCGCTGGAAGCCTTTCGCAACAAAATCCGTAACGATTGTTAATTGTGGTTTTCCTGAAATCCAGGTGTTATGTGATATGAAAATATGCCCTTGCCCCACGACGCCCATGCCATGCCAAGAAAACGATGCTCTCAGATATCTTTACAAATATAATAATACATAATCACCATTTATTTATTAGGTCCTACTTGCACAAAAGAACTGTGTGGCTTCCACATGTATTGAGCTAGAGCTCGACAATTATTGGACTTTAGGGCTACGTCACACATTTTGGCAACGAGATGATATCTGAACTTGTGGGTAGATGATATACATGAAAATGATAAAGGTGAAATATATCGTCCATGCCCGAATGTATCGTCCATGTCTGAACTTGGATTCAAACCTGGAACCCATTAATGGGTTATCAGACCATGCATAGACCACTCCGCACCGCACCGCACAACGTCGGAATTCAGCTCGATACGTTTTTGACACTTGCAGTATGTAGCGATTGCCCTGCGAGGAGAAAAGTAAGAGGTTGTTAGAAAGGCTGTAATCCTCCGGCTATTGTTGAACGTATTTGCATTAACTATACTCGAACCAGCTCTGTTAGTGATAATATTAGGCTAAAACCTACATACCTAAAACTCCCAAATACAGGGGGCGTAACTAATCATACTAGGATTACTAGGACTACCGCCATTTAGAACGTATGAAAGGACGCCTGGAATCTATTGATTTTCTTTGAAACAACGTGTATAAATAAGAAATAGATAAGGATTCGAGGTCGGTATGAGATTAATTGCGATGGGACAACTTTACAACAGAAGATGATGCAATGTGACCAAGTAAAGGCTCAACCACAATTGTCGGCATCGTAATCGTAATCGGGATCCGAAGATCGTGGTTCTTATGATGCTTGTCGCAACAAAATCGTAACGTCGCAATGGATTATAATGGTAAATCATACTTGTACGATTGCGATCCCGATTTCAATTACGGTACTGGCAATTGTGGTTGAGCCTTTAAGCTATCTGTCTGAGTGAGTGGTGTAACAGATGCACAATGGATAACTTGAGTGTACTCCAAGCACGAGAGAGAAGAGAGAAGAGACGGTGCTGCTATTTGAGGTTTATATACCGTCACAAGTTATAGTGTAATCGATGAAGATACACTTTGCTTCAACTTGAAGAGTGCTGAGTGCCTCGCTACAAGTTTGTGTCGGAGCGGTCAGAGATAAACCGAGTAGTCATTCAGAGCAACCCGGAGATATAGAATCATCACAGTTGAGTACATCAACCTGAAAAGAAAATATGAATTTTCAAATCGAGAGCATGAGTGCAAAACCACACAAATAAGCAAAGTACCTCCATTTTAGAATGATTCTGCTGCGTGAATGTAAAAAATGAATACCTACAGTGTTTTCATTTCAACTTACACAGTTGTAAAATCAAACCTCAAAAGAAGTTGTTGGTGTTATTAGAGACCATAATGTCAACCATGCCTTTCTTCTGCAAAGTACTCACCATCCCTTGCTGTACAGGCAGCTCCAAACCATATTGGCCTCCAACGACAGTGCAAGTAAACAATTTATACACTATTTATTAGTTTTAAATATTTTTAGCAATTAAAAAATTCGGTACTTTTAAGTTATTCATGTTGAGGACAAAATATTCGGAGGTCACTTATTTTTGGAAGCTATGCACCCACCCTTCTGGCTGGTCGAGAAACTGACAACGTGATTGAAGTTTACAACCTCGTACAAAGAGAGCAATAAACCAGCCGCGATTGAACCCAAAATTTACTGCTGTGGTAGTTGGTATGGAAAGAACTATAGACACGTGAACATGTGGATTACTTTCAGAGATATAATTCATTATTGATTTAATTAAATAATTGTCAACTGCAACGTCAACACTGTGCAGTTTGTGGCAAACCAAAATAACATACGCAGACGTGAGGAGGGGCTGTGTTGAAATAAGCTCATTCGTGAAGTTAATCGGATCAATTCAAGATATTGTTGTTACGTTAGGGACTGTTTTTAGTGTAATTAGTAAAACTAAAATGTTATTATTGGTTTGCACACAGGTGCCCCAGAGAATCCTTATAGATAAAGCACATATACCACTAACCGGTAGCTACTCGGTCCCGCTTTTTCACTTTTAAAATATGGACACCCTGTATGTAGTGGCCATGCAAAACCTTGTTATTATTGAGGCGTAAGATTCTTGGCATATATATTTACCAATAGAAAAAGGAGATGTCAAGAACACCCGTGTCCTAATTATGAACGCCATGAAGAACAAAACAATGCGTATCCAAGTTGGTTGACATAACGTAACATATAAGTTTCTCCCAACTTGAATGTGTATCTCAGTTCATATTGTTGCAGCAACAATGACAGTTGTTAGTCATTTCTTTCTATGCATACGCGAAATCTCGTTCCCGGCATATATAATATTTTAGTATTATGAATGATGTACGATACAACGTGTATCCATATTACTGGGCCGACTTGGAACGTATCCAAGAGCAATTATATGATTTGTGATCAGAGATCACCAATTGTTGATGACGTCAAATAAACTTAGGTCCAGTCTTACAGTGTCACAATAACTACTTATTCCTCAAAAAGCTTGTGGTCTCCATGGCAACGACCAATCAAAACTCCTGAAATCCTCCAAATAGCTTAATTGCTACAAATAACTTCCTATTTGGAGATTGTAAGACCGGCCCTTAGTCTTATTAGCAACGATAAACCAAAATTCAGGCACGTCCTTGGATTCTGTAGTTCATATTGTTGCAGCAAAACCAGTACGGAGAAATTATTAGTACTGTAATCTTTCAATACATTTACGAATTTTTTTCCACTTCTTGTAATGATTTTAGTGCTATGTGCTGTTGCTGCTGCTGCTATACATACAATAAAACAATGCATGTCCATGTTGTTTGAGTAGGCTACACTAATTCAAAGGAGGTGAATGTATGCAGTCGAGTGGTCGTGTTCGCTCCCATGCAGCATCCCGGGCTGCGTTGCCTTGGTAACGGTCTGGGCTCATGACGTCATTGCTACTATTGATCTACCCCGCCCTGAGATGCGCGGCGGCATCATTGGTTTACGCCGAAACAATTAGCGCTCTCTGCTCTGCTCTGCTCCTCTCCTACACCCTGCCTGCCTGCTGGAACTAACATTAGGAGATAAGGTCACGGACAACTAACTTGTTACAGCCTGCTGATGACCCAGCCCGCTGGAACTAACATTAGGAGATAAGGTCACTGACAACTAACTTGTTATAGCCTGCTGATGACCCAGCCTGCTGGAACTAACATTAGGAGATAAGGTCACGGACAACTAACTTGTTATAGCCTGCTGATGACCCAGCCTGCTGGAACTAACATTAGGAGATAAGGTCACGGACAACTAACTTGTTATAGCCTGCTGATGACCCAGCCCACTGGAACTAACATTAGGAGATAAGGTCACGGACAACTAACTTGTTATAGCCTGCTGATGACCCAGCCCGCTGGAACTAACATTAGGAGATAAGGTCACGGACAACTCACTTGTTATATCCTGCTGATGACCCAGCCCGCTGGAACTAACATTAGGAGATAAGGTCACGGACAACTAACTTGTTATAGCCTGCTGATGACCCAGCCTGCTGGAACTAACATTAGGAGATAAGGTCACGGACAACTAACTTGTTATAGCCTGCTGATGACCCAGCCTGCTGGAACTAACATTAGGAGATAAGGTCACGGACAACTAACTTGTTACAGCCTGCTGATGACCCAGCCCGCTGGAACTAACATTAGGAGATAAGGTCACGGACAACTAACTTGTTATAGCCTGCTGATGACCCAGCCTGCTGGAACTAACATTAGGAGATAAGGTCACGGACAACTAACTTGTTATAGCCTGCTGATGACCCAGCCCGCTGGAACTAACATTAGGAGATAAGGTCACGGACAACTAACTTGTTATAGCCTGCTGATGACCCAGCCCGCTGGAACTAACATTAGGAGATAAGGTCACGGACAACTAACTTGTTATAGCCTGCTGATGACCCAGCCCGCTGGAACTAACATTAGGAGATAAGGTCACGGACAACTAACTTGTTATAGCCTGCTGATGACCCAGCCCGCTGGAACTAACATTAGGAGATAAGGTCACGGACAACTAACTTGTTATAGCCTGCTGATGACCCAGCCTGCTGGAATTAACATTAGGAGATAAGGTCACGGACAACTCACTTGTTATAGCCTGCTGATGACCCAGCCTGCTGGAACTAACATTAGGAGATAAGGTCACGGACAACTAACTTGTTACAGCCTGCTGATGACCCAGCCCGCTGGAACTAACATTAGGAGATAAGGTCACGGACAACTAACTTGTTACAGCCTGCTGATGACCCAGCCCGCTGGAACTAACATTAGGAGATAAGGTCACGGACAACTAACTTGTTACAGCCTGCTGATGACCCAGCCCGCTGGAACTAACATTAGGAGATAAGGTCACGGACAACTAACTTGTTATAGCCTTACATCAAAACAATCAGTTATAACAAACAAATGGAGCTCTTCTGACAAATGTGTGCATTTCAGATATGTAACTATTAGGGTATAGTAATGTTATCTTGGGTAGATACAGTCATAAAGATGGAAGTACTTCAAATAGCAAATAAGGAGTAATGGAGGTTTATTGTTTTTAAAATTATAATTTATTGTTAATTGTATAATAAAGAATGTCATACATTACGACAACATTGCATGTCATGCCAAGTCAAATGCTTGATGCTCTTCTAAAGCTATAAAAAGCTGTATCTAAAGCTGTAAAAGCATGTTCATAATATTAACTACCGGGCATACAGAAATAAATATAGTTAAGATATGTAAAAACGTAGGTGCGTTTTAAACTAAAATAAATTAGAAACATATTAACCATATGAAATGAGATCACAATGAAAATTCAACTGACTATACGAAAGTATCATAAATAGAATTAACCTAAAACATACACAAAACTGAAAATCGCTGTTGCAAACATAGCCCTGAATGAAATTCTACTTGAAATGAAGCGGAGGCCTCTATCGTTGAGTTGGACATATTTTTAGTCGCGAAGGAATTCACTAAAGAACATAGTTGAAGCCTGAAGGCAAGCGGAAGGTAAAAATAGTAAAGCCAGACAAAGATTGGAACCCGGGGATCGTATACATACAATATTATAGAGTAATAATCTAAAAAATAATAAAATACTAACACAAAATAACGCTTCAATCCTCAAAACAGATCAAAATGCAAAAAAAAATCATTGCAGGTGTACAATGTAGATTTGAGCCATAACTGCGATTCAGATCTTCATGTGGGTATTGATTCAAGAGTTCTTCTGGGGAGATCGAAATGAGCTGTTTTTGAACAGATCAGAGAACCTCATATTATGTCATGTGTGACATAAAGAGTTATATCGAGGTGAGAACAAACTTATGCTAATATTTACAACTAAACACACAGGATACATGTTTTCAATGTATAGTTGTATATGCATAGACTGCAAGGTATAGGGATGTCAAGAGAAGCACTTGCTTTGAATCAGATGAGCTTGCAGTGACCATGGGACGCAGCCTTTCTCGAGTAAGTTGTGACCTCCGATACAAAAAGATATCGGCACATGAAGTAAAACCATTACTTCCTGAGTCTATTTCTGTTTAGTTGCATTGCCTGCGACGTGTTCAAATGTTAGATGCATTTATTGTGGTTAAAATTATTTAATTGGATATGGTATAACATCAATAAACGTTTTCTAAAATTGCAGAATTGTTTCGACAAAGTAAAACATAAGTGAACTGGCAACGGTAAAGCTATAGAATTTAAAATCAAAATATAAATACCAAAAACCAAACCAAATGCCACACTTGCAAGTTTAACACTTGTTTATACAAGTTTACACTTAACTTTTCCTTCGAAAAACATAATTCATAAAATTGGAAGATGTGTGATGTCGTTTGTAAGATGCACCACGGAAATCATAGGCATATACTAAATAATGTTTATTGTTAGATTCTAACGTTGGTACTGTTCGATATCCCTCGACAACTGCAAGCTTATCTGATAAGAGTATATTTACGCGTCTCAATCAAATGTATATATATCATTAAGTTTCATCAAGCCGTCCACGGCGGTTGGGGTGCAGGTCCTAAGGGTGCGGGTGTTAGAATCCCGCATACGGCAAGAGTCTTTTTGCATCTTTATCCCTCACATTCACCCCTCGCCGGCGCAGTTGGCCGAGGTCGATTAGGCGTTGGTCTAGTGAACCGTGGTCTCTGCGTTCCAGGTTCGAATCCCGGCTTGGGCATGGATGTCATGTAGCGGTTTTTCATCCTCACAATCACCCACTCATCGTCTCGATTAGCCTCGTTGCAAAAATATGGGACGTAAAACACCAAATATCATCATCACTCTCACCCCTCATTGTGTGGAATTGTATGTTTGCAATAGTAAGAAGTAAAGTAATTCATAGATTAGTAATAACAAAGATTGGTAATAACAATCGGCAACCATAATGAATAACACGTGTGACATTTACAGAGGAGAACTGAGACGTTAGAATAAAGAAAATCTCCGTCATTCTTGTTTTTCTTCCGAAAGAAGAAATGTGTAAAAGAATCTTATGAATGACTTCCAGTACACCAGACCCACAAACCTCTCGAGTGTTGTTGGAAGGGGATGTGGGGTAGGAGGCAGGTTGGAGGGGATGGATACACCATTCAGTGAAGTACCGCCAACCCTGCATGTCTGTCAACTCTCCCGACCAACTTCAGACTTGAGAGGGGTTCAGACTTTTCGGAAAATACATTGTGGTTATGTAATCCTCGGAAACTTTAGGGATGCTTTATTCTAACTATACAATTTTCTTTCTGCTTGGATGCATATCAATAATTTTGCGATTTTAGCGATGTGTAGGATGGCTGGATGAGGGATGTTATATTCTTTGCAGTGTGGCTCATATTTTTCTTGTTAGGTCACATTCGTCCCAAGTCACCAACTTCGTTATGCTCCAGTATTTAGTAAGCTCGGTTTGGTAACCATGGTTTGATTTAACAAATATTACGTTCGAAATGCATGGCAGTCACTATGTTTGTTCGTCGAGAATAACCGCTTACCAGATAGTCGGAGTTTAAAATGTTGATGTAACTGACCCTTAGTGTGCTTATTCAGCAGGGAGCCCCATGTGCCCCAAGCCTCAGTCCACGGGGGCTTGCGGACACCTAGACCGCCAGCTACCATGTTATCTATCAATCCGTTGACATTCCCATGACGCACATCACCTAGCTGCTGCATGGCACAATGGCGTATGACTGCGTCGTCACTCGTCAGTCCCCTATCACGGAGAGAACTTTTTTCTCGATTTTGCGTCTAGAGGGTAGGATGAGGTATTTCAGTGGTAGATAGAAATCGTAATCATTTCTTCAAGATGAAAGTGTTTTCTTTGTAACCATGGCTGAAGTTATTCAGGAGTTATTTTCTGTAGCAAGATATTAATTAAACATCTAAAAACTGTCCGTCTGAAAACCAATTTAAACTTCACCATACTATAGGAAATATAAAGTTCATTAATTTTAGCTCGTACAATTTTCCTCGAGACCGAACTGTTTAGGACGATTGTGAATATATTATTCGATCTTTCTCTAGTTCTTAGTCTATAGTATAGTATATTATCAGCTTATGGACCTACTTGAAGAAGCAAAGATGTTGAATGACATTATTACAAATGTAGAAAAAAGAGAAACAAATCTCATATCCTCATACTTATCATCATTCATGAATCATGCATGATACACAGCAAGATGGCATATTAGGCCTATTAGTGAATGGTAACCAACATCGAAACGATTGTGCACTTTCAACTATAAGTTTCTATTTTCTTTCAGAGGTCTTGAATTTGACTTTTCCGACTTTTCTTACGTTACTGTAAGATTATTGACGACGTGAACATTTACGTAAACAATTACAATAAGTACCAACGTTAAAGCTGTACTTGGATACACTCCTGGTGGAAACATATCTCAATGTATTAAATTAATTACTGAAAAAATCACTAACTATTATAGTAGTAGGCCTAGTGGTGTTTATTTATTTAGCTTTCGCTAATATAGAGTACATAGTTCAAATATTATGGATACAGTAAAACATCGAAATTACATTTGTATCATTGTAAATTAAGATATATCATAGATTGAAATAAAAAAATACATAAACTTAAACGCAATAATATATAAGACAGAGATTTAAATTTTTAATAACTTACATATTAGGTATATGGGTATTTATTCTTCAGAAAGTTGATACATTCGGCTTTGTACGTATTGACATTCTTATTAAGTTTTGTAGTAAGTGGTAGACTATTGTAAAGTTTGATGCTGTTTATAAAAATAGATGTTTGATTACATGTCTTATTTAGGTGAAAATCATTTGCGTGTCTAGTTTTGTGATTGTGTACTTTATTGTTTTTGCATAAACACTCATTAAAGTTGACATTAAAATTTCCATCAACAATATTTCGAATAAAAATAAGTACTTTGAGCCCCAACCTTTGCTCAACAGTCATCCACTGAAGAACATAACATGTCCCTGATACGTGTTCGTCTATGCACCTGCAGAATTATCCTCATTCCTCTATTATCTCAAATTTGCAAGTTTGTTATGTTGAGAAACTGTAAGAATGACGGCCCCCGCCTTATCCCCATTACTGCTACCCGACCCCCCCTTAACTCTATGAAACAACAAACTGAACAACTGAAACAAACTGATTTTCAGTTACACATTTCATTTTGTTAGGTTGTCACGGAGTTGAGGGGGGTCGGGTAGCAGTGGTGGGGATAAGGAGGGGGCCGTCATTCTTACAGTTTCTCAACTAAATACATGTTATTTTACGATAACTGACAACATTATGCGCTGAACCAAACATTATAATAATTAATCTTTTTTATTATTCGACGATATCCTCTATTATAGTTGTATTGCTGTAACAATGCGTAAACACTTGCCCAATTTGCTCTTATTAAGTCTGGTCAGATTAACATTATATTTATACCTTACGTATGATGACAGTTGAGTTGCATAGATCCAAAACTCAGTCACCGCCAAGTCCAACCGAAACAAAAAGTTAGGAGCGCAGTTCTGTTGGCAACTCTACCTTTTACAAATGTATAACAAAAACAAAAGTCAGAATCTGCAATATCTGGCAGTGAATAGCACCATTAGACGCCGCATAAATAAAAAATAATTAAAATAAATTCGTATTTATAGAGTCTACCCACTCAGTAACAAGACTGATTTTCAGTGGGGGACTTTAATTTAAAGTGACTCAACCAACCTTGTAGGCTCCGAACACTATCGACGAGTGAGCGATAACCAATCAAAGATCTATATTCCAAATATGAAACATATGAATCAGTGATTGGATGACTATGGGAGCATCTGTATATAAAAACCGAGTTTGGGGAGAATCCCCACAGGATCTGGAGGTGAACATCTTTTACATTGCATATTGTACATTTACATTAATATACAAAACGTGGATTTAGACGTGGTGTAATTTACTACGTATTTCTATGTGTAATACTCAGCTGGCACTCACACAAGTGCTTTACAAACGACGAAAGTAAACCATGAGAAACGAGAACAATTCACTTGTCGATTTAATTGTGGCATTAGCATTACACAACTGTGTAGGCCTAAGTCATTTAACAGCGATTTGGCTGTTTAGCTACTTGGCTATACGGTTGAACTTTGAATGATGCCAACTATGCAGAGATGGAGCAGTAGTTTTGGTTATTATGAAACATTGTTTAAGTGCATTGAAGAGTTTGTTTCCGACAACGCTTTTCTCAATTTCGTCTACACGCACAAATCATAAGAATGAAAGTTTTACACGCTTTTCTTCTGCATGTTACGTTATAACCAAATATATAACAATGTATTAATACCCGGCGCCTCCACCAAATATATACACCAAACCCACGTGACAGCCTGGTTAGACTGTCCACTTTGTGCATTAATACCCGGCGCCTCCACCAAATATATAAACCAAATCCACATGACAGCCTTGTTAGACTGTCCACTTTGTGCATTAATACCCGGCGCCTCCACCAAATATATACATTAAACCCACGTGACAGCCTTGTTAGACTGTCTACTTTGTGCATTAATACCCGGCGCCTCCACCAAATATGTACACCAAACCCACGTGACAGCCGTGTTAGACTGTCCACTTTGTGCATTAATACCCGGCGCCTCCACCAAATATATAAACCAAATCCACATGACAGCCTTGTTAGACTGTCCACTTTGTGCATTAATACCCGGCGCCTCCACCAAATATATAAACCAAATCCACATGACAGCCTTGTTAGACTGTCGACTTTGTGCATTAATACCCGGCGCCTCCACCAAATATGTACACCAAACCCACATGACAGCCTTGTTAGACTGTCCACTTTGTGCATTAATACCCGGCGCCTCCACCAAATATATAATCCAAATCCACATGACAGCCGTGTTAGACTGTCCACTTTGTGCATTAATACCCGGCGCCTCCACCAAATATATAAACCAAATCCACATGACAGCCGTGTTAGACTGTCCACTTTGTGCATTAATACCCGGCACCTCCACCAAATATATAAACCAAATCCACATGACAGCCGTGTTAGACTGTCCACTTTGTGCATTAATACCCGGCGCCTCCACCAAATATATAAACCAAATCCACATGACAGCCGTGTTAGACTGTCCACTTTGTGCATTAATACCCGGCGCCTCCACCAAATATATAAACCAAATCCACATGACAGCCTTGTTAGACTGTCCACTTTGTGCATTAATACCCGGCGCCTCCAACAAATATATAAACCAAATCCACATGACAGCCTTGTTAGACTGCCCACTTTGTGCATTAATACCCGGCGCCTCCACCAAATATATAAACCAAATCCACATGACAGCCTTGTTAGACTGTCCACTTTGTGCATTAATACCCGGCGCCTCCACCAAATATATAAACCAAATCCACATGACAGCCTTGTTAGACTGTCCACTTTGAGCATTAATACACGGCGCCTCCACCAAATATATAAACCAAATCCACATGACAGCCTTGTTAGACTGCCCACTTTGTGCATTAATACCCGGCGCCTCCACCAAATATATAAACCAAATCCACATGACAGCCTTGTTAGACTGTCCACTTTGTGCATAATTACCCGGCGCCTCCACCAAATATATAAACCAAATCCACATGACAGCCGTGTTAGACTGTCCACTTTGTGCATTAATACCCGGCGCCTCCACCAAATATATAAACCAAATCCACATGACAGCCTTGTTAGACTGTCCACTTTGTGCATTAATACCCGGCGCCTCCACCAAATATATAAACCAAATCCACATGACAGCCGTGTTAGACTGTCCACTTTGTGCATTAATACCCGGCGCCTCCACCAAATATATACACCAAACCCACGTGACAGCCTTGTTAGACTGCCCACTTTGTGCATTAATACCCGGCGCCTCCACCAAATATATAAACCAAATCCACATGACAGCCTTGTTAGACTGTCCACTTTGTGCATTAATACTCAGCGCCTCCACCAAATATATAAACCAAATCCACATGACAGCCTTGTTAGACTGTCTACTTTGTGCATTAATTCCCGGCGCCTCCACCAAATATATAAACCAAATCCACATGACAGCCTTGTTAGACTGCCCACTTTGTGCATTAATACCCGGCGCCTCCAACAAATATATAAACCAAATCCACATGACAGCCTTGTTAGACTGTCCACTTTGTGCATTAATACCTGGCGCCTCCACCAAATATATAAACCAAATCCACATGACAGCCTTGTTAGACTGTCCACTTTGTGCATTAATACCCGGCGCCTCCACCAAATATATAAACCAAATCCACATGACAGCCTTGTTAGACTGCCCACTTTGTGCATTAATACCCGGCGCCTGCACCAAATATATAAACCAAATCCACATGACAGCCTTGTTAGACTGCCCACTTTGTGCATTAATACCCGGTGCCTCCACCAAATATATAAACCAAATCCACATGACAGCCTTGTTAGACTGTCACTTTGAGCATTAATACCCGGCGCCTCCACCAAATATATAAACCAAATCCACATGACAGCCTTGTTAGACTGCAACTTTGTGCATTAATACCCGGCGCCTCCACCAAATATATAAACCAAATCCACATGACAGCCTTGTTAGACTGCAACTTTGTGCATTAATACCCGGCGCCTCCACCAAATATATAAACCAAATCCACATGACAGCCTTGTTAGACTGTCCACTTTGTGCATTAATACCCGGCGCCTCCACCAAATATATAAACCAAATCCACATGACAGCCTTGTTAGACTGTCCACTTTGAGCATTAATACCCGGCGCCTCCACCAAATATATAAACCAAATCCACATGACAGCCTTGTTAGACTGCCCACTTTGTGCATTAATACCCGGCGTCTCCACCAATTTATAAAATAATAATATATATATCTTGACCCCGTTTCCAACATTTATCATCGGGTGATAATAAAAATAATAATAATAATAATAATAATAATAATAATAATAATAATAATAATAATAATAATAATAATAATAATTATAATAATAATAATAATAATAATAATAATAATAATAATAATAATAATAATAATAATAATAGAAAACACTGTTCAAAATATTGTGTAAAAAATCACAATAAAATGGATCATACAATGTAAGCAAAATGTAAGAAAACGAACATGTGTTTCAAATTTGTTAATATATCTGCTTAGAACATGGGGGGGACAATCTTAGTCGCCCCTCAACCCCCCCCCCCCCCCCCCCCCCTATTACCAGTACCCGGCGCCTATTAATAGCACCCAAACTTCAGTGTGCGCTTCATAACCGGCCAATTCCTAAAAAGTATGATGAAGAACAAGTTGCTGAAATAGGAATTGTCAGTATTGTTAATATTATGAGCTGATATTTTTGACGTGTTGGTTCATTTTATTTGTTGGTTAAAGTAGTTATTAACATTTTTAACAATGGGCTACTTTTTGTAGTTACTAGTTGACTTTACAAAATGCTCAGTCATCCATGCTATGTTTGTTTCTTTCTTTCTGTAGTAGCTAAATTCAGTAAAAACAAAGTCAAAATTTAGAACGACCGTTGTCCAATGTGTTTTATCTTTTGAAGGTAAAATTACAATAATGTAATGAATTTATTATTTATAACGTATTTAATTACACCATGTCCAATACGTACCACAAACCTATCCCCCGTTACTACTGGTAGTGGGGTACAGTTTTTGTTACTGCACTCAAAATTAGTAAATTAATATAGGCTAGCCACCATTTGAATCCATGCAGACAACTCAATCACAAATATAGAAGTAGTCGCGGTAGTTGTTAGTAATCTAATTATCATCAATATCATCCATCTCTCATTTCATCTCTCTTACATCTCATTATTGTGCTTTTACTCACTTAAAGAACATCCCTTAGCTGGGAAAACTCGTACAGCTTTCAAGCTTTTGTATAATGTTAAATAAATGGGATGCACGATTTGTTGGTGTTAAAATGTTAGTTCTGTGGGTTACGTGTACACATAAGCTTAGAAAAAATTGAGATTACTGACCATTACTTTTTAATCTAAATGAATTCAGATAATTAGAGGTAATTAGGATAACTAGAGGTTGTATCCGTCCTGTAATCAATCGCTCCGAATAATTCAATGTACAACTCACTAAATATGTTCCCTCCCCTCCCACCGGGCAATATTAATATCGCTATCGCTAGCTATATAACAATTCATCAACCATTATGAACTAAAAAGTAAGTAAAGGATCAAAGGCGGTTGATGTGAAACGCGTTTTCCTGGAACACTTGAATTCGGTTTCCTTTCTTGTGCAGAAAGCCAGAAGTAATAGAAGGCGTCCCCATAGCAACGCAACCTGTGCGATGATCAAACAAGCAATTTCGCAATCTCATAAATAAAGCAGCAGTGCTACATCTCCGCGCAGAAAAAGTATGTTTCTCTCTCTCTCTCTGTCTCTCTCCCTCTCTCTCTCTCTCTCTCTCTCTCTCTCTCTCTCTCTCTCTCTCTCTCTCTCTCTCTCTCTCTCTCTCTCTCTCTCTCTCTCTCTCTCTCTCTCTCTCTCTCACACTCACACTCACTACGTCCAATAGTTGAATATAGTTCAGTCGCTCACAGAGCAAACCCACGCCATGTAATGCAGAGACGGAAGAAGGAAATGTCGTTGAACACTTATAAATAAATACTTGTGCTGAAGTCTTCAAACATAGCCAACAACATTAGCAATTCAACTGTGATGCTTGCATTGTTTAGAAGTGACTTTCTCATGTTTGCTGTCCGTCCGTGTTGGCTCATGGGATTGTAGCGCACGTCCTAAGCATAGGTTAATGATGTCCCGCAACGGTCAGTACTTGGCCCTTGAGTATATTATAATTAATTGGTGAGTGGTTTTAGACAAGAGAGATAGTCGAAAGCTTTCGCGGCCCGAGTCAATGGTAATGAACGCGCTTGGCTTCCGTGTAATGCCGCGTCGTTTGCTTATAACGTTGTTGAAAAGTCTTTGTGCAATACTAAGAAAACAACTGTACGACCTCCGAAAGCCATAGTTTTGTAATTAGATTGTTATTGTTAGGTGAGGCCAATACTTGGCCCATCTCTCGGGACCTCACACACCTGATGATGTGGCTTCTACGTTCCACGATCGACTCCTGGGGTTCACTAATGTTCACTAATCGTTTAGATGAGCATAGTTATTAAAATATGAGATGGAATATGATAAGACAACAATATTCGTGAACGTTAAGGGTTTTCCATGCTACAAAAGTGAAAACATCACTTTGTGGAAGTCGTGAATTACTTTGATTTGGTCCAAACAAGCCGGTCCCGGCCCCCGGTATAATCCCGATCAATGCTGCAACCCAGAACACGCTTAACACTCTGTGCAACCTGAAGGTTCCAAGTACTGACATGAAGTCCACTGCCTCCTGGTCGCTAGCAATGCAATCTCGTCCAGCGATGTAGTAGGGGGGCGGGGGAGGGGGAGGGGTACTATCTGAAGGGCCATCTAATAATGATAGAAAGTCTCCTCTGTGACCTGTCCACCCAACCCCACCCCCACCCCCAGCCCACCCACCCTCCAGCTCCCGACTTTCACAAGCAGAGAGGCAATGGAGAAAAGTGTCAAAACAATTTGGTTGTCCGCTACCTGATATTCTGATTGAAAAGAAATGTCGGCGATCTAACTTGTCCACATGGAAGGCACGAGAGGGGGGGGGGGAAGAGGGGTGAAATACTTGCCCCCCCCCCTTTAATTTCAGGAATTTATGTATGTTTCAGGCCAGACGGGTCAGTACCAGTCATATCTCAAACAATATATGTTCATATTTTTTTTTTATTATAATCTTTCTTATGCAACATTTGGATATTTATTTAACTTAATGTGACCAGTCAATCACCTCTAGCTACCATTTAAATCCCATACTATATCGTTCATACGTGTTTGTAATTACTATTTCTTGCGATTTGTCGAGCGGTTGCAAATAAACAGGAATGTTATATATTTTGTGACTAGTCAATCACGGCCCATTACCATTTGCATCTCATAAGATACGTTATGATGATTTCTGTCATATGTATTTTAATTTGATTTATACGAGCATATTTGATATACTTAAAGGGGTTCTCACCCGCTACACCAAAATAATATGTTTAACTAAGGCTGATAAGCTATGAAATTAGCGACTAAATGAAAAGAAATCGGGTTCACCATAACCCGGGGAAAAAATATCAAAGTTAGTGATTTTCGAGCTAGGTCCCATCGGCGAAAATCTCCCATAAGAAATAGCATTGGGACGACCTGTATGCCTTGGGACCTTGGAGGATTCTGCTCCCAAAAAAAAATGATGTAATACTTTTCGCTGCGTCTTTCTTTTCTGCGTATTTCGTATATTTTGGTTTTGTAATCGGAGCTTCCGTTCAGGTACAAATTAAAGATGTGTAATCGGGTGCTCCATTTCGTTTTGAGCGTTGCTGTGCGTTGCTGTGCACGTCGAGTCGGCGGGTGTCGACTGTCGAGTTGGTGTCAAGTAAGCCAAGCGAGAGAGAGAGAGAGTGTGAGAGAGAGAGTAGTAGTATTGGGAGGGGAAATAGTCAACGCATGCACAATGAACGCGGTCTGCTATGCGGTGTCGAATGGAGTACACCAAGGCCGTCTAGATATATCGCTTCGAGTACACTCGCACCAAAAGCCGGCTGACACCAACAGTCGCCGCGGCAGTTAACCAGAAATTTCATTAATTAATAACAATTCACAGGTTTCAACTTACGATGTGTAATGGTTCATTATCGATTGGTGTGGTGCAGTAGATCATATGGTAAAAAATAAATCTAGCGGGTGAGAACCCCTTTAATCAAAATGGAACCGTGTGTTGACAAAGTAGGCCTACGTGATTCAATTTTTCATTCAGAACCTATTTTACCATCCCAAAACCGGTTAAAAGTGCCGAAAATCCAAAAAACGCCCTGCGGGGCAAATTGGGGACTACCGCTCCCAGATCCTACTTCACCCCAGATAAAAAGTGTTATTTCACCCCCCCCCCCCCCCCCCCCCCCCCCCCACACACACACACAAAAAAAAACATCGTGGCGGCGCCCATGCTTGTCCTACTACGCCCGTTGCAGTGAGTGATAAGATGCCTACTGCACCATCGCGACAATGTTATATGTTCTCTGAACACAGAGCGGTATGATAATGCCGCTTAGCCAGCGCTCGCGCTCGCACCGGCCGGATGCAAATGCTACTTCTTTAAGCTATTCTGCCGGGCTCGTGTCAATTAAATATGAAACGAGCGAGCGAGCGAGTGCTCAGGGGTTCGAGTAGATCGATTGGCTGTTGGTCGGGAAGCTCTCTCTGCTCCTGGCCAGAGGCTGCCGCTGCCTGGTCCTGCGTCCCGTTGCCTAGCGACGGGGACAGATGGATACTCGGTGTGAAAACCAAGGTATCCCACCTTGCGCAACAATTAATATCTCCACAACTTTTATACCCGGCCCTGAAAGTTCTCACGGTGACAATACTCACTAACGTGGCTACTATTGGCTGATTGCTGTAGCGGACCGCGTGGAAAATTCTCAAGCAGCCAATAGCAAGTGATAGCTACTTAGATATCACTTAAAGTGAGTTATGTCACCGTGACAACTTTCAAAAATAGCCCTCCAGGTCCGGGGAGTAACGTGCAGCCGTCCGGGCCGGCTGAGGTACCGGAACGTGGAGCCGTCCGGGACGACTGGGGTACCGGAACCTCCCGCACAACTGGTCTTGTTATTAGTACACGGACGAAACAAGTCACCTCGTGACCTCACGTCCCTGGGTTTTCCTTGAACAGGTGTAGGCTACATGATATTCGGAGTATATTTCTGTGGAGGTTCCAAGGTAAAACTTTCCTTCCCTTCACCTGCCTCGTAATATTATTTGCCGTACAACTGGGTTTTCTATTTCTGCCGGGCATGCGTTCCGCAGCTAAACCCCTCCTGCGGTACTGAAATAAAACCGGGTTCTGGGTGTGGGATTCTGAAAGAATTGAGCTCTGTAGATACGCGCGTGTGCATAATAAATTAAATCATCTTACCTTTCGCACCAGTGGTGTGTCAATTCTCAGATGCGTGGGCATTTTAGAAATGCCCACGACCATTTTGAAAACTACATCCCAATTTTCGTATGTAGAAACAAACTTGTATAGGCCTACAACTGGGTAAAATCTGTCAGTGATGGGTTTGGAATTGAATCCCAAACGTCCTGAACCAGTGTCGTGTGCTGAGAGAGCCGAATTATAATTGAGCGTCAATTCATCTCCATAGCTTAACTCAGTAGCTGGGAATACTCGACCGTTTTTAAACAGAATAGCTAATCAAATTTAGAAATCATTTTTCCAAATAAGAAAAAGAGGCTGACGAACGGCGTGGAACATTTTGAAGTTATATTTCAATCTATCACATTTACATTTTCACGTTAGTGATATTTTTATAATAATCTGTACTTCACCTTAAATCTTAGTGAGATAAAACAGATAATAAGAAAACAAAAATATGAACGATGGGACAAAGTAAATCTAGATAATATAGTGAGTACACTATATATAATATGTGGCACTTTTGAGTGAGAGAACAGGCCAACATATTTATAGTCTATATGTAGATGCTGTGGTGCTACCTGAGCCCCATGGACATACAAATATAATTATACACGATAACAAAATGAGATTATATTTATATTATATTTGATGTGTTTACAAATTGCAAATCTAAAATGATGTTAAAAATTGTATCAACCTGAAATCTTGTTACTAACAATATATTTCAATTGGACCGACTCGCTGAACAAGAACAAAATAAAACTTATTTAGAAATTACAGAAATTACATATGTTTGATTATTATAGGTGTTTAGAGACGTACTCGACCACTATACTAAGACATTTGACCATGGATGTGATGTCGGGGGCCCGGTGATTGGAGGAAAAAGACGGTTTTGAAGACGAGCTAAAGTGTTGCTAAAGGGATGGAAGAGAAGGGATGGTAACTCTTGCTAGCGTCCTTGATTGATCATTTTCATTCGGGTCTACCGTGAACCGTCTCTATAGATGCGTCGCAAACTAATCGAGACGATGAAGGGGGGGGAGAGGGGGGGGTGGTGTCCTTGTCGAAGTGTCTGGAGGTACCTATAGAGAGGACTCGGTCATACATGCGTAAGAAGTATAATGATTGACATTGCCTCAAGGGGAAGTGACCAACATTGTGCTATAACAATAATAATTTTTCGTAGGATACACACCAGCTTTACCTGATGTGCCCCTCTTCAGGTGACTAACTAGGTACATTAGAGTGTTTGGATAGCTGGGTAGGAATGTCCGAGGGTTATTAGTAGGACGCAATCCCAGCATTCGCCTTTACGACTGAGGAAAACCTCGGAAAAAACACCAGTCAGGATTGCCGGTGGCCGGAATCGAACGGTCGACCTCCCGAATTAGAGTCTCGCGTCTTACCACTGAGCCACCTCCATCGGGAACACTGGATTGGCCGTCCATCAAGGGACACGACGAGCAGTCTGCGGGCAGTGGTCACTGCCCTGGAAACCACATGCCACACAGAAAACTACACATCGTGTGCTCATTTGCATAGTAAATTCGATATATCTCGATATTAGCCGATTTGTGAGTGTGTGGATGGGGAGGGGGGCGAGGATCGGTGAGGGCGAGACCAGGGCGCGTGCGTGGCCAAGAGTTTGCCGAGCGTGGATTGGGGGTAGCCGTGGCGAGGGGGAGGGGGTTAGCGTCGGCGTCGGGAGATCGATTGACCCTGAGTGAAGGGGGCGCAAAGCCCGGACGCCGGGGTAGTCACAAGTCGCCAATCTGCAGAACAGAGCGTCGCGACGTCTAGTGCTCCGAGCTGCCATAATGCCAGGTAAGGCTGCTGACTGCTGAGTGTATGGATGTGTTTGCATGGGCTGTGTACTGTGTAGTCTCTATTTAGTGTATGTTAAATATATGTTTCTCACTGTGTTGATTATTGGAGGCATTACGTACGTCAAATAGGCAGAGCCGAACCGTATCAGTTCGGTATACGTAATAGCACGAGGCCACGGGTCAGGGTTACTGAATCGCAATAATAATAATAAAACAGAAATATCAATAATCCTCAATATCTCTTTTACATATAACAATTATAAATAACATTGGTTGCATTTATAATACTCTTGTTGAAAAACATCTATTGCTTTTATTTCGTACTCGCGGTATTTATTCAAAATAATTAGCCTACACTATTACTATTATTATTATTATTTTTATTATTATTATTATTATTATTATTATTATTATTATTATTATTATTATTATTATTATTATTATTATTATTATTATTATTATTATTATTATTATTATTATTATTATTATTATTATTATTATCTTTATTTATCACATCACCAGATGGCAGGTACATTATTAGTCTACAGCACCAAAGGTGATCCTCACCTCTTAGGTGCTGCAACCACACATTACAAAACACATTACAAAGATAATTACATTTTAAAAAGATTTTACATATCACAAAGATTATTATATTACACATAAATCAAATATAGTTGAATTCATGACACCGCGTGGCCCTGCGGTGCGACGCGGTACGAACCCGGGCCAACCTAAAACACCCGCACCGCATCGCAGGACCACGCAATGTCATAAATTCTACATAAAACAATTATATAAACATAACATAAAGACTCCAATATAAAAACTGATATCAAAATATTATAGAACCTTTCTCAAAATGCGAGCAGTACCCAGAATGGCTGTCTTCTGTAGTTCCCTTGTGTTATGTTGTCCTGGTATATCTTCTAAATAATTTTGAAATGTTTTGCTGATGGCACCTGTCGCTCCAATTATGATCGGGATTACCTTTGTCCGCATCCCCCACATTCTCTGGATTTCAATTTGTAAGTCTTTGTATTTGGTTTTCTTTTGCGCCTCCTTAGTTGTGATGTTATTGTCAGAGGGCACCGCTACATCCACCATAATACATTGTCTATTCTCATGTTCTTTAATAATTATGTCTGGTTTATTATGCTGAATATATCGATCTGTGTAGACTTGACTATCCCAGAGTAATGTTATTGAGCCTTGATGTATTGTACTTATTGGATGATGCTCGTACCAATTAGTACAAACATCTATATTATAGAAACGACATATATCCCAGTGCAGACGTGCACAAACCCGGTTATGTCGCTCTATATACTCATGTTTGGCCAAAATTGGGCAACCTGATACAATGTGGTCCACTGTCTCATTAAATTGTTTACAAAGACGACAATGAGCATCAGTTCGGGTCTTATAAATTTTTTTCTCAATATATCTGGTTTTCAATGCTTGGTCTTGGGCTGCAATCAGAAGGCTTTCAGTCTCTCCTTTAAGATCTCCTTGCTTGAGCCAAGTGAATGTATCCATCTTACTGTAATCTTCTTGTTCAATTTTTCGGAGAAACTGTCCATGCATCATTTTGGATTTCCATTTCTCCGTACCAAGAAGTTGCAGTTGATGTTTAACATTCATTCTCAAACATCGGATTTGTTCTTTTAGGGATTGATTGTTATGTTGCAGTGAGCACTGAAGTTCTTCTTGAAATTTGATCGCTCTTTTAGTAATGGATGTTGTGTTTGGTTTCTCGTGATCATAATCATTCATAATCTCAACATATCTATCATTTTCTTTATTTTCCAGGTATGCTCGTAATCCGATGATAGCTATTTTAAACATAGATTCAATCTTTAAGAGTCCCCTTCCGCCTTCTGATCTAGAAATGTACAGTCTCTCAGTTTCAGCACGGGGATGATGCATTCCATACATAGTTAGAAGCTTTCTGGTTTTACGGTCTATATTAAGAATCTCCTCTAATCTCCAATCTATGATACCAAAACTGTAGTGTAACACAGGTACTGCATAGGCTCCTATGGCCAACATTTTGTTACGCGCATTCAATTCGGATTTTAAAATTAATCTTATTCTTTTCCGATATTCAAGAATCAATTTGTTTTTCATGGTGTTGTGTTGAGTTCCTTGTGACTCTTCTACTCCCAAATATTTATATGAATTATCGCCAAGGTCTTGGATAATAGTTTGATCGTCCAATTCAATATTATTACTTGATGTTAACTTCCCAGCCTTGAATGTTGCTATTGCACACTTTTCAATTCCAAATTCCATTTTAATGTCATCACTAAAGATTTTTACTGTACTTAACAATTTTTCAATATCCTTTTCATTTTTTGCAAATAATTTAAGATCATCCATATATAGAAGATGTTCAATTTTCCCTTTTCCTTTGATTAATGTATATCCAAGTCCAGTCTTATTAAGTTCCGTACTTAGTGGTATCAAACACATACAAAATAGTAATGGTGATAAAGAGTCTCCTTGAAAAATGCCCTTTTTAATTTTAACTTTGTTAGAGACGACGGTTTCTTGTTCACTGTTTAGTCTCATTGTTGTGCTCCACTGACTCATCATCTGCTTACAAAAGTTGACTAATGTTGGATTAATATGATACATCTGAAGCACGGCAAGAATCCAGCTGTGAGGCACGCTGTCGTAAGCTTTCTTGTAATCTATCCACGCCATGCTAAGGTTTTTCTCCTTCCTTTTACTATCTTCCATAATTGTTTTGCTTACTAATAAATGATCTTTGCTCCCATATGTTCCTGTACAACATCCTTTCTGTTCTAGAGGTAATATTTTGTTGTCATTAAGAAAATTTGCCATACGTTTGGTAATGATAGATGATAATAATTTGTAAGTTGTTGGAAGGCAGGTGATTGGTCTATAGTTCTTTGGTAGGGTAGTTTCTTCTGTCTTTTATTATTATTATTATTATTATTTTTATTATTATTATTATTATTATTATTTTTAAGTATATTATTATTATTATTATTATTATTATTATTATTATTATTTTATTATCATTATTAATATGATCATCGTCAATCAAAACCTTGCCTGCTCCTTCTAATAAGATAAGCTTTTACTAAGAGCACACCTATATACTCTCTGATTATTGATTTGTTTATAACTATTCGTTTATCTCCAAACGTTTTACCTGCATTTCATACTTTGTTTCCTCATAAAATGTGTCTTGTTAATTCTATTGTAATATACCTCATTTCACATTTATTTTTTATGTATGAAATTGTTCCGTTCCCTATATTTTACTGCTAGATTGTATTTCCATTCTTGTTCTCCACAGATAAGCCTTGTGCTTTCGCTTTGTGGGTTTTGCGAGTGAATGTACATTTATTTGTGTACTTCTGTTACCTGTATGGTATCTTATCTCATATAAAAAGTATAATTATGATTTCTCTTCATCTAAAAAAAATCTCAGGTGTGTTTTATACGCCTCCATACCTATTTGTACCCCATTGTATACCTAATTTTACTATTTTACACCCTTACAATAAGACGGGGCTAGACCCAATATTAAAACAAAACATTACACGGAACAGTTAAATGTGAACCGCATAATTAAAAAATGTTATGGTTTTATTTGTATTTTATTGTTATTATTATTATTATTATTATTATTATTATTATTATTATTATTATTATTATTATTATTATTATTATTATTATTATTATTATTATTATTATTATTATTATTATTATTATTATTATTATTATTATTATTATTATTATTATTATTATTATTATTATTATTATTATTGTTATTATTATTATAATTATTATAATAATTAATATTATAACAATAACAATAACAGTAATTATTATTATTATTATTATTATTATTATTATTATTATTATTATTATTATTATTATTATTATTATATATTATGTTATGTGGTTATTAGTAGGCGGTGGCACAGCAAATAAATATTGTTTTAGTGATAGTGACATTGTGAGCTTACCACCGCGCGAGTAAGGTAGGCCTACTCATGGTGGTCTTATGCCAAAATAAGTATATATGTATTTTTGTGTCAATGAAATGAAATGAAATGAAATGAAATGAAATGAAATGAAATGAAATGAAATGAAATGAAATGAAATGAAATGAAATGAAATGAAATGAAATGAAATGAAATGAAATGAAATGAAATGAAATGAAATGAAATGAAATGAAATGAAATGAAATGAAATTATTATCATTATTATTATTATTATTATTATTATTATTATTATTATTATTATTATTATTATTATTATTATTATAATTGTTTTATTAATATTTTTTTTTACAATTATTTACGTGCAATGAAAAAGTGTTCGCGTCCGCTGAGTGCTAGTCAGCTAATACAGTCATCTCACCCTAGACTTAATAAGTGCATCGCCCACACATTAATTTGCAAGACCAGTGAATAAACACAGCAAAATATAGAAGTTATACCTACTACGGTGAACCAGGAATAAAAGTTTTACAATACCACTCAGCCAATAACGACAGCGGCACTTACACAATGAGAGTGGTCGTGCTTTATTATAGCAGACAACGGTCAATACCGTATTGCATTGATTGCTGCGAATAAGTTAGTATGAGACTCGTTGCAATCATTCATGTATCCATTAAACCCAGACCAACGAGCGAAGCGAACCATTTGAGCATCAATCAACTCTACAGAAATATCCACTTTCATACGCATGCGTGCGTATATACGTAAGACGTAACAGTTCGCTACGCAGTGCGCACGAGTTATGCTGTACGATATACACACGATGTATATATGTGTCCATAACACACAATATGTAGCTCGTCTAGATACATGAAGTTATTAGGATATTCGGATATTTAGTTTTAGATATAAGTTTGGACAGCTCGCGTTTACATTGCTACAAAACATACTTCAATTGAGTTTCTCATCGACGCTATAGAAAGTCCAGGGGATTGAACCGGTTCGAACCGAAAACCGAAAACTGGAAAAAACCGTTATTTTCCCTGAACCGAAAACCATTATGAAAAAGTGGTCAAACCGTAAACCGAAACGAAAACCGATATTTTGGGTTTCGGTTAACGTTTTTTTTTCGGTTATTTTCGGTACAAGTCTTCGTATATCAAAATCTCAAAATTGCAGTAAATATAAAAATAAAAAAACAAAAAATGCAAAGGGAAAAGTTATTTTTGGAAGCTCTGCGATTTGTTCCACTGGGATTTAGAAATAAGCAGACCGTCCAATAACAAAGGTCACTTTAGGAGGGAAAATACTCTAAAGTCGTTCCACAGCAACCTTGTGGATGCTGACGTCAAAGATGAGTAAGTCGGAGCCAATCAGCGGGTGGCTTTTTCAAATACTGACATTTGGTTGGCCAAGCCTCATCTATGACGTCAGATCCACAAGGTTACTGTGGAACGATCTTAATATACAGATTCCGTTATCTTCGCCAAACCCATTGAATAATAGTAGTGCAGAAAAGTTTAAAAAGTGAAGTGTTGGTAGATATGAGAACCTTCATGTCGACGTTGTTATGCTTCTCATTTGTAGCAATACAGTTATACAAATACACAATCTTGCACTGGGGTTGAATGACAAAGTGAACGATTCGATTCGCAGCCCATCTCTTTGATTCGCGGCTCTAATAACGCCGCTGTTGATTCGGGCGTAGAATTGTTCGCGCACACACACGTCATGGCTACCACTGTTCGGTTGGGGGGGAGGGGGGCTGGCCCGGGTATTTGCGCGTTCGGCAATCTTCGGAGGTGCGTGTCCCGGCCTCGTGGATACCGAGCCTCGACGCTATTTCCTGCGACATTTACCACGTTTACATGCAGGTTTGAAACCGTTTTGAAATCGTTTTTAGTTTTCAAACTTCCATATAAACGGTTTTGAGTCGAGTCGAGTCAACCAGTGATGATTTCAGGCATATCCCGGGGGGGGCTCCGCCCCCCCCGGCAGTTGTAAATGCCCCCCCCCCCCCTAGCAGATTGAAAAAAATCACATGAAGTAATGTAAATTTGCACACAAAAAAATGCAAAATACAAGAAAATGAGGTATATATTTCCACCTCATATAGGACTAGGAAATAAATCGATTTCCACGAAAAACTCATCTACATAAATGTTGCAACATTTTATTTTCAATTTAAACGATGTTAGGTAAAGGTAAGAATGGCAAATAGGAATCACCTCATATTCGAAAACTGAAAGGATGGCATCAACAGAGACCCTAACCCCCTCCACCCCTGCCTTTGTCACGGCGTCAAAAAAAAGCCATAAAATGAGTTACTAATTTAGCAACACCCTAGATTTTTATCAGCCCCCCCTAGGAAAAATGTCTGAAATCATCACTGGAGTCAACCCTGATTTGAAACTGGGTTGACTTGAAAAAAGTTTTCAAAACTGTCATGTAAACACGTAGACTGGATCCAAACTTGATTCTTTACTAGTTGTATTAGCTAGGGGTGTGAATTGAGGGTAGAGTTGTTGTCGAGAATTGACGTTTGACTTGAAGTGTGTGATAGAAATGTCGAAACGTAATATATGGCCAAATGACAAGTTGGAAAAAAATGACAAATTTGAAATCGTTTTCAGAATGACACTTTCAAAACTACATGTAAACGCGTTTTTGACTCAAGTCAAAAGTTTTGAAAACAATTTCAAAACTCCATGTAAACGTGGTAATAGTTTGGATACGACCAGAGTAGGTCTACTACTGTACCGACCTTGCGACTAGAGTAGCAGCACTGGATTTGTTGATAAATTCGTCTTACAATAACTTCGGTAATGCTTTCGTCATCAGTCAATGACGTGTTTACGGTCTCGGCCAACCCGAGCAGGTATTTGAATTAGCCACGGCCGCTGGTTGGCTGCCGCACACCCACCAATGACGGAAGCATTACCGAAGATGTTGTACGATGACTATAGCAGATACCTGACGATAGTAAGTAGGAACACGTAAAAAAAGTTACAATATAATATATAATTTACAATCTCAGATATATTTACAGATTTGGCCAATAATCTTAATTTTCCAATTATTTTGTATGACAAAAAAACTTTCACATAGATGTTACGTTGGAAGTTAGTCATGTGTTTGTGTTTGTGTACGTATAAATATAAATTGGCTTTCTTTTTATGAATGACATTTTGGCTTTTGGGAAACATAATAATATGAAAGGTACAAATTTCTTTCATAAAAAAAGGAAAGGTATGGGTTGTGTGTGCAGAAGTCTAGCTAAGTGTCTGAATCATGAAATATTTAGAAAGCTAAACTAACTTGCTTTCACCATGGCAACCAGGCTTTATATTGGTTGTTGCCATGGTGAAAACAAGGATACTAAGCATACGTAGCACACCAAACATTTAATAATACCTGGCCTTATTAGATGCGGCCCCCTGCTGTTTCTAATCTACTCGGTTAAAGAACAGCTGAAACATGGACACAAAGCCTACATCAAATATTAATTCAAAAGAGTTATTTGAAAAAAGTTATTGGTTTCTTGTACAGAAAACAAAATTATAATGAAATGTGTTTTAAAAGAGCCTGGCTACATAGGAAGATGTCATAAATTCTACGGAAAATTGTTCAATCACAAAAGTATGAGAGAAAAATAGTGAATTACAGCAAGCCCTGTAGCCATGGCGACCACTGGGACTGAGAGAAGGATAGTGAATTACAGCAAGCCCTGTAGCCATGGCGACCACTGGGACTGAGAGAAGGATAGTGAATTACAGCAAGCCCTGTAGCCATGGCAACCACTGGGACTGAGAGAAGGATAGTGAATTACAGCAAGCCCTGTAGCCATGGCGACCACTGGGACTGAGAGAAGGATAGTGAATTACAGCAAGCCCTGTAGCCATGGCAACCACTGGGACTGAGAGAAGGATAGTGAATTACAGCAAGCCCTGTAGCCATGGCAACCACTGGGACTGAGAGAAGGATAGTGAATTACAGCAAGCCCTGTAGCCATGGCGACCACTGGGTCTGAGAGAAGAATAGTGAATTACAGCCAGCCCTGTAGCCATGGCGACCACTGGGACTGAGAGAAGGATAGTGAATTACAGCAAGCCCTGTAGCCATGGCGACCACTGGGTCTGAGAGAAGAATAGTGAATTACAGCCAGCCCTGTAGCCATGGCGACCACTGGGACTGAGAGAAGGATAGTGAATTACAGCAAGCCCTGTAGCCATGGCGACCACTGGGACTGAGAGAAGGATAGTGAATTACAGCAAGCCCTGTAGCCATGGCGACCACTGGGTCTGAGAGAAGAATAGTGAATTACAGCCAGCCCTGTAGCCATGGCGACCACTGGGTCTGAGAGAAGAATAGTGAATTACAGCAAGCCCTGTAGCCATGGCGACCACTGGGACTGAGAGAAGGATAGTGAATTACAGCAAGCCCTGTAGCCATGGCAACCACTGGGACTGAGAGAAGGATAGTGAATTACAGCCAGCCCTGTAGCCATGGCGACCACTGGGTCTGAGAGAAGAATAGTGAATTACAGCAAGCCCTGTAGCCATGGCAACCACTGGGACTGAGAGAAGGATAGTGAATTACAGCAAGCCCTGTAGCCATGGCGACCACTGGGACTGAGAGAAGGATAATGAATTACAGCAAGCCCTGTAGCCATGGCAACCACTGGGACTGAGAGAAGGATAGTGAATTACAGCAAGCCCTGTAGCCATGGCGACCACTGGGACTGAGAGAAGGATAGTGAATTACAACAAGCCCTGTAGCCATGGCGACCACTGGGTCTGAGAGAAGAATAGTGAATAACAGCCAGCCCTGTAGCCATGGCGACCACTGGGACTGAGAGAAGGATAGTTAATTACAGCAAGTCCGGTAGCCATGGCGACCACTGGGACTGAGAGAAGGATAGTTAATTACTGCAAGCCCTGTAGCCATGGCAACCACTGGGACTGAGAGAAGGATAGTGAATTACAGCAAGCCCTGTAGCCATGGCGACCACTGGGACTGAGAGAAGGATAGTGAATTACAACAAGCCCTGTAGCCATGGCGACCACTGGGACTGAGAGAAGGATAGTGAGTTACAGCAAGCCCTGTAGCCATGGCAACCACTGGGACTGAGAGAAGGATAGTGAATTACAGCAAGCCCTGTAGCCATGGCGACCACTGGGACTGAGAGAAGGATAGTGAATTACAGCCAGCCCTGTAGCCATGGTGACCACTGGGACTGAGAGAAGGATAGTGAATTACAGCAAGCCCTGTAGCCATGGCGACCACTGGGACTGAGAGAAGGATAGTGAGTTACAGCAAGCCCTGTAGCCATGGCGACCACTGGGACTGAGAGAAGGATAGTGAATTACAGCCAGCCCTGTAGCCATGGCGACCACTGGGACTGAGAGAAGGATAGTGAGTTACAGCAAGCCCTGTAGCCATGGCGACCACTGGGACTGAGAGAAGGATAGTGAATTACAACAAGCCCTGTAGCCATGGCGACCACTGGGACTGAGAGAAGGATAGTGAGTTACAGCAAGCCCTGTAGCCATGGCAACCACTGGGTCTGAGAGAAGGATAGTGAATTACAGCAAGCCCTGTAGCCATGGCAACCACTGGGTCTGAGAGAAGGATAGTGAATTACAGCAAGCCCTGTAGCCATAGCAACCACTGGGACTGAGAGAAGGATAGTGAATTACAGCCAGCCCTGTAGCCATGGCGACCACTTGAACTGAGAGAAGGATAGTGAATTACAGCAAGTCCGGTAGCCATGGCGACCACTGGGACTGAGAGAAGGATAGTGAATTACAGCCAGCCCTGTAGCCATGGCGACCACTGGGACTGAGAGAAGGATAGTGAATTACAGCAAGCCCTGTAGCCATGGCGACCACTTGGACTGGCCTTTGGCAGCAAGAGCAACCTATGTGGCGGATGCCGAGGATGTCAGATGTCAGCGCCCACTAAACTGCGCGTAACATCTGGCACTAAGTTAAAGAAAACACTTTTATAACAATCCATAACAGTGAGTCTGATTTTAAGGAATTCTACTATTAAAAGCTACTTCTAGATTTGCATTTAGACAAAAATATCTTATGCTGTTTGTTTACAGTTTGCTTATTCTGTCGGACTCGGTCGTTACAAAACAAGGCGATCTTCTGACCCTTACCTTTAAACCGCATTGATCGCCTGACCTTGGGCCTGGACATACGACCTCCACCCTTGGCCTTGGACATAGAACACATACAGCCACGTGCTCAACCCAGCTCATACAGTCATGTGCTTAACCAGCACATAAGGTTCAATGTGCTCAACCAGTTGATACAGACTAAAGCATAACCAGCACATAAAACCATTAACCATGTGTTCAACACTGACATAGCTATTACCAGTTTGCTTTCAACGATACTGGAACCCAAGGTCTATACGGAACCGGCCAAGCGACCGCGGCTAAACCTTTCGGTCGCTTAGCCGGTTCCCATACGAACACCGAAGTTAAGCAACCTCGGGCTAAGTCAGGAGGTGGATGGGTGACCACTCGCCTCTGAAACACTAGTTACCGTTTGTTAGAGCAGATTGGAGGGCTCGAAAGCTTGTGTAACAGCTTCGTTCTTCTCGTCAACTGCTCGGCAGTGGAGGAGTGGAGGAACCTATATGACTGGTCAAAGTCACACCGTCCTTTCGGATGGGACGTAAAGCCGATGGTCCCCTTGGTACTTTTCGACATGAGTAGGCTACGTGCCGGTACCAGGCTTCCCCTCCTCCCTTCGTCATTATCATTCATTAATCATCCCTCATCAGGCTAAAGAGGGCATTGAGCCCTACACTGGCCTTCATAACAATAAAATAAATAAATATATAAATAAATACGGACCTTGCAGTACGTGGATCATGGCTCCTCATGAACTCCCTACTTGACGCACGAGGATGGAGACGATCTCAAGGGTCCACGTCGGGAGATACAAGTCCGAATCAGGGTATGATGCGTCAATTGATTATAGCTAAAGCTTGGTGGACAGAGAGGTTCTTATTGATTGGAGTAGACTACGTGCCGGTACCGGGTTACCCTCTCGTATTGATTGGACAGGTGTTGTTTTGTGCAGCGTGGCTTTCCTAATGACAGGAATCCACGACAAAAACAAAATTCGTGTCCGATCAAAATAATAAAAACAAACCTGCGAACAAATTAGCCTTGCATGAAAACGAGAAAGAACAAACAACTTATCAAGTGTCCTGCATTCCGAACGGAACAGAAATGTGAATACTAACTATTCACAATTCTTTAAAACCAAGGGATTCATAATAAGTTGATCGTGTCAATTCAAAACGATTTGGTACAACAAAACTTCTGGAGTTATACAGAGATAAATACAATCAATGTTTAAGAAGCAAAAAATAAAATATTGCGTGTGGATTCAATCAGACCATTCGAGTTATAATTCAAATCATACGCACGTCCTAGTTTGACATTGATCGGTCGACTTTGAGCAACACATCGTTGTATAAATATATAAGCCTTCGCTATTATCATGCTTTTCAATCTACAGAATGTAATGAACTAATTAAAAAATACAATATCATATCTTTATTGCATTACCAAGTGTTTGTGGATGCCTGATGAAGAGTCGTATTTCTCAGTAAAACGCACTTGGTCTCATAACTATTGTTTCTAGTCATGCCGTGCGATACAAAATATGGCAACGTTGCATTGTAGTGACGTCACGATATCCTGCCGCGTGGTCTGTTCTCTGTCTACGACGAACAATTGTTTTCTAGCCTGCGAATTTAAAGAGCTCTGCCTGCGTTGACACTCCCCCATGTCTGGCCGACGGCTGACGGCTTCGATTCTTTAAATACCATGACGTCATCAAGGACTCCGTCATCCCTCTGTATTATTTATTCCCCCTCGCTATCATCGCCGCCCCTTAGCGATTAAAGAGAGGGGTGGCCTCGCCACAGCCGAACGCACCCGCTGCCGACAACGCTGCTGTTATACTCTTGTAAAACACGTCTTACGTAAACTAAATTATTATATTGTTATTGTTATCTCGGCTACTACATTATACGACTCCTCATCTGACATCCACAAACACTTGGTTATGCAATAAAGATATCGATATTGTATTTTTTCATTAGTTCAATTACATTATGTACGTTGAAAAGTAGGATAATGGCAGTTGGATTATATTTATACAACTATATACATATATTTTTTTTAATTATATGTTGCCGGAAATATGAAAAATTATCAATTTTAAACTTATATTTAGTGAACATGAATGTACAAGTGAACACGAAAACACGAACGTGCACGTAACATATGAAATCAAATGCTAACAGCTTTGCCCTTACATAATACCGGTTTTCACCGAGATTGTATTCATTCATTTAATTCATTCATTCATTCATTTGAATCAATAATACACAAAACAACAATACACATACAATCACGAACTGAAACCATTGTTGGATCATGACATCAAAGCTTGTATACAACGCTCAACAAAATACAAATCCGAAAAGAAAATTATGACTAGGCTCACTCGTTTTATATACGAAAGAGAACACGCTTGTCACTTTAACAACCGATATTGTGAAGAAGAAGCAGGCTGATGTTGTGGGAGCAAACAAATTGAAAATATGGGCAATTTTGGAAAAACAAACTGTTAATACGTTATATTGCATTACAGCTTACTTATCTCAATGTAGACGCAATATGATACTACATTGCGTCTATATTTTATATATTAATAAATATTATTTTTGTATATAGCTACATGCATTTTTAATTCCTCCTATTGACAATCCGACTACAGCTGTGACTCAAGTCATAGAACATTGTATGCCTACACGCGGTCAATCCAACTACGCCAGTATATGCCACGCCATGTATACGTAGCAACGTGCTGTCAATTCAACTACGCCAGTATACATAGCAACGTGCTGTCAATCCAACTACGCCAGTATATGCCACGCCATGTATACGTAGCAACGTGCTGTCAATTCAACTACGGCAGTGTACATAGCAACGTGCTATCAATCCAACTACGCCAGTATATGCCACGCCATGTATACGTAGCAACGTGCTGTCAATTCAACTACGGCAGTATACATAGCAACGTGCTGTCAATCCAACTACGCCAGTATACATAGCAACGTGCTATCAATCCAACTACGCCAGTATATGCCACGCCATGTATACGTAGCAACGTGCTGTCAATTCAACTACGGCAGTATACATAGCAACGTGCTGTCAATCCAACTACGCCAGTATACATAGCAACGTGCTATCAATCCAACTACGCCAGTATATGCCACGCCATGTATACGTAGCAACGTGCTGTCAATCCAACTACGCCAGTATACATAGCAACGTGCTATCAATCCAACTACGCCAGTATATGCCACGCCATGTATACGTAGCAACCTGCTGTCAATTCAACTACGGCAGTATACATAGCAACGTGCTGTCAATCCAACTACGCCAGTATATGCCACGCCATGTATACGTAGCAACGTGCTGTCAATCCAACTACGCCAGTATACATAGCAACGTGCTGTCAATCCAACTACGCCAGTATATGCCACGCCATGTATACGTAGCAACGTGCTGTCAATTCAACTACGGCAGTGTACATAGCAACGTGCTGTCAATCCAACTACGCCAGTATATGCCACGCCATGTATACGTAGCAACGTGCTGTCAATTCAACTACGCCAGTATACATAGCAACGTGCTGTCAATCCAACTACGCCAGTATACATAGCAACGTGCTGTCAATTCAACTACGCCAGTATATGCCACGCCATGTATACGTAGCAACGTGCTGTCAATCCAACTACGCCAGTATACATAGCAACGTGCTATCAATCCAACTACGCCAGTATATGCCACGCCATGTATACGTAGCAACCTGCTGTCAATCCAACTACGCCAGTATATGCCACACCATGTATACGTAGCAACGTGCTGTCAATCCAACTACGCCAGTATACATAGCAACGTGCTATCAATCCAACTACGCCAGTATATGCCACACCATGTATACGTAGCAACGTGCTGTCAATCCAACTACGCCAGTATACATAGCAACGTGCTATCAATCCAACTACGCCAGTATATGCCACGCCATGTATACGTAGCAACGTGCTGTCAATCCAACTACGCCAGTATACATAGCAACGTGCTATCAATCCAACTACGCCAGTATATGCCACGCCATGTATACGTAGCAACCTGCTGTCAATTCAACTACGGCAGTGTACATAGCAACGTGCTGTCAATCCAACTACGCCAGTATACATAGCAACGTGCTGTCAATCCAACTACGCCAGTATATGCCACGCCATGTATACGTAGCAACGTGCTGTCAATTCAACTACGGCAGTGTACATAGCAACGTGCTGTCAATCCAACTACGCCAGTGTACATAGCAACGTGCTATCAATCCAACTACGCCAGTATATGCCACGCCATGTATACGTAGCAACGTGCTGTCAATCCAACTACGCCAGTATATGCCACGCCATGTATACGTAGCAACCTGCTGTCAATTCAACTACGCCAGTATACATAGCAACATGCTATCAATCCAACTACGCCAGTATATGCCACGCCATGTATACGTAGCAACCTGCTGTCAATTCAACTACGCCAGTATACATAGCAACGTGCTGTCAATTCAACTACGCCAGTATACATAGCAACGTGCTATCAATCCAACTACGCCAGTATATGCCACGCCATGTATACGTAGCAACCTGCTGTCAATTCAACTACGCCAGTATACATAGCAACGTGCTATCAATCCAACTACGCCAGTATACATAGCAACGTGCTATCAATTCAACTACGCCAGTATATGCCACACCATGTATACGTAGCAACGTGCTGTCAATTCAACTACGGCAGTGTACATAGCAACGTGCTGTCAATCCAACTACGCCAGTATATGCCACGCCATGTATACGTAGCAACCTGCTGTCAATTCAACTACGCCAGTATACATAGCAACGTGCTGTCAATTCAACTACGCCAGTATACATAGCAACGTGCTGTCAATTCAACTACGCCAGTATACATAGCAACGTGCTATCAATCCAACTACGCCAGTATATGCCACGCCATGTATACGTAGCAACGTGCTGTCAATTCAACTACGCCAGTATACATAGCAACGTGCTATCAATCCAACTACGCCAGTATATGCCACGCCATGTATACGTAGCAACGTGCTGTCAATTCAACTACGCCAGTATATGCCACGCCATGTATACGTAGCAACGTGCTGTCAATTCAACTACGCCAGTATACATAGCAACGTGCTATCAATCCAACTACGCCAGTATATGCCACGCCATGTATACGTAGCAACCTGCTGTCAATTCAACTACGGCAGTATACATAGCAACGTGCTATCAATCCAACTACGCCAGTATATGCCACGCCATGTATACGTAGCAACGTGCTGTCAATTCAACTACGCCAGTATACATAGCAACGTGCTATCAATCCAACTACGCCAGTATATGCCACGCCATGTATACGTAGCAACGTGCTGTCAATTCAACTACGCCAGTATATGCCACGCCATGTATACGTAGCAACGTGCTGTCAATTCAACTACGCCAGTATACATAGCAACGTGCTGTCAATTCAACTACGCCAGTATATGCCACGCCATGTATACGTAGCAACGTGCTGTCAATTCAACTACGCCAGTATACATAGCAACGTGCTATCAATCCAACTACGCCAGTATATGCCACGCCATGTATACGTAGCAACGTGCTGTCAATTCAACTACGCCAGTATACATAGCAACGTGCTATCAATCCAACTACGCCAGTATATGCCACGCCATGTATACGTAGCAACGTGCTGTCAATTCAACTACGCCAGTATACATAGCAACGTGCTATCAATCCAACTACGCCAGTATATGCCACGCCATGTATACGTAGCAACGTGCTGTCAATTCAACTACGCCAGTATATGCCACGCCATGTATACGTAGCAACGTGCTGTCAATTCAACTACGCCAGTATACATAGCAACGTGCTGTCAATTCAACTACGCCAGTATATGCCACGCCATGTATACGTAGCAACGTGCTGTCAATTCAACTACGCCAGTATACATAGCAACGTGCTATCAATCCAACTACGCCAGTATATGCCACGCCATGTATACGTAGCAACGTGCTGTCAATTCAACTACGCCAGTATACATAGCAACGTGCTATCAATCCAACTACGCCAGTATATGCCACGCCATGTATACGTAGCAACGTGCAATCAATTCAACTACGCCAGTATACATAGCAACGTGCTATCAATCCAACTACGCCAGTATATGCCACGCCATGTATACGTAGCAACCTGCTGTCAATTCAACTACGGCAGTATACATAGCAACGTGCTGTCAATTCAACTACGCCAGTATACATAGCAACGTGCTGTCAATCCAACTACGCCAGTATATGCCACGCCATGTATACGTAGCAACGTGCTGTCAATTCAACTACGCCAGTATACATAGCAACGTGCTATCAATCCAACTACGCCAGTATATGCCACGCCATGTATACGTAGCAACGTGCTGTCAATTCAACTACGCCAGTATACATAGCAACGTGCTATCAATCCAACTACGCCAGTATATGCCACGCCATGTATACGTAGCAACGTGCTGTCAATTCAACTACGCCAGTATACATAGCAACGTGCTATCAATCCAACTACGCCAGTATATGCCACGCCATGTATACGTAGCAACGTGCTGTCAATCCAACTACGCCAGTATACATAGCAACGTGCTATCAATCCAACTACGCCAGTATATGCCACGCCATGTATACGTAGCAACGTGCTGTCAATTCAACTACGCCAGTATACATAGCAACGTGCTATCAATCCAACTACGCCAGTATATGCCACGCCATGTATACGTAGCAACGTGCTGTCAATCCAACTACGCCAGTATACATAGCAACGTGCTATCAATCCAACTACGCCAGTATATGCCACGCCATGTATACGTAGCAACCTGCTGTCAATTCAACTACGGCAGTGTACATAGCAACGTGCTATCAATCCAACTACGCCAGTATATGCCACGCCATGTATACGTAGCAACCTGCTGTCAATTCAACTACGGCAGTGTACATAGCAACGTGCTGTCAATTCAACTACGGCAGTGTACATAGCAACGTGCTGTCAATCCAACTACGCCAGTATATGCCACGCCATGTATACGTAGCAACATGCTGTCAATTCAACTACGCCAGTATATGCCACGCCATGTATACGTAGCAACCTGCTGTCAATTCAACTACGCCAGTATACATAGCAACATGCTGTCAATTCAACTACGCCAGTATATGCCACGCCATGTATACGTAGCAACCTGCTGTCAATTCAACTACGCCAGTATACATAGCAACATGCTGTCAATCCAACTACGCCAGTATATGCCACGCCATGTATACGTAGCAACCTGCTGTCAATTCAACTACGCCAGTATACATAGCAACATGCTGTCAATTCAACTACGCCAGTATATGCCACGCCATGTATACGTAGCAACCTGCTGTCAATTCAACTACGCCAGTATACATAGCAACATGCTGTCAATTCAACTACGCCAGTATATGCCACGCCATGTATACGTAGCAACCTGCTGTCAATTCAACTACGGCAGTGTACATAGCAACGTGCTGTCAATCCAACTACGCCAGTATATGCCACGCCATGTATACGTAGCAACCTGCTGTCAATTCAACTACGGCAGTGTACATAGCAACGTGCTGTCAATTCAACTACGCCAGTATACATAGCAACGTGCTATCAATCCAACTACGCCAGTATATGCCACGCCATGTATACGTAGCAACGTGCTGTCAATTCAACTACGCCAGTATACATAGCAACGTGCTATCAATCCAACTACGCCAGTATATGCCACGCCATGTATACATAGCAACGTGCTGTCAATTCAACTACGGCAGTATACATAGCAACGTGCTATCAATCCAACTACGCCAGTATATGCCACGCCATGTATACGTAGCAACGTGCTGTCAATTCAACTACGCCAGTATACATAGCAACGTGCTATCAATTCAACTACGCCAGTATATGCCACGCCATGTATACGTAGCAACGTGCTGTCAATTCAACTACGCCAGTATACATAGCAACGTGCTATCAATTCAACTACGCCAGTATATGCCACGCCATGTATACGTAGCAACGTGCTGTCAATTCAACTACGCCAGTATACATAGCAACGTGCTATCAATTCAACTACGCCAGTATATGCCACGCCATGTATACGTAGCAACGTGCAATCAATTCAACTACGCCAGTATACATAGCAACGTGCTGTCAATTCAACTACGCCAGTATACATAGCAACGTGCTGTCAATCCAACTACGCCAGTATATGCCACGCCATGTATACGTAGCAACCTGCTGTCAATTCAACTACGCCAGTATACATAGCAACGTGCTGTCAATCCAACTACGCCAGTATATGCCACGCCATGTATACGTAGCAACGTGCAATCAATTCAACTACGCCAGTATACATAGCAACGTGCTGTCAATTCAACTACGGCAGTGTACATAGCAACGTGCTATCAATCCAACTACGCCAGTATATGCCACGCCATGTATACGTAGCAACCTGCTGTCAATTCAACTACGCCAGTATACATAGCAACGTGCTATCAATCCAACTACGCCAGTATATGCCACGCCATGTATACGTAGCAACGTGCTGTCAATTCAACTACGCCAGTATACATAGCAACGTGCTATCAATCCAACTACGCCAGTATATGCCACGCCATGTATACGTAGCAACCTGCTGTCAATTCAACTACGCCAGTATACATAGCAACGTGCTGTCAATCCAACTACGCCAGTATATGCCACGCCATGTATACGTAGCAACCTGCTGTCAATTCAACTACGCCAGTATACATAGCAACGTGCTGTCAATCCAACTACGCCAGTATATGCCACGCCATGTATACGTAGCAACCTGCTGTCAATTCAACTACGCCAGTATACATAGCAACGTGCTATCAATCCAACTACGCCAGTATATGCCACGCCATGTATACGTAGCAACCTGCTGTCAATTCAACTACGGCAGTGTACATAGCAACGTGCTATCAATCCAACTACGCCAGTATATGCCACGCCATGTATACGTAGCAACCTGCTGTCAATTCAACTACGCCAGTGTACATAGCAACGTGCTATCAATCCAACTACGCCAGTATATGCCACGCCATGTATACGTAGCAACCTGCTGTCAATTCAACTACGCCAGTATACATAGCAACGTGCTGTCAATCCAACTACGCCAGTATATGCCACGCCATGTATACGTAGCAACGTGCTGTCAATTCAACTACGGCAGTGTACATAGCAACGTGCTATCAATCCAACTACGCCAGTATATGCCACGCCATGTATACGTAGCAACGTGCTGTCAATTCAACTACGGCAGTGTACATAGCAACGTGCTATCAATCCAACTACGCCAGTATATGCCACGCCATGTATACGTAGCAACGTGCTGTCAATTCAACTACGCCAGTATACATAGCAACGTGCTATCAATCCAACTACGCCAGTATATGCCACGCCATGTATACGTAGCAACGTGCTGTCAATTCAACTACGGCAGTGTACATAGCAACGTGCTATCAATCCAACTACGCCAGTATATGCCACGCCATGTATACGTAGCAACGTGCAATCAATTCAACTACGCCAGTATACATAGCAACGTGCTGTCAATTCAACTACGCCAGTATACATAGCAACGTGCTGTCAATCCAACTACGCCAGTATATGCCACGCCATGTATACGTAGCAACCTGCTGTCAATTCAACTACGCCAGTATACATAGCAACGTGCTGTCAATCCAACTACGCCAGTATATGCCACGCCATGTATACGTAGCAACGTGCAATCAATTCAACTACGCCAGTATACATAGCAACGTGCTATCAATCCAACTACGCCAGTATACATAGCAACGTGCTATCAATCCAACTACGCCAGTATATGCCACGCCATGTATACGTAGCAACGTGCAATCAATTCAACTACGCCAGTATACATAGCAACGTGCTATCAATCCAACTACGCCAGTATATGCCACGCCATGTATACGTAGCAACGTGCAATCAATTCAACTACGCCAGTATACATAGCAACGTGCTGTCAATTCAACTACGGCAGTGTACATAGCAACGTGCTATCAATCCAACTACGCCAGTATATGCCACGCCATGTATACGTAGCAACCTGCTGTCAATTCAACTACGCCAGTATACATAGCAACGTGCTATCAATCCAACTACGCCAGTATATGCCACGCCATGTATACGTAGCAACCTGCTGTCAATTCAACTACGCCAGTATACATAGCAACGTGCTGTCAATCCAACTACGCCAGTATATGCCACGCCATGTATACGTAGCAACCTGCTGTCAATTCAACTACGGCAGTATACATAGCAACGTGCTGTCAATCCAACTACGCCAGTATACATAGCAACGTGCTGTCAATCCAACTACGCCAGTATACATAGCAACGTGCTGTCAATGCAACTACGCCAGTATACATAGCAACGTGCTGTCAATTCAACTACGCCAGTATACATAGCAACGTGCTGTCAATCCAACTACGCCAGTATACATATTATAGACACGTGCTGTAGTTAGATTGAGCTAATTATACCGGCGATGTAGTCGCTTGTACTGATCTAACCCCTTCACATTGGCTCGCACTCGCAGGGTCACGGTACCCGACTATTGATTAATTCTCCTGCCACTTGAAATACACACTCTCCAACCTAACATAGCTCAACGCCGAGCATAGCGGCAATCTAACAAGAGTGTGTGAAAAATGAAAATAACCCTAAAAGTGGATTAAGTGATCGATTTTCTATCGCATTGTCTTGCCGGCGCAAGCGATGGAAGATGATATAATGTTAAAGGGTAATGTGGCAAAGTGCTGCCCAGAAAAGGAACAGTGTTTTGTCGATCGAGAGTGACTGACTTGTTTTAGGTGAGATAACGTCGATACCAGTTTGTCTTGTCGTAGGACTCGGTACAGTGTGTGTGGAATTCTGTTACACGGGAATATTCAGTGTTTGTTTTGCTTATTGGATTGTACTAATGTTATCAAAGCCAATACATGCATCGCCTTATTGATTACCTATTGATACATCGTGTTAGGTATACTAATGGATGGACTTGTTTGTTTACAGGTAGTTGGAGTTGATCACTGGCCCCTGTGATCATGATACCAAGCTTCAAGCACAGCTTCAAGTGTGGAGAATACTTCATGGACGGTACAAGGGTATGTGCATGACTGTGTCCTAAAGAAGTTATACATATGGAGATAAGTTCAACATTCAACAATCCAAGGGACAGTGATAGAGTTGACACATTTTACGCTGAGCGATGTCGTTTCCGTTATTATTACTATACATTATTCCCTCAGCCAGAGCTATAGGTGACCAAAGAAATTGTGCGAAGTTTAAAGTAATAGAATGTCTGTTAATCGGACCGAATTGAAACATTACATGAAAAAGTCAATACCAAACAATGTCAGAACAGTTAGTAAATAAATAAATTCACATTTAGCGTCTATACCCACTCAGTAACAAGATTGATTATCAGTGGGGGACTTTAATTTAAAGCGTACAAACCAACCCTGCAGGCTCCGAACACCATCGACGAGTGAGCGATAACTAATCAAAGATCGATATCTCAATTTTGAAATGTATGAATCAGTGATCGGGGGCAGTGCGAACACCCGCGGACAAATGCTAGAATTAATAAGGCCGATTCAGAACAACTTTGAATTATCTGGATGTGTGTTTTTATTGAAACCATAAAAGACACAGAAACTATAAAAACCTGCCATTTGCATCCTGAAAGGTTTTTTGCTCCTACGCCCATTTTAAATCGTTCAATTTCAATTAATGTTATTGTGGAAGTTGCTACGTTCAGGAAAGAACAATTAAATACTCTCCGTTTCTTGTAGTATCGTTGAATACAAAACAAAGTCGATAGCAAGAAGATTGTTAATTATAATGGTGGTGAGCCTTCTATTGGCCGCAGTCGGGGAATAACTATTACTTCATGTTTGTGTAATTAAATTTCATAATTTGGAAGTCTATTTTTGAAGATTAGTGGATTTATTATCCTATTATCCTAATTTCTAGGGTTATAAAATCGATTTGGCTAAGAGGGGAAACACTGTTAGAAACACGTAACGTCACGAGCCAGCGGCTTTGTGGAGGGGGGTGGGGGGGAGGGGGGGGGGGTGGACAGAACAAACCGTTGAAACAGGATGCAATCTCATCAACCTCAGTCCAGTAAACCAAGCAATTTCATCCTAGCTGCTGGACGTGAAGGTTTGCAAACATTGATGACTGGTTTTAACAAATATGTTTACATGTTTAATATCGACATTTTTAAATCTATCAAGTTGAGCAATCAATAGGTTTAATTTGTAGACATCGGACATACACACTAGAACACACAATGTTTGACCCGCTTGGTTCTGGAATCAGGAGGGTTGTAGATAGTCTGGTGTATTAAAGGGGATGTTAGATTATTGATTTCGAGTGGTCGGTAAGAAGTAAACATAATAATACACATACATTATTATACTCCAATTACAGAACATAAAATCTAGTAACACGCGAGTCAGCTGATCAAAGCGTTTTAGAAATCAAATATTGTTGTGGGGCCAAGAAATGTCGCGGGTTAAATAATTATTAAGACATTAAAACCAATTATTTGGCTACCACCATCTACTTGAAAGTAGAACCATTTTTAATTGTATTGTTTTTGTTGTTGTTAAGTGGGGACGTGGAATCTTGGCCTATCTATAATAGAACCCAGAAAAATACACAACAGTGAATATTTTTCAGAAGATTTATTGCAAAAAATTAATTTTCTAGAATAGAACATTTTGATTGACAGTTACCCACGAGATTTGAAGTTATAGCTTATTACGTTGGCGAAATAAAACAAACTCTTTACTTTAAATTACAGAAAACCTTTCACTGTTGTACACGAGTGGTAGGAAAGTAGCAATTTCAGATTAGGCGCCCACTCAGGACTGCTTTCCTTCCAAGCTATATTACCGTGTGAAGAAAACCTCGCCGTGATTATTCTCGTGCATTGAATGCAATATGCATTTTCGCTTTTTTATAGTATGATCAAGGCAAATAAACGTAGTTATAATGTTATTTATATTAGGCCAAGATGAGCGTTTGATTCATGGTAAAAGTTTCAATAACATAGGTAATAACATATTGTTTCGAAAGTAGCGAAGTGTGTAGGCCTACTGTAAGTAAAAGAAACGCACGGAGTTTCTGCAGAGGGCCGTGTTGTGGCCCTTGATCGGCTTTCTCGCCACCGAGCGAGAAAACCTCAATAAAATCAAATTCAATAAAGTAAATAGTTTCATGATTCATCTTTACTTATATTTTGCTTTATACTCTGTCAGTCGGCGCAACGTTTAGTTGACATTGATAACTTCGCCGCCCGTCGTGGCTGTGAGGCCCCCGTTTTGAGTTTTTGTGCGGCTCGTTCCCCCTGCATGGAGGTCTGGGATTAGATTCCCGGATCGGGCTGCGTTTTTTTTTTTTACTTTGGAACTTGAAGTACGGTGACTTTGAAGCCGCCATAGCAACGAAGCACAATAATAAGATATTGTGAAACGGTCCCAGACTGAAAATTTGACATTGTCATTTATCTATTTATCTACTTCTAGTCAAAATGTTCAAAGGAACTTGTTCGATTCCTCTATATGTATCTCGAACATTCAGTTCCTGGGTGCGGTGACTGTCGCGCATTTTCCAAAGTATGAATCCATTGCCATTGCCATCTTTGTAAGAAAACAAGAGGTCAAAAAAATGTACAGTATATATTATTCATATATTACCATAGTGATCCTTTCTAATTACTAATGAGTTATGCTTTTTATCATAAAACCCACCTCATGACAAATAGTAGTCCATAATGTAGGTGGCCACCGAGCTTTCTCTAGAAAATTAATAGGATGGACTAAAAAGTCGTGAATTGTAACGAAAGAGGTGATTGTATAAGTGGCACGCGAGATTCTAATTCGGGAGTTTGTCAGTTCGAATCCGGCAACTGGCAATCATGAATTGAGTTTTTCGTGTTTTCTCTGTCATGCGCAAATACTGGGATGAGATCACAGGACATTCGTTTTCAACTTTTTGAACCACCCTAATATTCTGTATTGTACCAGCGCAAGGTAAATATTGTTAGCCGTGATCGTTCTCACACTAATAATCACCCACTCGTCGTCTCGATTTGCCTCGTTGCAAAAATATGGGACGTAAATCCCCAAATATCATCATGAATGACGCACAGCAAACAAAATATCGATTTAGCATTGGCTCCGAAATGAATGACACGTCATTAATGTGCTCGGGTAGCCTGCTACTTTATGCTACGGCTTTGGGCTGCTCTGCTTTAAGTGACCCAAGAAAGTATAAAGCTCAATTTACATATTATATTAATTATATTACATAGGCCTAGACCTATTATACTTATGAGAAATTTACAGTTAAAAATAAAGTATAAACTGCATTTACTTGTAATGTAGTATGTATTGTGTTAAATGTAATACCATTATGTAGTTTGATCTAAATATGAACAATTACAATAAACAAACATTTTTAAATTGATGTATACCCTACGTTTCTTTTCTTGTTACAAGAGACGGATAATGATACAACAATCTAAAATATGTTTCAAACATTTCTTTGAGGAATAATTTCAACTGTCCAAAGAATCGTGTGTTTTGTTGTCGTTTTGTCGAAAATTTACAGCGGATATTTTCATATTTTCATGCGAACACTGTAAAAGAAAGCTGAATGTTGAACTATTTTATCGCTTTGACATTGGGTTGAAAAGGATACCATCGCATCTTGTCTCGTTCACGGTTCTATTCTATATACTCTGATGACCAAACTTACGCGACGGTATAGCATTGGAATAGCTCAATTCAAACGGACGCTTCGAATATTGGAAAGAAACCAATAATCGAATTTCAGAACTCAGCAAACACTCAACGCTGGGTCAGATTAATATTTCATTAAGAAATTGATTAGTAAACGAATTTGTGCTAGAAAAGAACGGTCGCTCTTGTAGGTCAACAAAGAGTAATCGTTGACAATTCTGGCAGAACTGCGTTGCAATCAGTCTTACCTTATTGGCATGAATCTGAAAGTGATGTGTTGATTCTGGATTATGGCTAATCATCACCAGCATTTAAACCACGGGAAATTAATGATTTTACATCTCAAGAACGCTAAATTAAAGTGAATAATAATAGATGTTGTTTCATCATTAGTTGTTATCATGTATTCAGTAGAGTTGTGTTTTTTGGCGTAACACGAGTAAATTCAGTCCAAAATAGGAGTAATGGTGTTGTAATATTACAGAAGTTTATCCAGTTCTTACGAAATCACATAGATAGCTTCCGAAGAGGTTTTTTTCAACTTTTTTTATTGTCTGTTCGAATTGCCAACCCTTATGCTTTTGTCTTAATTTTATGTTAAAATGTTAAAAGTTATTACACTTAGGAAATTTTATGAAGAATGTATGTAATCCTGCTTGTTTATAATTTAATAAATTGTGTTTCTACTAAAAAAAAAAAAAAAAAAAACATTGATAGCTAGGCCCAAGGTCCTCTAGATCGCTAGTAGCGATTACTCCGCTAGGAGTAAATCCAGTACACCTTGGCTAGGCCTACCTGTGTTCACTACTAAATTTCGCGCATTTTTTTTATATTGGTGCGTTACAGTTACAGTCTTCCGGCCTCTCCCCCCTTCTATCAACGTTACGAACACACACTTAACTTTAATAGCCTCCCGGATCAATAGTCTTTGCAAATCATACAACATCTGAAAAAATAAGTGCAAACCCTTTTATTGGGAAGACGTCCGTGATCCGTGTCATTCACAAATAAAGTTTGTCTGGCAAGCTACCTTGAAAACTGTAAGCACGGTTTATTTTGATTCGTAGAAACTTAGTATTTTGTTTATTTTATTATATAATGTTGTTTTTGGGTATACAAGGCATTCATAAAATAATACATATTAATACAAATTATTATAGTTGTTCGTAGGCATCTCTGCAATACAGTGAAAACCAGCTTGACATGATTTGCCCTGCCCCTACATCAAAGTGACTAACCGGGTATAGTAGGAGTATTTGGATGTTTTTGGGGGATTAACTGAGGGTCGTTCGAATACATTCCCAGAATTCGATTGACGACTACGGAAGATCTCGTAAAATAATCTTTGTCTGGATTGTCCATTGCTGGAATCGAAGAAATCTCAAATTAGGTGTTACCGCTGAGATATCTCTATCGGTATAGTTTACAAAACGTAGTTATTTAATACATTGTGACCACATAAACACAAACACATTGTAAAAACATAAATACCATGTTTACATTTCAAATAATCGGTATTATTGTTGTCTGTTATTCCATAATCGTACTTAGGTATCCAGATTCACCAATAGATGGGTCTCAGGAGTTTCCGCCACTGGCAATCCTGGTTTCCTGAGCAATGAGGCTAATCATGGGGTTGAGTACGACAAACTGTGCTTGGGCGTCATTCCTAACTAATACTCTAATAGGCGGGGCACAAAGGAAACGCAGAGGAGCGCCTGTGTGCATACAATAATAAAATATATTATATTATAGCATGTATTAAAAAAAATTATAATTACCACAGTGACAGGCCAACATTTAAATTTGTCCTGGTTTTGGTTACGACATTGAGCAAACATTTATTACGGTTTTGAGTCTCGTTTCAGTACAAATTTAATCGCGAGTGTTGAATCCATGTTATCTTTTAAGATTTCTGGAGCGTTCTAAAAACAATTTCCTGATAACTAAAGTTTTAGAAACACTTTTTCCCACATAGACAAATGAGTACGTTCCAAAACGTGTAGATGCAACCTGTTGCAAGCGCTTGGTTATAGTTCTGAAACGTCGATCTCAAGCGTTTCAAGAAGGCTACGTTCCACACGTCCCTTTTCATTCAACCGTCCCCATTAGGTTAGTTCTGTAGTGATGTCCACGGTTTCGAAATAATAGCAGCAACAATATTGTATACCTTTTAGAAAGATTGGCTGTATATACATTTACCAACCATTCAGCAAACTATCTTGTTTAATTTTTTATCTTTTTCGTTTTGTTATGATTAAACACATTTTAGCCTCCATGATAATATTACAAGAATTGGCCTAGGTTCAGCCAATATTCTTGATTATCGGTATCTTTAGACCAAGGGCGTTAGATGGTGCTTTGGCATGATGGTGTCTGTTAGAATCAAACCTTTACTTATACCTTGTTCACACTTTGTCCACTAACAGAAGTTAACCTAGCAGTTGTAACTACGTTCCCCAAACGAAGTTACGCTAACTGCGTTCCGTCCGTTCACATTACGTTCTTAACTTCTGTTAGTACCCTAACTTCTGTTAGTGAGCAAAGTGTGAACAAGGTATTACTAGAGGTTTTGGAGGTAGTCCCTAAGGTTCCAGCAGGCCACTCAACGGCGCTCAACATAAATTACAGAAGCGATTTGTTATGGCCTAGATCTGATCCAGACCACTCTCAAGGAAGGTTTAATTAGTTAATAGTTCTGATATTGAAAATGGTATGTGAAACGTTTAGGAAGCTTGGGGGTACTTCTGGTAGGTCTACTAAAGGCTGGGAGTATAGTTGTCCCAACGAAAGTATTCTGATGCTTACGACACAGCCGAGTCCAAGACTAATTCCTAGCATCTAATCTAAACTGATCCATTGGGGATAATTTAAAACCTTCCGAAGGTTACCTGTAACGGTGCGTGTGGTCAAACCGCCTGTTCACTCGACTGCCGAACCACAGATAAAGGATTGTAGGTGGCCGATACCATGCATTTACGAATGTGTGAAAGAACGCCAGGTATCTGCTGATTTTTGTCTCAATTGGCGCGGTTGAAAGGGGCAGTAGGCAATGACCTGAAATCGGTATGCGAATACTTTCGTTGGGACTAGTATACCCTACTATATGAATTACAGAAAAGTCTCGAACCAGTAAATATCTAATGGTAGTTCTAATTCATCCACGGTCTGGAAATGATTAAGTAAGTGTCTGAAGTTAGAGTAGTAAAGGTTATGGATCCGAGGATAAATATGATTTAGACAACGGTTATGTACCGTATCTTATCTATCTGGGGGTAGTTCTGGTTTTAAGAAGTGCGGTAAAACGAAAAGTTTGGAGTATATACTGTAGTTCTGATTTACGCCTACATGTGTCTTTAAAGATGGTAGTTAGAAAGTAAGCATTGGTCTGGAAAAGTGTGGTAGAATTTTATACTCGTATGGAAATTGGAAAGGTAAGGAGTAAGGACAATTCTTATTGAAGCACGCAGGAGTCTGAATAGGTGAATGTTTTAGGTAGGCCTAGGACGTAAGTGAATGGGAAAAGGTGAGCTGATATTTGAGTTTTAGTTGAAGCAGTGGATGCAAATATTAGAGCTCCGTTAGAGCTATGTCTGCAAATGTTAGGTTAGTTATGGTTCAAACACGTGGGTCTACAAAAGTAGGATATCTAATAATATTAGTTTAGGGAAGAGTCTGGAAATGTTATGGTAGTTATGGTTAAGGGACGGATGGGAAGTGAGGTATCTAGCTAAGGATAACATCATTAGTTTAGGAAAGAGCCTGGAAATGATATGGTATTATGGTTAAGGGACGGATGGAAAGTGAGATATTTGAAAGGATAACATCATTAGTTTAAGGAAAAGCCTGGAAATGTTATGGTATTATGGTGGGACGGATGGGATGTGAGATATCTAAAAGGATAACATCATTAGTTTAGGGAAAAGCCTGGAAATGTTATGGTATTATGGTAGTTATGGTTAAGGGACGGATGGGAAGTGAGATATCTAAAAGGATAACATCATTAGTTCAGGGAAGAGTCTGGGAATGTTAGGGTCGTTATGGCTAAGGTATGGGTAGTGAGGTATCTAACTAAGGATAATAGTGCTAGCTTAGGGCACGGTTGGGAAGTGAGATGTAGGATATAGCATTAGTTTAGGGAAGTGTCTGGAAAGGTTAGGGTTGTTCTAATTTAGGTAGGCAGGGGTCTGGAGGAAAGGTCAATGCGCCACACAAAGATACTAAGGCAGGCTTTACAGATCGATGCACGCATGGACTGGGGGTGGGGAGTTGGTACCGCGCAGCACCAGCGCGGGGTGGGGGGGGGGGGGGGGGGGGAGGGGGTGCTAAGCAAGGCGTTGTCATCACGTGACCCCAACATCCCTGCTAGTTAGTACTTATTTATAACATAGTCCACTCATGTTTTAGGTGGACGACCTTGTTCCACATAGTTGAGGACCTTAATCATTAGCCTAAATATTACTATGTCAATATTCGCAACCGTCAAATAACTATTAATAAAGTTTCTAATAATTTTTATTACAACTTAATTCTAACATACTGAACTGCGAGGTATATTCCAATTTCCAATGACGGTTAACTTTTCTTTTCTTTTTGTTGGCAGCCATGTATAAATCGGCGTCGCGTTGATAATATCGTGAAGAAGATCAAAACGGACCCAATATGCATGAACGCGTATACTCGTCGTACAACATCTTCGGTAATGCTTCCGTCACGGGTGGGTGAGCGGCAGCCAACCAGAGACCGTGGCTAATTCAGATACCTGCTCGGGTTAGCCGAGACCGTAAACACTTCATTGATTGATGACGAAAGCATTACCGAAGTGGTTTTGCGAGACCACGTCATCATCGGCAGTTCCACTCCTTCCTTACTATACCACTACACCGCGCTGCCGACAACTATAGCATCGGCTTGCTGATACTATCGTAGGCCTACTATTATTAGTATCATCATCATCATTATTATTATTATAACTATTATTGTTATTATTATTATTATTATTATTATTATTATTATTATTATTATTATTATTATTATTATTATTATTTTATTGTTGCAATACATACAAACTCGGTCAAAACCGGCATAAACATGTTGTACGGACACAAATGTCAAGTATTTCCATGTGTTTACCTTATTAAAATCTACTTAGAACTACTTAATATATCTTCTTCTTCTTCTTCTTCTTCTTCTTCTTCTGCTTCTCAAATGCCCACATTTGGCTATACTACTTAATATATCATTGTCCACATTATTTTTTCCAAACCGAACTGTGGATGCTATGTGAATTATTATTATTATTATTATTATTATTATTATTATTATTATTATTACTATTATTATTATTATTATTATTATTATTATTATTATTATTATTATTATTATTATTATTATTATTATTATTATTATTATTATTGTTGTTATTATTTTTATTATTATTGTTGTTGTTGTTATTTCCCTTTATAAAAAGAAATATCTCAGGTGAAGTACAACTATAAAGTGGAGTTTATCCTAGCCTGAAACATAACAAACATTATTATCTGTTCTGTTATGGTCTACAGTTTTGTCAGTCTATAAAATGTGTTACAAAATAATCACAATGGTAATATCGGCAAATAAAATTTTTTTTAACAATAGAAACACAAAGTTGTGATACCGGTTATAACGCGATAAGCAAAGTGATGTTCCGCCCGACATTTTGACCTATTCTGATGACTAATCCATTCGATCATTCTATCACCGCAACTCAATTGTCGAGTCTCTGCTATCGTTGTTACAAGACACTTATGGTCTTGATGATATCATATTAATCTAAATGTGGCATTCCAGTAAATAATAGAAACGTACAGTCAGTTTATAATATATGATCAAGAAAAGTCATTGGAAGAATTGAAGAAGGAAGAAGTCTGCTTCGAGAATCTACAGAAATGTCTTTCTCTCCGTGTTCACTGTTGGCCTTGATGTAACGTTTTATGTATCATAAGGCACGCGGTGAATGCCAAGAGCGGACTCGTACTCAACTTGGTGCTTCCAGACAAAATACATAACTTGTTTTATGTATCATATTCATAAGGCACGCGGTGAATGCCAAGAGCGGACTCGTACTCAACTGGGACAGACTCGGCGCTTCCAGACAAAATACATAACTTGTTTTATGTATCATGGCACACGCGGTGAATGCCAAGAGCGGACTCGTACTCAACTGGGTCAGACTCGGCGCTTCCACACAAAGTACATAACAGTACTTGTTCTCGTATTGGCTCAGCGCGACGTTCACTCAAGACTTAATCTAAAGTTTTATGTGGTTACTCAAGACTTAATGTAATGTTTTATGCGGTCACTCAATACCTAATGTAACGTTTAATGCTGTTAGTGAAGACTTGATGTAACGTTTTATGCAGTTACTCAAGACTTAATGTAACGTTTTATGCGGTCACTCAAGACTTGATGTAACGTTTTATGCGGTCACTCAAGACTTGATGTAATGTTTTATGCCGTCACTCAAGACTTGATGTAACGTTTTATGCGGTCACTCAAGACTTGATGTAATGTTTTATGCTGTCACTCAAGACTTAATGTAACGTTTTATGCTGTCACTCAAGACTTGATGTAACGTTTTATGCTGTCACTCAAGACTTGATGTAACGTTTTATGCTGTCACTCAAGACTTGATGTAATGTTTTATGCTGTCACTCAAGACTTAATGTAACGTTTTATGCGGTCACTCAAGACTTGATGTAACGTTTTATGTGGTCCTGTGGTTTGCAGGAGTGAAATTAGTTTTTGGTTTCTACTACAATAGGCAACACGCGTACGATTTTTTTTGTTAAACCAAACACTTAGTTTAATAGTATTAAATACAAAAAGTATATTAATGCAAGTCGCACGTAAAAAAGAAATTTTTAAATAGGTTTAGTGTGGTCGCATTTATTGAAGTTTAAACTGGGGATCTGAAACGCGTACAGGTGGCTGTGACGCAATGGTTCTGTAGTCGTGGCAAAGCAGACCAATCGCTGAGGCGGTGAGCGTACGCAGAACAAAACTATGACGTCAAATCCACTCTACATGGCGGCGGCTCGTTTTTCGCGCCCTTTTATTTATCGTTACTAAACCAATTATTTTGAGGCATAGACTGATCCGTTTTTCAAAATTCAAAGAAACAAAATTATTAAATGAGAGACAAGGTATTTAAAAATCGATTAACATTTTCATACGCGTGTTCCCTATTGGCTTCAACTGTTTCTCCTGGCAACATATTCAAACATAGCACCATGGCCGCCAAGCACACTGTTGCAAAAGTTCCTGCAAACCATAAATATTTAACTGTTGTATAATCATAGAGAGCTCGTTTCTCTAAGGTTCAGGAAGTAGAAAGTTTTTTGTATGGTCAAAGAGTAAATTAGTTAGTATGTGGTCTGAACTACGGAAGCATATAACGTAAAGCGCAAGCTCAACAGCATAGTTCGCGTCGTCTGCAATCGCCATGGTTTGAAAGACAGGCAGACTACAAGTTCAATAATATACCACTTCTTGTAATTATCGGTTCTAGGTTTGGTCTACATACACTCGAACTGATAAGGTGAGGATTTAGTTTTTTAATAGCGAACCAGAATTGGTAACCAAGAAAAACGAAAACACGATGGTGAAGTGATGTGAAGTGATGTGAACTACGTCATACTACGACTCGTCCTGTGTTCCTCCTGTCGCAGCCACCTAACACCAAAAGCTTTAAAATCAAAATTAAGAGAAAAAAGAAAACGTTTTACCCCAAAACAACGTCCAGTGAAACTATACCAAAAAAGGATTAAATTATCACCTTCTCTCTCGGTACTGTGATTTAGCATCTACGTAACTTTCCTAGCAGAATGACCGTACACTGTGCTTTAGCATCTGTGCAACTTTCCTAGCAGAATGACCGTACACTGTGCTTTAGCATCTGTGCAACTTTACTAGCAGAATGACCGTACACTGTGCTTTAGCATCTGTGCAACTTTCCTAGCAGAATGACCGTATACTGTGCTTTAGCATCTGTGTAACTTTCCTAGCAGAATGACCATATACTGAGCTTAAGCATCTGTGTGACTTTCCTAGCAAAATGATTGTATAATGTATACTGCTTTAGCGTGTAGCTTTCCTAGCAGAATGACCGTATACTGTGCTTAAGCATCAGTGTAACTTTCCTAGCAAAATTACCGTATACTGTGCTTTAGCATAACTTTCCTAGCAGAATGACAGTCTACTGTGCTTTAGCATCTGTGTAACTTTCCTAGCAGAATGACCGTATACTAAAAATGTACTTCCTTGATTCATGTCTCTCAAGAATCAAGTCACTAATTGAACGTCTTTGTAACTCTTCGCCCACCCAGAGAAGATGTATCCCAGGATACATGGGATACAATACACATCGTTTGAACCAGCCTCGACAGCAGCTTATAGATATGGTGTGGCGCTATACTTTCACCGTTATCTGTGCTGTCACCATTCCCTTCCTGTACAAGGAATCCTTCCTTCTTCTCCCAGCTTCCGCTCATCACGAGGTCATGTCTGTCGACTCAGGAGCAGAAGGATGACGTCATCATTGCGTTGTGTTACTTCTGTACATCACACCAGGTAACCCCTTTCCTCCCTACATTTCCTTGGGTGACTTCAATGCCCGACACACGTCATTCAACGACACGCATAACAACCAGACAGGCATTAGGGCGCGCGCACAGCGAAAGCTGGTTACCCGCTTTACTGGTATAACCGGCGCGGGCAAACGGGTTTATTTCATTGAGGAAAACAGAATTCGCTGGCAAGCTGGAACCTGCTTCTAGTACAGCTATGGCCGGTTCCCCGTGCTTTTACGTCGGACGTTGGCCAACCGTAGCCCGTAGTATTCTCAACGAACGTCGAAGGGCGGTGCCAGCTTTGCCGTAAATGGCTACGATTGGCCAACGTCCCACGTCAGCGTCCGATGTAAAAGCATGGGAACTGGCATCATCTCGCCGACTTCGTCATCGACGTCCCACCATGCCAGTCATTCGACTATTCGATCAGTCAAGGCCCACTTTCATTGCTCATGCTTGATCCTCTATACCTGATCTTGTTACCGCCAGTGAGTGAGTGACTGTTCGACAAACTGACTACTGAGTGCCATCCGCCAGGAGCGATCACCTCCCTCTCTTGTTTTCGTTCAATAGTCCAAGCCACAGTCACACATGCCAGCCCATAACATATCGTTAAACTCATTTCTAGCTAAAAATTAGCTGACTGGGATCTTAACAGGTAAACCGTAAACAATTTACACATGTTCAGGTCTAATATAAATGTTTCATCATCTATGCGCATCCCAGTACGCCCTCATACCAGTACAATTTGCCAGAGGCGCAAGATCCAACCGGTTGCAACTTGCGTCTGGGTTGGGGAATACGGGGTCGCCACTTTACAACCAGCTACAACTGTTCTGGAATGAGGTCTCAGGTTACGGCATCACTACTCCGAGCTATCAACATTGCTATCCCTATGAAAAAGATATAGATCACTAGACGAAAATCACAACTACGAATCGTGGATGGCACAATGGAGAGTCTCAAGTCTCAGCCACAATTGTCAGCATCGTGATTGTAATCGGGATTGGGATCTCAATCGTATACATTTTCTCGTTTTTAACCATTACGACATTACGATTGTATTGTGCACAGTGCCATAAGAACCGGTGACCGGAGAACTGGCCCCTGGAGAACTGGCCCCCCTATAATTAAAACCGCGAGCGGAGAAGTGGCCCCCTACCCCCGGAGAAGTGCCCCCCCCCCCCCTCGGAGAAGTGACCTCCTTACCTAAATAATGACGAAAGTTTACTAGATGGTCTTTATTACGAAAATTGAGCGCGTCATTCAAATCTAATACTGAGCATTGTTTATTTATTTATTTATTCACAACAGTGTAATGACCTATTATTTTTCTTATCTCACGCAAAACTTTTACAATATCGAAATGTCGAGTTGTCGCTTGTATCGAACAGGGAGCCTGAGTGTCATTTGAAAATATTTCTTCCCGAAAATAAGTAGAAGACCATTTCCCAGCTTCCTAATATATTTGCAGCTTTTGGATTTGTCACTGAAAAATCAAATGTTGAAAAATATTTCTTTAGACTGCGGCAATGTCTTCTAAGTATTTCCTTCCATGTCTTCCAGTCCAGCAGCCAGCAGCCAGTAGTGGGTGCGGGGTAGGGGTGCCCAAAGAATTAATTGTGTTGAATTTTTTACTGTTTTTATTTTATCACGGCCAAATCGTTGAATGAAATCTATTTAAGGCCTTTGATTCGTGTAAGGAATAAAAAATATAGTTTTAGCCACATTTTCATTTTCTTGTATGCCCTGGAAATAATTTTCAAAAAAGAAGTCAAACTGGACCGAAATTGCTCGTTTGATCCCCTGCATCCACCACTGGCCAACTGGCAAAAAGGTGTATTATGTCTACTCCAAAATAACCAGCCTATCATAAAATATGGGACTCCACTTCTCCGCATGGTGGTGGTGGTGGGGGGGGGGGGGGGGGGGGGGGGGTGTTCTTTTCCTATCTGGGAGCTGGTCTATGAGCAAAAAGCAATTTTCAAACTTCATACTTTATTAAGTTCTTTTTTTTTTCACATAGATACTAGAGCATGGTACTAATCTAAAACGGCCTGAAAACTGTGACACATATACGCTCAAACACTAAAAAATGTGCATCACATCCCTTCTTGGTAATCTGCATATTTTGATCGAACCACTTGCCCAAATTACAAAACCAAATATAGCAGATTTACAGAAAAGGTAATTGCGTACGTCAATATTTTTTTGGGTCAAAATTCTCCTAAGTCACGGGACGATTGCACCCAAGGACAGCAACAGAATCAACAGGGCTGATTTGGAACAACCTTATGAATTTATTATGTGCCTCGGTGCTAGGACGACTCCAAAGTCACCGTTTACAAATTCCTAAGCCAACAACTGATAGACGCTACAGCTACCTATTTATAGTAAGTACTTTCTTCTCGCTACTTTTTAAAAAGTGCGCGTAAACGGGAGTTTACGATTATATAGACCATTCTGAAAATATTATGCAGCAACGACAGAATATCAAGAGGCCACTTCTCCGGGGGTAGGGGGCCACTTCTCCGCTCGTGGTTTTAATTATAGGGGGGCCAGTTCTCCAGGGGCCAGTTCTCCGTGAATCCATAAGAACCATGTAAGGTAACTTTTTCACGATGTCCGGATTGCGTATGCAATCCCGATACCGAAAGTTGTGGTTTATTACTTAATACCAGTAAAACACAACCAATTCTGTTCACCCACTGTAACTAGGCATGAAAATATTCTCAAAAGCTCCGACATTTCTTCCTTTCCAACTGATGGGGTGAAGATGTCACGGCTATCCCCATAATAAAATACTTTATCGCATTTCTCCCGTATTATCCCTTCTGTCCGTAAACCCGTTCAACTTGCTCACTCTGCTTCCTGGTCGACGTCGAGACTGCAGCCCCCAAACCCTCACTTTTAGTTACAAAACCTTCATTCACCCTCTTCTTGAGTTGCACCGCAGCCCCTCTTTCTCCTAACACACGTCACACCTTCTCGACCGCTGCTTACCACGTGACAGAAGAATCATCCGCGGACTATGGAAACTACCGCCCTGGACCTCCAAGATCTCTACATAGGCCTACTCCATCATGAACTTCGCTCCAATACATCAACGCCTTCAAGATCTTCAAACCAGTTTCGTTACAAGCATTTTAATTTGTTCAATAATCCACTATCCACAAACTACGCCATATTTTGTTTATATCTGCGATCTCATTTGTTAGAAAACTAAAATTTAAATACCCCTTACCCCCTCCCAAACTCACAATCACAAATCAAGCTCATAAATACCATGTTGGTTTGTATATCATTATTGAATTTCTTATTTTTTTTTTTCTTCTGTGTAACACTAACTTGTTCTATGTAAAGTCGTCTTACAATAACTTCGGTAATGCTTTCGTCATCAATCAATGACGTGTTTACGGTCTCGGCCAACCCGAGCAGGTATTTGAATTAGCCACGGTCGCTGGTTCTGGTTGGCTGCCGCTCACCCACCCGTGACGGAAGCATTACCGAAGATGTTGTACGACGACTATAGCATATTGTTGTTTATGTTCAGTTTGTAATAAAGGGCTAAATTTGGCTAAATGCTGGTACAGTGCAGTGATGACAGATAATGTGGTTGCTGTCCTACTTGTGGCCTAGGGCCATAGACTCTCCCTAAATCTAGGCCTATAGCTTACTCAATGTAACTAAAATATTAAACTAGTCTGAAAACAAAATTAAGGCCTTAATTTTAAGATATCAAATGTGCAGTAATCTTACCTTGCAACACGCTAACGTTCACGTTTCCACTTTGTACAGTCGCTTGTACGCTTCCTAGATCGTCCACCTTCTTGAACTGGGGATATTTTATTACTGAGATCCTCCATTGTGTGATAATGTAATTGTAATAGTTCAACACACTTTTTATTAGATAGAAATCACTACAATACTTGGCAAATTACGATCTACAACCATCGTAGTTGACACATGAACGGACATGACACCTGTTTACCTTTTCGGATTATCCCATTGGAGCAGCTATTTTACTAGATGCTTCCTGATTGGTTCGTGGAGATGGCGCGGTTTTGGAACTCAGTAGTGCATGGAGATGGTAGGTTTTGAATTCTCCCCCTAGTAACATTGGACATGGTCGCTTTTGCACCAAAATGGATTGTCATGGCAAAAGCCAGCAATAATAGCTATCCAACCATATATCTAACTCATTTTTAGTGAAAATTGGAGATGGTAGGTTTTGCTTTTGAGCCACTCATTTATAAAGAATGAGGTACTGAAAGAGCCATTAAATGGTTCACCGACTGAAACTCCACAAACAGCCAAAAGTAATAATACGTAGGGAAGATTTGACTAACACACTAAGGGAGAATACACATATTGTTGTACAACTAGTTATAGGGTAGGGTGACCAAACGTCCCGGTTTTACCAAGATAGTCCCATTTATTTTTTTTGAGGTCGGTCCCAGTGTCATGAATATAATCGTCGGGACGGCAAAATGACCCGGACAACAAAGAAATCCAACTTGGCAAGTAAGGTAAGTAAGGTAAGATTTAATTTGGTTAAGTTTATCATTATCATAAAAAATAAAAATTGTAACAAATATTAAATTCCAAAAAACAAAGGCATTTATAATTAGTTTTCTTTAAAATTTGTGTAATTAGTAATTAAGTGCCTTCCTTCCTTGCTCATATCGCACTAAATGTTATCTTGAGGTCAACAATACCGGAAAAAAATCTCGCCACCGGCGGCTGGGGCTCTGCCCCAGACCTTTATGCGCCGCGCAAGTACGTATGATCATAATCTTCAGATGTCCCGATTGTCCAATTTAAAATTATGATGAGCCGAAGTTAAGGACCCTATTGTTTCTGGAAGATGCGAACTTTGGTTCAAACGTAGACAATCGGCCACCACAGGATTCATGGAGCCGGAAGTCATAATACACGCTATATTGAGTGCAAGAACACTGGTGCACGACCAAAGGATCAAAAGTAAAGACTAAAGTTAGTGAAAGTCTGAAAGTCTCCGAACGCTAAAACAGTTGTTGGAACACTCAGTGATGTTTACGACTCTTATCCAACAGATTTACAAGCTAAAGAACCCTACATGCCGGACACAGCTACAGAACTACTAAACAAATTGTCATTATATCATTAGAAGGGGATGAACGAATCAAGGCTCGAGGCTTATTGAGGAATATGCTGACGTATTTCATAAAATGTGCAAACCCCTTCCGGCCACTCCTTTAGTCAAACACAGGATTTACACAGATCAGACCCCCCCCCCCCCCAACCCCGCTACAAAAAAAGTCCCATACCTTGTTCTCCGTGCTCTAAGATCGGAAATGGATAAACAAATTCAGGAAGAACTGAGGTAGAAGTTTATGAACACTCATTGCTTCCTTGGAGCACCCCTTGATTGTTAGTACCAAAACAGTGGATGGAACACCTCTGTATCGTCTCGTTTTGGATTTCCGAGCATCTAAACAGTAAGATGTCAATAGGTGTGAGTGGAAACCCCAACTTCGTGTGTGAGAGATGGAAACCCCAACCTCGTGTGTGAGAGACACAACATAATAAACCTTGACCAAGCGAGCTCTACGATTGTAAACATCGCGATATCTGTGCATTGAATTTGTAAATATTCAGACAGAGAATGTAACGTTTATAACCACAAATCAGGGGCGGACTGGGATAAAGAGGCCCGGGATACTGGGTTTCGGGGGGCTCGCACGAGGTGGCGTGGTGCAGCTGGAATCTGGGGCGAAGCCCCAGCCGCCGGTGGCAAATACACCAAAGGCGTAACTAAGTTTTTGGGGTTGCATTGAATTTTATGGCCCAAAATGCGATTTTTGGCACGATTAACAGAGACCACCCTACCAGTAGCAAAATAATTTCAATTATATTCAATTTATTTCATTGAATATTTACAATAAATTCAATTATAATTTCAAAATAATACTTATTGTGGGGTTAAGATTTTTTAGCAATATGCAGAGAAGTAATTACATCAAAGCAACTTTCTGATGGCAGTCCGGGCCCCCGGGCTGCCTGCCTGCCAAAGGGCCCCGATTTGCCCAGGGGTCCGGGATGCGATCGCATCCCAGCATCCCTAGCCAGTCCGCGCCTGACAAATGCAGTAATAATTTTAATAATTTTTTGTAGGAATATCCGTTCTAGGGTGCACACCAGCTTTACCTGATGGGTTCCTCTTCAGGTGACTTAACTAGGTTATTAGGGTGTTTGGATAGCTGGGAAGGATTGTCCGAGGGCTGATAGTATGACTCAATCCCAGCATTCGCTTTTACGAGTGAGGAAAACCTCGGAAAAACCTTCAGTCAGGACTGCCGGTGGCCGGAATCGAACCGGCGACCTCCCGAATTAGAGTCTCGCGTCTTACCGCTGGAGCCACCTCTATCGGTAAAATGCAGTAGTTTACGGGGCATGTTTCACGGATTGTGACAATAATGAAATGCCTTGATTTTTAACCATGTGTGTATACATTATTTACATCGTTAGCATAATAATGTTCGGTTTCATGACTTCCAACTAAATGTTTGTGTTGGACAACTTGATTTCTAAACGTCTAAGCGTCAGTCTTATCTCTAGCAGGTGTTATGGGGACAGCCGGGCTCCAGTGTACCTCACGCGCTGCGCTGGAGCATATCTCTAGCAGGTGTTATGGGGACAGCCGGGCTTCAGCGTACCTCACGCGCTGCGCTGGAGCTTATCTCTAGCAGGTGTTATGGGGACAGCCGGGCTTCAGCGTACCTCACGCGCTGCGCTGGAGCTTATCTCTAGCAGGTGTTATGGGGACAGCCGGGCTCCAGTGTACCTCACGCGCTGCGCTGGAGCTTATCTCTAGCAGGTGTAATGGGGACAGCCAGGCTCCAGTGTACCTCACGCGCTGCGCTGGAGCTTATCTCTAGCAGGTGTTATGGGGACAGCCGGGCTCCAGCGTACCTCACGCGCTGCGCTGGAGCTTATCTCTAGCAGGTGTTATGGGGACAACCGGGCTCCAGCGTACCTCACGCGCTGCGCTGGAGCTTATCTCTAGCAGGTGTTATGGGGACAGCCGGGCTCCAGTGTACCTCACGCGCTGCGCTGGAGCTTATCTCTAGCAGGTGTTATGGGGACAGCCGGGCTCCAGTGTACCTCACGCGCTGCGCTGGAGCTTATCTCTAGCAGGTGTAATGGGGACAGCCAGGCTCCAGTGTACCTCACGCGCTGCGCTGGAGCTTATCTCTAGCAGGTGTTATGGGGACAGCCGGGCTCCAGCGTACCTCACGCGCTGCGCTGGAGCTTATCTCTAGCAGGTGTTATGGGGACAACCGGGCTCCAGCGTACCTCACGCGCTGCGCTGGAGCTTATCTCTAGCAGGTGTTATGGGGACAGCCGGGCTCCAGTGTACCTCACGCGCTGCGCTGGAGCTTATCTCTAGCAGGTGTTATGGGGACAGCCGGGCTCCAGTGTACCTCACGCGCTGCGCTGGAGCTTATCTCTAGCAGGTGTAACGGGGACAGCCAGGCTCCAGTGTACCTCACGCGCTGCGCTGGAGCTTATCTCTAGCAGGTGTTATGGGGACAACCGGGCTCCAGCGTACCTCACGCGCTGCGCTGGAGCTTATCTCTAGCAGGTGTTATGGGGACAGCCGGGCTTCAGCGTACCTCACGCGCTGCGCTGGAGCTTATCTCTAGCAGGTGTTATGGGGACAGCCGGGCTCCAGTGTACCTCACGCGCTGCGCTGGAGCTTATCTCTAGCAGGTGTTATGGGGACAGCCAGGCTCCAGTGTACCTCACGCGCTGCGCTGGAGCTTATCTCTAGCAGGTGTTATGGGGACAGCCAGGCTCCAGCGTACCTCACGCGCCGCGCTGGAGCTTATCTCTAGCAGGTGTTATGGGGACAGCCAGGCTCCAGCGTACCTCACGCGCTGCGCTGGAGCTTATCTCTAGCAGGTGTTATGGGGACAGCCGGGCTCCAGTGTACCACACGCGCTGCGCTGGAGCTTATCTCTAGCAGGTGTTATGGGGACAGCCAGGCTCCAGTGTACCACACGCGCTGCGCTGGAGCTTATCTCGAGGCCGGGCTAGGTCGATCGAGTTGTCCGCCCGGGCCGGCTCACTTCGATTATTGTTACACCGGATCACAAGAATCTGGAAACTTGGAGCTCGCTCGTGAAGCTTAACAAGAACATGGCTCACTAGGTTTACGGTCGTCCGCGGTGGTTTCACAGCGCAGGTCTTAACTTTATGCCACCTACTGTAGGGACCTGGGTTCGGTTCGGTTCACTTTAACTTGTAAACAAATATTTGTGAATTGTTTTTATTTTGTGTGTATATCTTGTGTGTTGTGTTCCAAAACAACCATTGCTACAAGTTACAAGTGGAATTAAGGTTTTACTGATACGGGACCTCCTATAGAATAATAAGTTGATATTGAATGCATTTTTATAAATATTTAGGCTGGAATTCATAGTCGGCCCCTACACCTAGGGGCGCCCATTGTTACCAAGGTAACAGTTGTTTCCATGTTATTTCCCATAAACAAAACAAATCCATAGCAACAATGGGTGCCCCTAGGTGTAGGGGCCGACTATGAATTCCAACCTTAATCTTTCACGACGAATGACAGATTTGTATCCAACAACATTGTGTTGTATGAAATGTGTGGCTAAGGTTTATTCATTGCTCTGTGCTGGGACTATAGTAAGTACCAAAGATAGGCCTAGCTGAAATATTTGCTTGTGAACTTTACTGAATTAATTTACAGCATTTTGTATGCCATAATAAAAGATGAAATAATGATTGGAAGATCAACTATACATACTAGACCCAACGTACTCATATCTACCAACCTGATATCCTTACCTGCCACCCTTTCATGCACGCTGTTTCTTAGAATATCATTAGATTCCATACGTTCTTTCACATCATACAGGCAGTCTCCCGCCAATAGTAAGTGTACTAAGCCCCATTATCCACGCCCATTTGTGTTAGGACTTTCAAGTATTCAATCCAAGCCCTTGTAGACCTTATGTGCGAAGAACTACAGAAGGAGAAAATTCCGTTGTTTGTATTGGACTTCGCTATTTCGTAACCATTACTACGTACGTTGGGGCGGCTTTATGAAGCACCATGTGTATCTCTATGAGGTGGCTCCCAATTCCGCCAACATAACATTAACACTACGGTGACACTACAGTTTTGTTCTAGGTTTTCCTCAGTCATAGTGCAAATGTTGAAACTGAGACCTCAAACAATAGCTGGCACTTTGGTTGTAGGCCTTGTATCTAGATACTCCTGGAATCAAGGTAAATAAACTATCGATGTGAACGGGTCAGTAGCCCCTGGAGACGCTGCATCACACATTATGTGCTAAGATAAAAAGTCATTGCTGAATGTGATATTTGAACCCAAGATTTATCCAGTGCGAAGCCGAAGGGTACGTACTTTCGTCGTCTCGATGCGACTCTTTCACAATCGTGGGAAGAGCTAGCGCATGCGTGGAACAGGATTGTGTGGAATAACTCACAGCCATCTCTAGTCACCGTGTACGACAGCATGAAAGTGACCCACATCATGGATTTACAACTATCTGGATGGGCAACAGCGATTCTCATTTACGGTTTTTGACATTCTCGGACATTTTAACCCCAATCAGTAAGCAATTACACATCAACAGTCACAACAACAATGTGAACAATTTCAACATCCGAAACTTAAGGGCTAAAATGGCTACCCACCGCCTTCTTCCATGGCTATTTAATTAGTACAAGGTCCACTTGATCTCCGCCTAGCGGAGGCTCGTCGAACTCCCAAGTTAGGTCATCGCAGTCCGTTCCACAATGTTAAAAATCACATGTTAATCAAATGGGAGAAACGTGAAAGAAAACAAATGAAGTGATCTGTCAAATAGAATTACCTCCTAAAAAGGAAGCAATCATCATATTTTATAATCTTGAATCATTGTTATCTATCAAAATGTCTCTTTTACGTGTTTTAAGTATAGTGTTACATGATCTACAACGGATATTTAATTATTATAACAGTTTTTTTAGTGGGATACAACATGGCGATTTTGGTTCCCTTGCGACGACCTAACTTGGGAGTTCGACGAGCCTCCGCTAGGCGGAGATCAAGTGGACCTTGAATTAGTACATTGATTTGTTAGCTGGTTCAAGTACAGTAACGAAGTCCATGCCCAGATGAACTGTTGACTACCGATTGGACTTCCATCACACATTTCTAACTGATTAATGATTGGACTGACCAATGCGGTGTATATGGCTAGATTGGTAGGCCATGCGCTGTGGTGGAATAAAACCGTATAAAGGGAGTTACGAGTGAACCGTTAGGAAGTGGAAGAGGTCGGAAGCAAAGATTCGCCTGTCGGAGACGAGGATGGGGTAATTGTTTGAGCGACTACGACTCTCACCGCAGGAGCTAGACTGGAGCTCGCAGCCTCGGCGCACTTATCGACCAGCGCGTTTCCATGGGGACGCATGATTTCATCTGGCATGTTGAGCGCTACCCTGGTTCCTGCTCCTGAGCCTGACTTCCCTGCACGGCGGTGTCTGTTACTGCGCTTTCATCTCAATCAGTGGTTTCCAAATGTTTTCCTCTACCGCGCCCTTGTTCACATTAATTCAAACCTATTGCCCCCCTAATCTTCTAAAAAAAGGCGTTTTTAAGCATGGTAATTTCCGCAACAAAAAATAAATACTAAACTAAAACCCCTATCTATCGATTAGTTTCACATTTATTGTACAGTGATACTAGTTTTACAAAATTTGACTGTCTTAGATAATATGTACAACGTTAAATAACTATTTTCTGTGGATGGTATATTAATGCAATGGATGCGCCCTTATGGTGGAAAAACACGCTTGGAGCACTCTTCAGTGCCCCGCTAGGAACAGCCCCTCCCCCCCCCAACCCTCCTAGGGGGCGGTACCAGCCACTTTGGGAACCACTGGTCTAATTAAGACAGAATACGGTACTGTTTGAAATACCTATTCATAAATAAATAAATACATCTCTTACTCGATGAGGACGAACGGGAACGAAAACGGTAAAGAACGAGGTACTGCGCACCAACCCAAGAGGTGTTGTAATTAAGACACCGGTGTAGGCCTACGCCTATAACATCCAGAAGGTAGGCCTACCCCTCCCCATGTGTGCCTCCCTGTCGCCGGCCACACTTTGGTTCAGTTCGGCGCTTGCGCTAGGCTATTATAACTTAGTGTATGTTTCTGCTTTTTCCTTTTTGTCCTATTTTTTTAAATTGATTTCATTTCATATCATTTCATTTCATTTTATATTATTTTTTTTTATCTTATTTGATTTGATTTGATTTCGTTTCACGTTATCATTAGTCAAGTTTTTGTTGCTCGTTTTACGAGTGTTCTTTTGAGCTTGTCTTCCTTTTACTTGCTTGTTATTTGCCTGTGTTTTTACAGTTTTAACTTTTTGTTTTTATAACTTTTTTAGAGTGTTCTTACAATTTGAGACTTTGACCTTGTTTGACACTTTATATTATTACTAGTACTTATAGTCCTTTTTTCTAAGTCCTATATCCTGTATATGGCTATCTTGCACAGCAATGGTTCTGCTGGCCTATGAAAAAGACTCATAACCACAGATAACAAGTTAATTTGTTATCTGTTTCATAACTATAGAGCCCCGTGAGATGGGTTCATTTTTTTCAAAATTACGTTTTAAACATCGATGTTTTCGATGTTTAGAGGTGTTATTATTTGTAGCTGTGTAGAGTGATAATATGATACGATACAATATGATCTACGCGCGCTAGGCATACTGCACACGTTCGCGCAAAGTTAAATGTGTTAGCGAAATAAATATTCTTAACCCCGCTTTGGTAAATGGTCAAACATTTATTTTATTCTAAACGAAATTTATTAACTTTAAGAGAACGCGACTTTTTGTGCAAGTTTCGGAAAAATGTTTTAAATGGCAATTTTGCCAGCAATTTTGGGAGATTTCGTGGTTATTTCGCGTAAAACAGGTCATTTCGCTATTTGCGGTGTCATAATGACAATTTCTCGTTTTCATTTTTATATTTTTGAGCTCACCTTCCTATTAAACGCCGAAATTTTATAAAATATAGCAATATTCACAACAATCATATGATTTTGCGATCGTGAATTTTAATGGGTTCTTCTCATAACATATTATATGTATACGGTAGAGCTAAGTTCAAGGTGTAAAGGGGTATTGTACAGAATACTTACTATTCAGGCACCAAACTCAAACCATATTAATATGAGTGTAGTTATCATCCATGAGCAACATAGAAGAAAAAGATTTAGATAATTGTGTCTTTCTTATGAATAAGGAATAATTTTTCCCTATCATACATCAGCTGCGTTGAACAGCTATTGCCTTTGGTAAATGTGTAGTTATTTTCTTATTAATGAAGACAGTTGCCAAAAGCGGACCCTGGCAACTCCAAGCAAACATTTACAAGGCAACAATCACTTTAAAATATCAAAATAACACAGTGATAAAGGATGACTGAGCAGCTGAATTACCGCAAGGCTTGAGACCCGCGCGGTCACATCCCAGCGTACGGATACTCCCCAACAGGAAATATGAAAACAATTGAGTACAAACGCGAGTGAAACTATCATTCTAACAGTAAATATTGTATACCACATCATCCAACATTATTGGAGAAAGAAGATCTTATTGCAATATACAAGACACAAAATAATCTTAGAAATAAAATAACATTAAAATTCAAAAGAACTGAAATGAAAACGGACGGATTTTTAGGTAGCCTTATGGTAATTTCAACTAAAAAACGGAATAAATATTAATCAGCAGATAACGTAAAACACAAAATGACAAAACCATTGTGGCCCACTAACAGATCCACTTAAATAAACGTACATCAATAAAGCATTAGACATCAACTTTTTTGTATGCGCGAGCGTCTGCTAGCTTGCAGCCTCTTACCCACGAGATCAATATCTGTGTTGCCATGAGAACCAACAAGGATATGGACCGGGCAGACAGGGTGCCGCTGTGTGGGACAGTCTTGTAAGAGACAGTAACCCGGGTGAGACAGCAAGGCAGGGAGGACAGACAGGGTGCCGCTGTGTGGGACAGTCTTGTAAGAGACAGTAACCCGGGTGAGACAGCAAGGCAGGGAGGACAGACAGGGTGCCGCTGTGTGGGACAGTCTTGTAAGAGACAGTAACCCGGGTGAGACAGCAAGGCAGGGAGGACAGACAGGGCGCCGCTGTGTGGGACAGTCTTGTAAGAGACAGTAACCCGGGTGAGACAGCAAGGCAGGGAGGACAGACAGGGCGCCGCTGTGTGGGACAGTCTTGTAAGAGACAGTAACCCGGGTGAGACAGCAAGGCAGGGAGGACAGACAGGGTGCCGCTGTGTGGGACAGTCTTGTAAGAGACAGTAACCCGGGTGAGACAGCAAGGCAGGGAGGACAGACAGGGTGCCGCTGTGTGGGACAGTCTTGTAAGAGACAGTAACCCGGGTGAGACAGCAAGGCAGGGAGGACAGACAGGGCGCCGCTGTGTGGGACAGTCTTGTAAGAGACAGTAACCCGGGTGAGACAGCAAGGCAGGGAGGACAGACAGGGTGCCGCTGTATGGGACAGTCTCGTAAGAGACAGTAACCCGGGTGAGACAGCAAGGCAGGGAGGACAGACAGGGCGCCGCTGTGTGGGACAGTCTTGTAAGAGACAGTAACCCGGGTGAGACAGCAAGGCAGGGAGGACAGACAGGGCGCCGCTGTGTGGGACAGTCTTGTAAGAGACAGTAACCCGGGTGAGACAGCAAGGCAGGGAGGACAGACAGGGTGCCGCTGTGTGGGACAGTCTTGTAAGAGACAGTAACCCGGGTGAGACAGCAAGGCAGGGAGGACAGACATGGGCTGTGTGGGACAGTCTTGTAAGAGACAGTAACCCGGGTGAGACAGCAAGGCAGGGAGGACAGACAGGGTGCCGCTGTGTGGGACAGTCTTGTAAGAGACAGTAACCCGGGTGAGACAGCAAGGCAGGGAGGACAGACAGGGCGCCGCTGTGTGGGACAGTCTTGTAAGAGACAGTAACCCGGGTGAGACAGCAAGGCAGGGAGGACAGACAGGGGGCCGCTGTGTGGGACAGTCTTGTAAGAGACAGTAACCCGGGTGAGACAGCAAGGCAGGGAGGACAGACAGGGCGCCGCTGTGTGGGACAGTCTTGTAAGAGACAGTAACCCGGGTGAGACAGCAAGGCAGGGAGGACAGACAGGGTGCCGCTGTGTGGGACAGTCTTGTAAGAGACAGTAACCCGGGTGAGACAGCAAGGCAGGGAGGTCAGACAGGGTGCCGCTGTGTGGGACAGTCTTGTAAGAGACAGTAACCCGGGTGAGACAGCAAGGCAGGGAGGACAGACAGGGCGCCGCTGTGTGGGACAGTCTTGTAAGAGACAGTAACCCGGGTGAGACAGCAAGGCAGGGAGGACAGACAGGGTGCCGCTGTGTGGGACAGTCTTGTAAGAGACAGTAACCCGGGTGAGACAGCAAGGCAGGGAGGACAGACAGGGTGCCGCTGTGTGGGACAGTCTTGTAAGAGACAGTAACCCGGGTGAGACAGCAAGGCAGGGAGGACAGACAGGGCGCCGCTGTGTGGGACAGTCTTGTAAGAGACAGTAACCCGGGTGAGACAGCAAGGCAGGGAGGACAGACAGGGTGCCGCTGTGTGGGACAGTCTTGTAAGAGACAGTAACCCAGGTGAGACAGCAAGGCAGGGAGGAGCGACAGGGCGCCGCTGTGTGGGACAGTCTTGTAAGAGACAGTAACCCGGGTGAGACAGCAAGGCAGGGAGGACAGACAGGGTGCCGCTGTGTGGGACAGTCTTGTAAGAGACAGTTACCCGGGTGAGACAGCAAGGCAGGGAGGACAGACAGGGTGCCGCTGTGTGGGACAGTCTTGTAAGAGACAGTAACCCGGGTGAGACAGCAAGGCAGGGAGGTCAGACAGGGGGCCGCTGTGTGGGACAGTCTTGTAAGAGACAGTAACCCGGGTGAGACAGCAAGGCAGGGAGGACAGACAGGGCGCCGCTGTGTGGGACAGTCTTGTAAGAGACAGTAACCCGGGTGAGACAGCAAGGCAGGGAGGACTGACAGGGGGCCGCTGTGTGGGACAGTCTTGTAAGAGACAGTAACCCGGGTGAGACAGCAAGGCAGGGAGGACAGACAGGGTGCCGCTGTGTGGGACAGTCTTGTAAGAGACAGTAACCCGGGTGAGACAGCAAGGCAGGGAGGACAGACAGGGTGCCGCTGTGTGGGACAGTCTTGTAAGAGACAGTAACCCGGGTGAGACAGCAAGGCAGGGAGGACAGACAGGGTGCCGCTGTGTGGGACAGTCTTGTAAGAGACAGTAACCCGGGTGAGACAGCAAGGCAGGGAGGACAGACAGGGTGCCGCTGTGTGGGACAGTCTTGTAAGAGACAGTAACCCGGGTGAGACAGCAAGGCAGGGAGGACAGACAGGGCGCCGCTGTGTGGGACAGTCTTGTAAGAGACAGTAACCCGGGTGAGACAGCAAGGCAGGGAGGACAGACAGGGGGCCGCTGTGTGGGACAGTCTTGTAAGAGACAGTAACCCGGGTGAGACAGCAAGGCAGGGAGGACAGACAGGGGGCCGCTGTGTGGGACAGTCTTGTAAGAGACAGTAACCCGGGTGAGACAGCAAGGCAGGGAGGACAGACAGGGTGCCGCTGTGTGGGACAGTCTTGTAAGAGACAGTAACCCGTGTGAGACAGCAAGGCAGGGAGGACAGACAGGGGGCCGCTTTGTGGGACAGTCTTGTAAGAGACAGTAACCCGGGTGAGACAGCAAGGCAGGGAGGACAGACAGGGGGCCGCTGTGTGGGACAGTCTTGTAAGAGACAGTAACCCGGGTGAGAGAGCAAGGCAGGGAGGACAGACAGGGGGCCGCTTTGTGGGACAGTCTTGTAAGAGACAGTAACCCGGGTGAGACAGCAAGGCAGGGAGGACAGACAGGGCGCCGCTGTGTGAGACAGTCTTGTAAGAGACAGTAACCCGGGTGAGACAGCAAGGCAGGGAGGTCAGACAGGGTGCCGCTGTGTGGGACAGTCTTGTAAGAGACAGTAACCCGGGTGAGACAGCAAGGCAGGGAGGTCAGACAGGGTGCCGCTGTGTGGGACAGTCTTGTAAGAGACAGTAACCCGGGTGAGACAGCAAGGCAGGGAGGTCAGACAGGGTGCCGCTGTGTGGGACAGTCTTGTAAGAGACAGTAACCCGGGTGAGACAGCAAGGCAGGGAGGTCAGACAGGGTGCCGCTGTGTGGGACAGTCTTGTAAGAGACAGTTACCCGGGTGAGACAGCAAGGCAGGGAGGACAGACAGGGTGCCGCTGTGTGGGACAGTCTTGTAAGAGACAGTAACCCGTGTGAGACAGCAAGGCAGGGAGGACAGACAGGGGGCCGCTTTGTGGGACAGTCTTGTAAGAGACAGTAACCCGGGTGAGACAGCAAGGCAGGGAGGACAGACAGGGGGCCGCTGTGTGGGACAGTCTTGTAAGAGACAGTAACCCGGGTGAGAGAGCAAGGCAGGGAGGACAGACAGGGGGCCGCTTTGTGGGACAGTCTTGTAAGAGACAGTAACCCGGGTGAGACAGCAAGGCAGGGAGGACAGACAGGGCGCCGCTGTGTGGGACAGTCTTGTAAGAGACAGTGACCCGGGTGAGACAGCAAGGCAGGGAGGTCAGACAGGGTGCCGCTGTGTGGGACAGTCTTGTAAGAGACAGTAACCCGGGTGAGACAGCAAGGCAGGGAGGTCAGACAGGGTGCCGCTGTGTGGGACAGTCTTGTAAGAGACAGTAACCCGGGTGAGACAGCAAGGCAGGGAGGTCAGACAGGGTGCCGCTGTGTGGGACAGTCTTGTAAGAGACAGTAACCCGGGTGAGACAGCAAGGCAGGGAGGTCAGACAGGGTGCCGCTGTGTGGGACAGTCTTGTAAGAGACAGTTACCCGGGTGAGACAGCAAGGCAGGGAGGACAGACAGGGTGCCGCTGTGTGGGACAGTCTTGTAAGAGACAGTAACCCGGGTGAGACAGCAAGGCAGGGAGGACAGACAGGGCGCCGCTGTGTGGGACAGTCTTGTAAGAGACAGTTACCCGGGTGAGACAGCAAGGCAGGGAGGACAGACAGGGTGCCGCTGTGTGGGACAGTCTTGTAAGAGACAGTAACCCGGGTGAGACAGCAAGGCAGGGAGGACAGACAGGGGGCCGCTTTGTGGGACAGTCTTGTAAGAGACAGTAACCCGGGTGAGACAGCAAGACAGGGAGGACAGACAGGGCGCCGCTGTGTGGGACAGTCTTGTAAGAGACAGTAACCCGGGTGAGACAGCAAGGCAGGGAGGACAGACAGGGCGCCGCTGTGTGGGACAGTCTTGTAAGAGACAGTAACCCGGGTGAGACAGCAAGGCAGGGAGGACAGACAGGGCGCCGCTGTGTGGGACAGTCTTGTAAGAGACAGTAACCCGGGTGAGACAGCAAGGCAGGGAGGACAGACAGGGCGCCGCTGTGTGGGACAGTCTTGTAAGAGACAGTAACCCGGGTGAGACAGCAAGGCAGGGAGGACAGACAGGGTGCCGCTGTGTGGGACAGTCTTGTAAGAGACAGTAACCCGGGTGAGACAGCAAGGCAGGGAGGACAGACAGGGTGCCGCTGTGTGGGACAGTCTTGTAAGAGACAGTAACCCGGGTGAGACAGCAAGGCAGGGAGGACAGACATGGGCTGTGTGGGACAGTCTTGTAAGAGACAGTAACCCGGGTGAGACAGCAAGGCAGGGAGGACAGACAGGGGGCCGCTTTGTGGGACAGTCTTGTAAGAGACAGTAACCCGGGTGAGACAGCAAGGCAGGGAGGACAGACAGGGTGCCGCTGTGTGGGACAGTCTTGTAAGAGACAGTAACCCGGGTGAGACAGCAAGGCAGGGAGGACAGACAGGGCGCCGCTGTGTGGGACAGTCTTGTAAGAGACAGTAACCCGGGTGAGACAGCAAGGCAGGGAGGACAGACAGGGTGCCGCTGTGTGGGACAGTCTTGTAAGAGACAGTAACCCGGGTGAGACAGCAAGGCAGGGAGGACAGACAGGGTGCCGCTGTGTGGGACAGTCTTGTAAGAGACAGTAACCCGGGTGAGACAGCAAGGCAGGGAGGACAGACAGGGTGCCGCTGTGTGGGACAGTCTTGTAAGAGACAGTAACCCGGGTGAGACAGCAAGGCAGGGAGGACAGACAGGGGGCCGCTGTGTGGGACAGTCTTGTAAGAGACAGTAACCCGGGTGAGACAGCAAGGCAGGGAGGACAGACAGGGTGCCGCTGTGTGGGACAGTCTTGTAAGAGACAGTAACCCGGGTGAGACAGCAAGGCAGGGAGGACAGACAGGGTGCCGCTGTGTGGGACAGTCTTGTAAGAGACAGTAACCCGGGTGAGACAGCAAGGCAGGGAGGACAGACAGGGTGCCGCTGTGTGGGACAGTCTTGTAAGAGACAGTAACCCGGGTGAGACAGCAAGGCAGGGAGGACAGACAGGGCGCCGCTGTGTGGGACAGTCTTGTAAGAGACAGTAACCCGGGTGAGACAGCAAGGCAGGGAGGACAGACAGGGCGCCGCTGTGTGGGACAGTCTTGTAAGAGACAGTAACCCGGGTGAGACAGCAAGGCAGGGAGGACAGACAGGGCGCCGCTGTGTGGGACAGTCTTGTAAGAGACAGTAACCCGGGTGAGACAGCAAGGCAGGGAGGACAGACAGGGTGCCGCTGTGTGGGACAGTCTTGTAAGAGACAGTAACCCGGGTGAGACAGCAAGGCAGGGAGGTCAGACAGGGTGCCGCTGTGTGGGACAGTCTTGTAAGAGACAGTAACCCGGGTGAGACATTAAGGCAGGGAGGTCAGACAGGGTGCCGCTGTGTGGGACAGTCTTGTAAGAGACAGTAACCCGGGTGAGACAGCAAGGCAGGGAGGTCAGACAGGGCGCCGCTGTGTGGGACAGTCTTGTAAGAGACAGTAACCCGGGTGAGACAGCAAGGCAGGGAGGACAGACAGGGTGCCGCTGTGTGGGACAGTCTTGTAAGAGACAGTAACCCGGGTGAGACAGCAAGGCAGGGAGGACAGACATGGGCTGTGTGGGACAGTCTTGTAAGAGACAGTAACCCGGGTGAGACAGCAAGGCAGGGAGGACAGACAGGGCGCCGCTGTGTGGGACAGTCTTGTAAGAGACAGTAACCCGGGTGAGACAGCAAGGCAGGGAGGACAGACAGGGTGCCGCTGTGTGGGACAGTCTTGTAAGAGACAGTAACCCGGGTGAGACAGCAAGGCAGGGAGGACTGACAGGGGGCCGCTGTGTGGGACAGTCTTGTAAGAGACAGTAACCCGGGTGAGACAGCAAGGCAGGGAGGACAGACAGGGTGCCGCTGTGTGGGACAGTCTTGTAAGAGACAGTAACCCGGGTGAGACAGCAAGGCAGGGAGGACAGACAGGGGGCCGCTTTGTGGGACAGTCTTGTAAGAGACAGTAACCCGGGTGAGACAGCAAGGCAGGGAGGACAGACAGGGCGCCGCTGTGTGGGACAGTCTTGTAAGAGACAGTAACCCGGGTGAGACAGCAAGGCAGGGAGGACAGACAGGGCGCCGCTGTGTGGGACAGTCTTGTAAGAGACAGTAACCCGGGTGAGACAGCAAGGCAGGGAGGACAGACAGGGCGCCGCTGTGTGGGACAGTCTTGTAAGAGACAGTAACCCGGGTGAGACAGCAAGGCAGGGAGGACAGACAGGGCGCCGCTGTGTGGGACAGTCTTGTAAGAGACAGTAACCCGGGTGAGACAGCAAGGCAGGGAGGACAGACAGGGCGCCGCTGTGTGGGACAGTCTTGTACGAGACAGTAACCCGGGTGAGACAGCAAGGCAGGGAGGACACTGACAGACAGGGCGCCGCTTGCACGTTGAAACGCTGAACGTTGCAGCCCCAAGGCCCAGTATTTTGGTGGTATCTTATGATTATTTCAAGATTAGTGGCCAGATAATGCTGCCCAGCATATCTTTGATTATTTCAATATTAATGGCCAGATAATCCTGCGTCCGCGGTCGCCATACGAAGCTATGGGGAGGCGTCCGGCCACCAAGCACTGCCTGCTAGAAGTCACCGGAAACCCCTAAGCACAAGATAAGATAAGATAAGATGATAAGATAAGATAATTTATTAACCTGTTGATTGGTACATTGTACAAATATAGGTATCGTCATGTTCTTATTACTAAAGGTATGATAAGAGTATGTACTAGATTTAAATTGAAATAAACATGATAGATGGCACGCTGGCCAGTACACAGACACAATACATAAAATATAATACAATACAATACAGATACAAATACAAATATCAGATATGTGACAGAAAAGGGAGATTAGCCTAACATGTATGTGATGTTATAAATAAGTGTGAATTAATATTGATATTGATATTGATAAAAGAAGCAACATGAGTGAAACAACTTTACTTTACTCAGAGAGAAAGTCATTGATTGAGTAGAAGCTTCTATATCTTCAAGTTGTGTTTGAAGGAGGGCAGAGTGGGAGAGGTTTTGATGTGGTTAGGGAGCTTGTTGTAGATGGTGGATGAGAGATATTCGGGACCTCGCGAAAAGAGAGACAGATTATGGGTAGGTCTGTGGATGTGGAGATTGGCTCTAGTGAAGTGGCTGTGCACGGATGCATTTAGAGGGAATAGATTAGGCCTACTATTGGTGCGAACAAACAATGCTGCCGATTGGATAACGGTACATGCCAGAGTAAGAATTCCCAGTTCCCTGAAGAGTTCATTACAAGCCTGGAGACGCCTGCAATTATTCGTATCACTCTTTTTCGAAGAATAAATATTCTGTTGGCATGGGGAGAGGCTCCCCAAAACAATAGGGCACTAGCAACACCAAAAGACAACAATGAAACAAATGAATTGAATCGATGGACAAACAACAACTGTCAAAACATATTTTCGTCTGATTTTGGAAAACAAAACGAAAAACAAACAAATACACATACAAAACTGTCACTTAGGTTGGAATTCATAGTCGGCCCCTACACCTAGGGTAACAATTGTTACCAAGGTAACATTTGTTTGCATGTTATTTCCCATAAACAAAACAAATCCATAGCAACAATGGGTGCCCCTAGGTGTAGGGGCCGACTATGAATTCCAATTAGTCGTTGTCTATCATTAAAAGTTTTAAATGGCTAGCAGTTACTATTGCTACACTTGTTTTTATTTTTATGGTTGCAATTTTATTATTTTGACAGCTGATGGTTTTTCCATGTTTGTCCATCAGTTAAATTCATTTGTTCCATTGTTGTCTTTTGGTGTTGCTAGTGCCCTATAGGCCGTATGATAAATGGGAGTGGATGTGGGCAAAATAAACTAGTAAGAGGACGTGGGGGTGTACTATTTGTTTAAGCTTACGTATTGCGTGGCAGCCTGCTAAGATTTTGTTGGCAACATTGCTGACGTGAGTTGACCAATCTAGATTTTCGGTGAGCGCATCTTTACGTTTGTAGAGCGGGGGATAATGTCAGAGTCAAGACGAACAAGGGAGCTTACGGGAGGAATCTTGTCATGGGTATGAAAATACAGATAAACAGTTTTAGACCGCGATATTGTGAGCTGGTTTAATTTCGAGGCAGTAAGAAGACATTTGTCCCACATGTTTGTTGATTAGGGGGGGAAGGTCCTGAATGGGTTTGTGTACTCAATTGAGGGGGCTGTGACATCACAGGCAGACAAACAATCTGTTGCTAGGCAACTACATTGTTGTATCTCTCTTTGATTGGTGCATATTCAATGTTTGTCCGAAACATTGAATATGCTTTTAGAATTGAGTCTTGTGTTATCAATAAAAATATCCATAGAGTCCAAAGAAGTCAAATAGTTTTCTCCAATCGCTGATAGTTGTTAGTATCCAATATTCAGTGACTGTTGGCTGGATTGCTCGCAGCCTCCAGCAACGCTCTCTGTGCACTTGCTACGCCTCCCCATATCTGTGTAATAATGATAACAGCTATTGCCCTAATCCAGGCTATTCTCTTGATGAAAGCTAAATAATAGCAACAACGGCGCTATCCTATCTATCCTCTAACAGCTATATGATGTTTGTAACAGCTAAATGATGACGATGACTAATGGCGTTAAGCCGGATTTATACAAAGTCACAAGGTTTTGTTACAGTCGTATGGAATTGCATCACAAGGATTTGCATTACTCATAACAATGACTGAATGAGGTAGAGGCTAAATGCATTGATTGCATCTCATTGGCTTGTTCTAAAAGTGACATTTCATCGCATAATTGGTCCGACACATGCAATATGGTATCGTAATAAGGAAATAAAGAGTTTAACATTTTTAAACTCACTTGTGACTTATGACTATTGCTATGGCAATGACGAGTTTGTGCCGACCATTGTACGTGATCCCTATCTTCCAACTCGGCTTATAATAACTAAAACCTAATCCTTGCGACGTTGTGTGAAGCCGCCATTAATCGGCACAAACTGTTCTATATCATACACTTAACAGAACAACTAGACAGTGAGACGACACCACACAAATAGCCTTAGAACATTGACATCAACGACTTTTATGTACAGTGTGTGCGCGAAGCACCTAGGGTGAAAGATACAACCAAAATACTGAGCCTTGGACTCAAAATGTGTTTGCACTCAACAGTGTCACGCCAGATGCGATCAAGGAATGCTGCCTGCTATTTGTTATGCATTCGGTTATGCGACGTAATATCACGGCAAATGTAAAAGATTGCGTCATGAACTTGTAAGTGTTATTTTAGAGGTAAATCTACCGGTAATAGTTGCACCTGTTTTGCCGACATTATCGTTCGATATTGTCAATTGATAATGCAGTAATATTTTCGATTACCTATCGATACTTTTTATTGGACCGTTGTGCAATGTGTCGAAGAAAAAATTGATATTTTACAGTGTTATGATTTATACACGCGCCAATCAAAAAAAAAAAGATGCAACAATGAAACTGTCCATCCTGCCTGTGTCATCACAATCCTTTTGATCGAAATCAACGCAATTAAAATATTACAGAAATATATTTATAATATAAGTATAAATATATATAAATGGCTCAGATCAGAGTATGTCAAACTGGTAACAGGTCCATATGTAGCCTACTTCACTTCATTTCGTTTATGTTACGATCCGTTTTCCTGGTAATTAGAATATTTACTCGTTTGATATAGGTCTTGAGAAGTGGAGGAATTCAGACTAAGGGTTGGGGGCAGTTATGATGCTTGGTGTGAAGGGTTCATTCGCCCACCATACTATAACTACACCAGAGGGATCTATTTCGTGCCTACAATAGTAATTTTGAATGATTTAAAAGTATAACGCACGAAACGTGTTCTAAAATGTCATTTAGCACAGGGATATCTTGGGACAAAGGTCCCCGTGGCTGGGACATTATGCGTTTATTGAACCTTCTACCAAGCATAGGCCTATTATGAGTTGCCACTCAGAAGAACGAGATGTGTGAGGAAAAGAGAGTGACTTGTCATGAGCACCACTTACCTTACCTTGACTTTATGACCAGCTCAACAGGGTAAGCATGATCAGATCTTGAAAGCTAGTGGGAGATGTTGGATGTGTCGATTAGGAAAAGGGGGTTAAACACTAAACTTTCCTGACTAGGTTTTTTTTTATTTTCTTAAACAAACATCAAGAAATTTTGATTGTGGATTTGTATAAAATATAAATAACAATAAACAACCCACATGTACCAGAAATCAACATTTACATTAAAAAGCCAATTCCAATTTGACAATGACAATTTGATGAATGGGTGTTACTAAACATTAAACAATAACAACATTTATGTCTTTGGCTTAAGATTTATCTATCTATATATGGATAAACCAATCCTTAACGTTTATTAAAAAAAAAAAAAAAAACGTTTCGACCGACACATAGTGTGATCTTTCTCAAGATGTTTATAGTACATACATTGTATATAACTGGTGTAACGCCTGTCACGGGGGTTTATAACTTGGTTAGTAAAAGGAGCACATTAAAGTTAGTTTAGTTGTTAGGTTGCTATGAATAATTGGTATAATAACGTTTTTCAATAAGTTCAGTGATTACAATGAAGTGCATATAAGTGTACTAACACTTCCAATGATATGTTACTCAAGTACAGTACCGATTCTTTATTTTTGTAATTTGTTATTATGTTATACGCAGAGACAGCGATTTGTAGTGAAAGTGAATGGTAATTTTCGTTAAGTTACCCACAAATGCAATAAATTGGCTGTGAAAATAATTTGAAATTCAATTTTTAGTGCTGGATTTTTTTCTTTTTAATATTTTTGGGGATCTTGCTGTGTTGTATTTTCAATTATCAGGTTACAATAAAAAACATTTTTGTTTGTTTCTTGTCCCAAATCGGCGATTTTGTGCTGAAAACTAAATTTTCGTTTTGAAGCATTGAATTTTCCACAAATTTTAAGAAAATGTAATTTCTTTGAGTTTTCAGTTTTCATTGTAGCGTAGGGAGTAATATAGCTTATAGGTCTAATGGTGCATTCCCATGCCCTTACATCGGACGTTGGCCAACTATAGCCTGAAGAATTCTCAAAGAACGTTGAGGGGGCGGTGCCAGCGATTGTTGTTAATGGCTAGACAACTGGCCAACGTCCGACGTTAGCGTCCGACTTATAAGCATGAGAACCCACCATTAGCCTACATATTCTATTAAACTTCATTACATTTCTGTCCTTTGGGTATTACTTTCTACCTCCATCACTTCGAATATCCATCCACAAATAACAAAAATTAGTTGAACCTTTTTTTTTTGGTTGTTGATATACCCAAGTAATACCCGGGTAATAAAACGAGTACCCGATTTCAAAAATGATTATCCGAACTGACCTCTAGATACAATGTAACCTTCATACGTTTAACCGGTTTGTTCGCGTAACTAGTAACTTTAACATGGACATAGGTACCATACACATACATAGGTACCGTAGGCTATTTTGTCTTGAGCAACTGTTATTAACTTAGAAATCAATATACTCAATCATCAAATTGTAAAGTTTGTATTATCTAAAGACTTGAAAACTTAAAGAGAGTAAGCTCACATCTGCCCTTAAACGTAACTTAAATACATACATTTAAATAATTAAAGTCACAAAAAATTTCAATAGACGTATAACAAACTAGTCTCACTGCGAGAGCTGACACAGCAAGGCAACCCCTCGCTCGATCCAGTGTTGGGGCTGCTTGGTGGTCGGCAGCAACATGGCCACGACGAAGTTAGTCGAGTGTCCGGTGGTGGACAGGGTACCGCGTCTCTCGGCCGTCTTGTAAACGGGGCAGGTGTAGTCCAGACGTTTGGAGATGAGCTCGTCAAGCTCCGTGCGTCGTAGAGGCTTCAGCCACAGCTGCGCAATCAACAACGCACACGTGTATGAATTGAATAGTAGAAATCAGGTCCATTATTGTTCGTCGATTTAATCGATTTTGCAGTTCAAATCGTGATAATTATACGATTTTATTTCAACCACGAAATCGAAATCTATAAAATCCGTAAAATCTATTCATAAACGAAATCCATACAGGGGCAAGGCAAGAAATAATGGATGATACCAGCAACCTTCCAAAATTCTACTCGCTAGCTCGCAACTTGCAACTGACTTTTGATATGTTGCGAATAAACTTTGTTATACTTATATCCGAAAGTACCATTTTCCCCATTAACCGTAAGCTATGTAATATTGACTTTCGTTTTAATGTTTTTTATGTCAAGATAAAACATGAATATTGACATAATTTTTGCCTAGATCACTGTATAAATGTTGTCTAATGGTCCTATACAATTTTAATATGTTTCTGGTGTCATTTACTGTCAAAATCACCAAAAAACTATAACACTACCACAACATCGAAATTGTTAAATTCATAAACGCTATATTTTAAGAAATCATAGCACCATTTCCAAACATCTCTAGTCATGAGACTGTGCTGGTAATGCAGCTAATCAACTTACAATGGGCACCTTGGCATAGAGGATCTTGGGTAGAGACTCATCGAGAGCGGTGATATCCGGGTTCCACCGAGCACCATCCAAGAAGAGACCGTAGACATACACTCCATTCCACGGCTGATCGTCAAACCAGTCCTGTGTCATCACCTACACAACAGAAACAGTGCAATCGTTCAAACATTCAAACAGACCACAAACAAGGAACGTACAAGGTATTTACTTAAAAAAGAAATCAATTTTGCCATTTACAAATAATTGGACACATTTGATGTTCATTTGGTTAACCTCAACAAAAGTACAGGTAAAAATTATTACTATGATAAGACACGAAATATTATACATTATTGAATTTAATGTCACTGCACTAAAAGGAAGTGACACACACACACACACACACACACACACACACACACACACACACACACACACACACACACACACACACACACACACACACACACACACACACACACACAATGTTACTACGTATGTATAAGTTCATTAAGTTGACCTGTAATGAAATCTATCATAGGTAATTTTAATTTTATTATATAGGTACAGATGAGTTTGAAATGCATTTATATCTTGATACGAAAAGATCCCTTAGAAAATTGTGCAAGGTTAGTATGAAAATACAAAGATAAATTGTAGACTTGGGCCTAAAAACCTATGTATTCCTCATAAAAACATTTCAATTTATTATTTCAGTATGTGCAATCAAAGTTTGGTTAAAGCAATGAATGAGCAAATGACTCACCTCGAAATCGAACGCCAGAAGGTCGATGGGTATGGAGTATTTGCGGGCGTAGTTCTGTTGAGCACCAGTCAAGAAGGCTTGGGTGAAGAAGAAACCGGAAACCCAGAAGACTGGTGGAGGGCCCTCGCGATACCACTTCTGCAGGAAGTCAAGTCGATCGATGAAGTCGTTGATGTATCCCCCTAGCGGCTTCAACGAGGGGTACGACTTCTTGGCCCACGGAGCTGGGATGCGGCCGGTGAGGATGCTTGTAACCACGCCCTCCAGCTCAAAGGACATTACCACGAGCCCTATAGGGGCGACACGAGTACAAAGCAGTGAGATTAGTTAGCAACGTTTAAACGTTACACGCCCTCCAGCTCAAAGGACATTACCACGAGCCCTATAGGGGCGACACGAGTACAAAGCAGTGAGATTAGTTAGCAACGTTTAAACGTTACACGCCCTCCAGCTCAAAGGACATTACCACGAGCCCTATAGGGGCGAGACGAGTACAAAGCAGTGAGATTAGTTAGCAACGTTTAAAGGTTACACGCCCTCCAGCTCAAAGGACATTACCACGAGCCCTATAGGGGCGAGACGGGTACAAAGCAGTGAGATTAGTTAGCAACGTCTAAACGTTACACGCCCTCCAGCTCAAAGGACATTACCACGAGCCCTATAGGGGCGACACGAGTACAAAGCAGTGAGATTAGTTAGCAACGTTTAAACGTTACACGCCCTCCAGCTCAAAGGACATTACCACGAGCCCTATAGGGGCGAGACGAGTACAAAGCAGTGAGATTAGTTAGCAACGTTTAAACGTTACACGCCCTCCAGCTCAAAGGACATTACCACGAGCCCTATAGGGGCGAGACGGGTACAAAGCAGTGAGATTAGTTAGCAACGTCTAAACGTTACACGCCCTCCAGCTCAAAGGACATTACCACGAGCCCTATAGGGGCGACACGAGTACAAAGCAATGAGGTTAGTTAGCAATGCACATGCATTAGTAGTGGAAACGTTTTTAAACGTGTACAAATATTCACACGTTTAACCGTGTCCTATATGCCGCCTGACCAACCCCCCTCCCCCGCTACCCCCATCCCAATCCCAAACTCCAGATTTTTTCAATTTCACAGCTCTTTGACGAGCCGACGAGGCGTAGTTTAGTGTGTGGACTCAAAATGACTGGACAGTTGGACATAAAGGTGGAGAATATAATCAACAATGAATATTATAAATCACCATTGTTATTTTGTTGAACATTTCTTTTCACGAACATTACAACTCAATTTATTGTTATCATTTTGTGAACAGGAGAGTGCGTTACATTTAAATGCGAAAAATTCATAAAAATAAACGTTTACAAAATCAAACGTTTTTTCCTAGCCCTATAGCGCCCACGTCGAAATGAAAATACCTATGTAGACATTTTCGTGCACGGTTAACCATGTGACAAAATGACAGTGGCCACTTGGACCCAAAAGGTGGTGGGAATAATCAACAATGAATTGTATAAAAAATGAATGTTTGTTTGTTCGCATGCGTTCCTATACCATTCATCCAACTGCAATAAAACTCTGGTGAGTTGTTGCGCACGTCTGCGAAGTTTTCTGAATGAGTACAACAAATGAATACCCTCACTGAGACACCAACATGCAATACTAACACAAATTCTAGAATGGGTTAAGAACTCCAATTAAGTCACCTCATTTACATGGGACGAATGCACTATTGTGAAACATAAAAGCATTGGAAGCGCTTGATTGTACATTAAAAGATTTGAGAGGAAATGAGCAGCGCTTTGGTGGTGCACTTATTTCATTGTCTGGTGAATAAACAGAATTAAAACAAAAACACTGTATTTTTTTTCAGTGGCACTGCCACGCATGCCAGGTACTCACTAGTAAATTATAAAATAAACACATTAACGATGAATTTATTTGCCCATGCTATTTTGATGAACATTTTTTTTAGTCCAAATTCAAACTTAATGTTATTTTTTTACATTTTGTGAATTGGAGGGGTGTTACGTGTAAGCGTGAAAATTTCGGAAAAATAAAGTTTTTAAAAAATTAAATGTTTTCTCCCAGCCCTAAAGGCTGGGTTACGTAGATTTTTAAGAACTTAGGATTTGTGATTTACAAAGTTGAAACATACAAAACACATGCGTTCATATAACAATTACAATGAATAAGAATTGTTATGCGAATGCAAGTATGTATGTTTCAACTTTGTTAATCACAAATTATATAAGTTCTTAAAAATCTGCATAGCCCAGTCTTAACATGCATCAGGAAATGTGTAGTTATTTTAAATTAGAAACTATTCTTATGCTTGTAACAAGTGCAAGCCACACATAATGATCACTGTAAGGTTGACAAAAGAAGTGAAGTAAGCAATGCATGAAATGTACAGTTTTTAAGGATATTATATAACACAAACATTCTTTTGCATATAACATGAAGGAACCAAAGAAGTGTAGGCCTACTAAGCAATGTGTGCACATGTACATTGAAGTGTACAGTTCTTGAAAATACAAACACATAGTTATCTACTTGTAACAAGAACTCGTAACAAATCGTTATTTTCCAGTGAGCCAGCTGTTATTGTTGCAATAATAAAATCTGATATCTGGTTAAAATCAGCCTTACTGCCACAATGGAACATAGGACTTAAAGGTAAGCTGGACTAAACAAATTTTTAATTGAGTGTAGACATTTTTATAAAATGATGACACATGTTCAAGTAGGATTATACGAGCATGAGTGATTCGTGGCCAACCAGCGAGCCCTAATCACAAATGATTTGATTTAATTTTGATTTGATGTCATTTATTGTAAGGTTGCCCATCGATGTTAAATTACAACATCGACATCGAAATCAAAACATCGATGTCACATCGCGATGTCGGAAATTATTTTGACATCGACATCAAGCGTGAAATAATCGACATCGGAAAAAAAAGTTCCTTGAACAATGTAAAAACTAAAAGAAAAACTATCAAAACCGCAAAACCTTCTGGTAAGTTGATGTTGTGTTGTAACATTGTCGACGAGCGGAGTACAGATTTTGTTTTTATTATTATTATTTTGTGTAAAAAACGATTCGATTTATGAAAAAAAAAAACGATGTCGGAAATTTGCATCGACATCGTTTACTAATCGATTAATTGATGTCGATGGGCAACCTTAATTTATTGCACATAGAAGTGATGCTAGACTAGCAGCCAATCAGGATATTATGCACCGATCGCCGATTGGCCACAAACCACTTGCTATGATGAACGCACAGCTAAGGTAAGAGGTTGCTTCGGGGCAAGTATACACCGAAATTCTTAGGTTTGTGTTGAAACACGATGTGTCACCTTTAATTGCCTTCTGGACATTAATCAAACTGCTCCGTATGGTGCTGAGCAGGTTGTTGAAGCGACCCATTTCTTGTACGAGCACCGTATTCATGGACTGATTGTACGAAGTTGGATATTTGGTTAGAGCTGCGTCCAGGTCATAATTCTTTGGCAGCTTCAGTAAAATGTCAGCAGAAACTTCCAGCACCACTTGGTCCGATGACTTTGCATCACCTCCTCCCGACATTGTGTCCTGTCCAAATATCAGCACTATTATTTAATAGAATAGAAATAATTCCTATTTTGGAAAGAGATTGACAATTGAGAGAGGACAATAATTGTGTGTGTGTTGTGATTGTAATTGAAACGCTATCTCTTGACAGTTTTAGTGGCATATGCAGAAACACATCACACTTGCCCATGCACAGAATATTGAGTAGAAGTAACCTACTTACTTTTAGATCCTATGCAGATGGAAAAAGAAAATACAATTATTGGTCTACAATTTACAGTTTCTCATAAAGGTCCAAAATAAGACATGAGTTCACTTACTTGTAATTGTTTCAGATCCTTCAAAGAATGCAAGACAATAAAAGTGCATGATGTTAGATAAGGTATCATTCAATATCATTAAATATTTAAATTGTATCATTCCATAGATATTGTTCGATAGCTAAATAAATTCAACACTACTTACAATCCGATCCTAGGCAGCGAGTGAAACAACATGGCACAATTATTATTATTATTTGTATGACATGTATTATATAAATAAATACTAGAATAACAAACAAATAAAGAATGGTTTGAGAACTCCATTCAACATGACTACCATCATCACTTGACATGTGTAGGCCTACTGAATGATAGAATAGGCCTGACATTTGATTACTGGGGAATGTATGGAATGTTATCCTAAAGTAGGAATGACATCGGATCTCTGTAAACTGGTTGAAGATTGGTTCAATCACGATACAAATACATTTCCTTCAAAAGTTATCTGAAAAGTAATTTCTAGGAATGACATCTAAGAATATATAATTCAATCCTTAACAAATCAATTCCAAGTTTGTAGAATCCATTCCTCTAAATTTGTGTTCTGCACAAATCTGAATACGGGGCGTCGAGAGTTCAATTGTACAATGCATTAACACTTTAAACTACTTACAGTGTTCTTAATTTCAACGTTTAGATAACAAACATCTCAGCTCTTAGTTATGTACATTGATTGAAGATGAATAAAGACACTTTGTATTTGTATTGTATTTAGATAAACATATGCCCATACTATAGCAAAACTAACATGTATACCAATCTTTATAAACATTATTTTAAATCTCATGGAGTCATGGTGTTACAGAAGGCAATGAGTGGCCTTGGCAGACATATTTACACCTCTCAGTAACAACAAGATGTGTGTGTGCGTGCGTGCATGTGTGTGTGTGTGTGTGTGTGTGTGTGTGTGCGTGTGCACGCACGCGTATGTGCTATACCTGTGTCAGTAGCATGCTGGTGAGAAGTTGATTAGTTTCTTGCTGGTCCTTCATAATATCAGCATTCTCGTTCATTCCAAAGACTTCTGGGTGGGTTATAAGTGGCAATGCTCTAGTGTAGCTCATGAACGCATCATATTCCTTTTCTTTGGGAACAAAATATGTGCCTGTAACACATCAATACAAAACATGGATAGGCCTAAAGTACTGTTATATGCATGTAGGCCTAAACAAATTGTGTTAAGTATTTCTAATGAGTAGAGACAGCAGCTTTGTTCAAATTTGAAAACAACAATTTGACATGAAGACCCAAATGATTGTTAACATATTGTTGACATTGATCACATTTCCCACACATTTAGTAATTACTTCCTTAGTCCTTACCTGAGGGATCAAAGCAGTAACTATCATCTTCAACCAAACTTCTGCAATAAAATCGGTGCAAGATGGTATTGAGTGTTCGCCTATCCCAGTCATCAGTAACTCGGCCCCCGTAGTTACATTCACCCGTAAGATAGCTGAGCGCATCGTACTGGACATCCTAAACAGCCAACAAAATGGTAATTGAGAGAAAATGTAACAGTACATACATTATTACCGTCATTATTAATATTAAACCAGCGTCTTCATTCTACTTTTATGGTGCTCGTGCCCAGTGGCTTGGCCTGTTTGCCCACCAAAATGACCTGCTGCTCAAGCAAGGGCTACCGAAACAAAAATGCTTTACTAATTTGTCTCCGGTATATAAACGAAAGACAATAATATGTATGATACAGGCCAGGCTGCTATTTTATGTATGTATGTATTCCCCAGCTGTATAAAACAGGCACATAAAATAATTTAAAATCAATATATAGATATGGAAGGTAACTGTGGGGGTGACCAATTGGAACCTGTGCTGATTGTGCTCAAATCGTGCATGGGATGTGCATGGTTTCTTGTTTTTGCACTACAAAAACAACATTATTTCGGTACTGCATTCACTCAGTTATTATTTTCTGAAATGCTCAGAACACCCTCTAAAAGCTTGGTTGAGAGAGAATAAGGAGAGAGCAAGGTAACGTGTGCAATACTATGTAAGATCAACAATGCTGTGTTTGACAAATCATCCTGCAAGCTAGCTTGTACTAGATGTAGCTACTAATGAACAAGCTCGGTTGAGAGGGCCTACCTCATACTGATCAAGAAACATGTGCAGTTGCATCACTGAAATGCGCAGGTCGGTCTCGTTGAACTCGTAGGGAATGTTCCAACCAAGTGGTCCAAACTTTCGACGCTCCTGAGTCAGAGCGTGGAAGAAACACAGGCCGTAGAGCAGTTTCTTGAAGTTTTCGCTTTGTTTGCAGCTTTCAAAGAACTCGGGGTCGGATATGGGGTCAGAGAAATAGGAGCGGATAATGTTTGCGCGTAGGCCTGGTAGCAGAATGTTTAATACAGTACATGTATGATAACATTAAGATATGTCAATATAGCCAAGTTCGTCAGTGTTAAAATACAAGGGAGGGTGGGGGGTGGGGGTACATCAAGAAAAAAAAAATAATAATAATCTGTTTATGTACATGTTACATTGGAAATAGCCTCTGTCGTACAAGTTATAATAAAGAGAAATTATTTATATTAAAACTAACTACATATATGGCAATCTGGAAAGGAAGGGTAGGGAATGAAGCCCCTCACACAACATAAGAAGCAACATATGACAATATGCAAAGAATAAACCATTTGTATTACCCTTAGGAGGCTCATTGGTCATCTTGACACCATTCTGCAGTACCAGAACAGGGAAGTGCTCACAAGGGTATGATGTGAGCCACAGCCGGAAGTCTGGGTGTGTGGTGTCAGGAGTCAAGCTCTCGCATACCTGCCAACACATGAGCTATAGTCAAGCTCTTGCATACCTGCCAACACATGTATAGTCAAGCTCTCGCATACCTGCCAACACATGTATAGTCAAGCTCTCGCATACCTGCCAACACATGTATAGTCAAGCTCTCGCATACCTGCCAACACATGTTTAGTCAAGCTCTCGCATACCTGCCAACACATGACTGACGTATAGTCAAGCTCTCGCATACCTGCCAACACATGTATAGTCAAGCTCTTGCATACCTGCCAACACATGTATAGTCAAGCTCTCGCATACCTGCCAACACATGACGTATAGTCAAGCTCTCGCATACCTGCCAACACATGTATAGTCAAGCTCTCGCATACCTGCCAACACATGTATAGTCAAGCTCTCGCATACCTGCCAACACATGACGTATAGTCAAGCTCTTGCATACCTGCCAACACATGTATAGTCAAGCTCTCGCATACCTGCCAACACATGACGTATAGTCAAGCTCTCGCATACCTGCCAACACATGACGTATAGTCAAGCTCTCGCATACCTGCCAACACATGTATAGTCAAGCTCTCGCATACCTGCCAACTCATGTATAGTCAAGCTCTCGCATACCTGCCAACACATGACGTATAGTCAAGCTCTCGCATACCTGCCAACACATGACGTATTGTCAAGCTCTCACATACCTGCCAACACATGACGTATAGTTAAGCTCTTGCATACCTGCCAACACATGTATAGTCAAGCTCTTGCATACCTGCCAACACATGTATAGTCAAGCTCTCGCATACCTGCCAACACATGACGTATAGTCAAGCTCTCGCATACCTGCCAACACATGACGTATAGTCAAGCTCTCGCATACCTGCCAACACATGACGTATTGTCAAGCTCTCACATACCTGCCAACACATGACGTATAGTTAAGCTCTTGCATACCTGCCAACACATGTATAGTCAAGCTCTTGCATACCTGCCAACACATGTATAGTCAAGCTCTTGCATACCTGCCAACACATGACGTATAGTCAAGCTCTCGCATACCTGAAACACATGTATAGTCAAGCTCTTGCATACCTGCCAACACATGACGTATAGTCAAGCTCTCGCATACCTGCCAACACATGACGTATTGTCAAGCTCTCACATACCTGCCAACACATGACGTATAGTTAAGCTCTTGCATACCTGCCAACACATGTATAGTCAAGCTCTTGCATACCTGCCAACACATGACGTATAGTCAAGCTCTCGCATACCTGCCAACACATGTATAGTCAAGCTCTTGCATACCTGCCAACACATGACGTATAGTCAAGCTCTCGCATACCTGCCAACACATGTATAGTCAAGCTCTTGCATACCTGCCAACACATGACGTATAGTCAAGCTCTCGCATACCTGCCAACACATGTATAGTCAAGCTCTTGCATACCTGCCAACACATGACGTATAGTCAAGCTCTCGCATACCTGCCAACACATGTATAGTCAAGCTCTTGCATACCTGCCAACACATGACGTATAGTCAAGCTCTCGCATACCTGCCAACACATGACGTATAGTTAAGCTCTTGCATACCTGCCAACACATGTATAGTCAAGCTCTCGCATACCTGCCAACACATGACGTATAGTCAAGCTCTCGCATACCTTGTTTGTTTGTTTTTATTTATTTTTCCCATTGGTGGATACAAGGATGTTACATCATGAAATTTGTATGCTCCAATAAGATCTGATCTTGAGGCGGAGCATACTTTTTCTTATTATTAACATGAAAAATACATGAACAATACATTAATAATAACTACTAATCAACTACTGCTAACTAATAACCAAAACCTAAAACAAGTTTGGTTTTGGTTATTTATTTACACTTGATTACATAAACTACAACTAGTATAAAATAATAATAATAATAATAATAATAATAATAATAATAATAATAATAATAATAATAATAATAATAATAATAATAATAATAAAAATAAAAATAATAATGAAAATATTGATAGTAAAATAAAACAACATAAATGCAAAGGGTTGCAACAAACAATTTTAGTGATACAATTAATTTACAATGTATGCTATTTTAAAGATATACAATTTATAATGATAAATTGGCTATTGGACGGATACACATGTATCTTCTACTCTATGATTTAGTAAGGTAGGAGTGTGTTCTAATTTTATAGTAGTAGTAAAACATATCTTACTGCTCTGTTCCATATGCATTTATACCAAAATGTAGTGACTCGCTCCTGCCAACACATGACGTATAGTCAAGCTCTCGCATACTTGCCAACACATGACGTATAGTCAAGCTCTTGCATACCTGCCAACACATGTATAGTCAAGCTCTCGCATACCTGCCAACACATGTATAGTCAAGCTCTCGCATACCTGCCAACACATGACGTATAGTCAAGCTCTCGCATACCTGCCAACACATGTATAGTCAAGCTCTCGCATACCTGCCAGCACATGACGTATAGTCAAGCTCTTGCATACCTGCCAGCACATGTATAGTCAAGCTCTCGCATACCTGCCAACACATGACGTATAGTCAAGCTCTCGCATACCTGCCAACATGTATAGTCAAGCTCTCGCATACCTGCCAACACATGACGTATAGTCAAGCTCTCGCATACTTGCCAACACATGACGTATAGTCAAGCTCTTGCATACCTGCCAACACATGTATAGTCAAGCTCTCGCATACCTGCCAACACATGACGTATAGTCAAGCTCTCGCATACCTGCCAACACATGTATAGTCAAGCTCTCGCATACCTGCCAACACATGACGTATAGTCAAGCTCTCGCATATCTGCCAACACATGTATAGTCAAGCTCTTGCATACCTGCCAACACATGTATAGTCAAGCTCTCGCATACCTGCCAACATGTATAGTCAAGCTCTCGCATACCTGCCAACATGTATAGTCAAGCTCTCGCATACCTGCCAACACATGACGTATAGTCAAGCTCTTGCATACCTGCCAACACATGTATAGTCAAGCTCTCGCATACCTGCCAACATATGACGTATAGTCAAGCTCTCGCATACCTGCCAACACATGTATAGTCAAGCTCTCGCATACCTGCCAACACATGTATAGTCAAGCTCTCGCATACCTGCCAACACATGTATAGTCAAGCTCTCGCATACCTGCCAACACATGTATAGTCAAGCTCTCACATACCTGCCAACACATGACGTATAGTCAAGCTCTTGCATACCTGCCAACACATGTATAGTCAAGCTCTCGCATACCTGCCAACACATGACGTATAGTCAAGCTCTCGCATACCTGCCAACATGTATAGTCAAGCTCTCGCATACCTGCCAACACATGTATAGTCAAGCTCTCGCATACCTGCCAACACATGACGTATAGTTAAGCTCTTGCATACCTGCCAACACATGTATAGTCAAGCTCTCGCATACCTGCCAACACATGTATAGTCAAGCTCTCGCATACCTGCCAACACATGTATAGTCAAGCTCTCGCATACCTGCCAACACATGACGTATAGTCAAGCTCTCGCATACCTGCCAACACATGACGTAATGTCAAGCTCTCGCATACCTGCCAACACTGTATAGGCCTAATTCAATATCACGATATTAAAGTAATTTTAAAAAATAGGTTATGATATCGTGATATAATATCGGCAAAATGACGTTGATTTCGATTGAAAATCTCTTATAATTTATAATACATATTATAGTTGCCAACCTTCTCCAGGGTGGGCATAAAGCTTTTGGCAAGGTGGCAGTTCTGCAGGACCACCCAGGTTCCGTTCCTCACGCCCTCTTCTATCATCCGCATGGCGATGGGGCCCTGGCCCTGGCCCAGCGACAGCGAGTAAAGTCGGTTGGCCCCGAAGCCCTGGTCGTCGGCAAACTTGAGCAGCAGCGCGGTGGGGTCGGCACCAGGCGTCAGCACGAAGATCAGCGGGATGCAAGAGTGCGAGTCATTGTACGACGAGGTCAGGTCAAACGGAGGCGGCTCCACGAACTCCTGACCTAGTTGTTCTGCTCAAGTAAACAAACCACACACATTCAAGTCTTCCTATTTAGTATTTTAAGACATACAAGAAATAAATTCATTTTCAACACACTAAATAATATGAAACTAAGGCTTTCTAACACAATAATAATGAATGATTGCAGAATATATACCAGAAAACCTTCATATTAAAACGTGCATTTGCAGTCACAATGTACATGGTATTATCTTGAGAATTACTAATGTTAGAGGAAAGGAATTTGGCAAGAAAACGCTCTGCATTGACAGATGAGCGATCTTTTTCAATGTAGGTATATCAAATGATAAATTTGCATATCATATTATGCCGAGGGAAAAAAAATACTGTGATAATAAACATGATAATAAACCTTTAATTTTTTACAAGATGGAGGCGTACGTTAAACCTGAAAACTAAGTAGGCACAAATTATTTCTCGATACGTTGATAATAATTGCATAAAATATTATTTGAATCCATTAAGAAGTTTTCTTTAAATAAATTAAAACTGTCATGTTGATTTTTCAATGGAATTCCACATAATTTTACTAAACTGTACTCTGTACTGGCCGGCCGGAAATACCGATTATGAAAACATGGAAAACGTACTATTGGATCAAATTACCCTGACGGTCTGATTTTTGGAACGCAGTAACGTAAAAAACGCAATATTGGGAAACATACTAAAGAAATAAATTATGCATAAATGCCATAAGGCTTCGCCGTGACCTCGTAAAAAAACGTACAAACGTAAAAAATGCAGAAAAGCAAAACGCACAAAGGCGGTTTTACTGTAGTACCGGTAATACAGAATTCAGCAATATGTTTGATTTGGGCATATTTCTATGGCGATAATTTTGCTGTTGCAATTATCGATATGGAATTTCATATCGTTTGACATCCCTACATTGATGACATCAAGCAACAACTCTAAAGTGTACTCACCTTGCACAAAGCTTTGTACTGCCGGGACTGCCTTGTCGGGCCTAAGACAACGCAAGACCAACATCTTCTCGAACTGCGAGAGTTTGCCATCCCACTCTTGGGGCAGTGGGCACTTATGCGGCTCCACACTGTCAAAGACCACCTTCCACTGGTCCAGGTGATGCCGGAAGTGCTCCATTATGCCACTGTATCTGTGCAAGTCATTGAGGCGACAGAACTCGTCCCACGCCTTGGTGGGCAACCAGGATGCCGGATTGGGGTTCGGATTGTCCAGTCCCACCCCGCCAGTCAGGAAGAACATCCACTCGGGAATGTCCAGTAAGCCACGGTATTTCAGTAGGTTTATCGCCAACAACAGTGATATCAGCAGCTTGTCTTTCTCAAACAAACTGCGACACACGTTGGCATATAGCGAGTATGTGAAGTACCTGCAACAAAACATTGATATTTATCAGCCTTCTTTCATACACTCATTTGCATACACAACTTAATGGAATGCGAGTTTTCAAAGTTTTCAAGTTTCAAGTTGATGAGCTCACGGGCATGCTTCAAATTGCGTCGTAACAAGTTCACGCTTGTCGAGCAATGTGGCCACTTTTTTGATTATCGATCGCGCGGCGGCGTTTAGTGATTCGTAGTACAATAAGCTACAAGAGCTAACCTTAATTTATAAGTGTCGTGTGCTATGTGTTGAGAGTGATAGTTATAGTTAGTAAGTGCTGAAAGCGAGCCGTGAACATAATTCTTACTGCAAACTTGTACTTTTGCGCTACCCGGCGCTAGATGGTAGGCCTACTTTTGCGCGGACAGAGGATTGAATCCCATATACATGTTAGGACCTATTTCATCGTTATTTATGATGCAGTTAAGCCTGAAATTGCTTTTTAGGCCATAAAACTTAGTGCAGTCCCGAAAAAAAATGTTGCGCCTCCGGCGGCTGGGGCTTTGCCCCAGACCCTACCTATTCCACGCAACCTAAATGAAATGAATGAACGAAATGAGGACTCCTAGACGTAATCTGAGTTTACCAGCAATATAAGCTGAATTTTAAAATTCATTGCCTACTTATTTTTCAGTATAAATGCCACATTTACCATTAAAAAAAACACCCCCTCCCCCCCCCCAAAAAAAAACCTAGATTTTTATCGTATAGAGCGCATCAACACTGACACAAGAAACAAATCATAGCCTACCCAAGACTCGGTGATGACTACTGAATGCTTACTACGTATCCACTCCTTCTCTTCCACCTCTACACAACGACTGACACCAACTACTATGTAATGCTGACACAGCCAACAACATGGTTGGTATGTTCTACGTAAAAACATATTGCAAACTTTCAACGTTCCATCACTACGTAGCCTCGTGTGACACGGACGTACTTCCTGAGATCCTCCAGGCGTTGCTCCACGACGTCCACCTTCTCCGTGTTGTCGATGGACGCCTTGAAGAGATTGACGAACCACACGAGCGAGTACTGGTACATCGGGTCTATGTTGGCCAGGTCGGCAGTACTGAAGAACAGCACCGTCGAGTGGGTGGCTATCGGAGTGTACTCGAGGCGGGCGTCGTCGATAGACTTCTCAGTCACCTCCGCGACCGCCTGTTTCTCCGTTATCTCGTTGGCCAGCGTCTTTGACGAACTTAGTACCTGGGACGTTTAGTTACAATCAGAGCCAAGTCTTTCGAGAGCAGTATAAATAGCTGCTAGTCCAAAATAATCAGTTAATAATTTAGTAAGTAAAAATGTCTACCATGACACGGGAAAAAATGGGGAATTTTTTGTAGCTAGGTGAGTAATCTCACACAAGGAATAGCATTAATTCCAAATAAAAAAATAGTAGTCACTCCACAGGGTTTTGTTTCGGACAAATATTGAGTGTGTGCGAATCAAAGAAATAAACAACAATGGAACCGATTGTTTTTCCGATCTTTGTTGTCACCGCCCACTTATTCATTATTAATGCAATACAAAGCAGCTTATTTCAATCTGCCGGTCCTTGGGACCGTTTTCGTCATACAAATGTTTGCACAGTGACAATTTTGAATCCCAAAGTGGTCTGTGCTGTGAGGTACGAAAGTTTGGGAAATGGAACTCACTTGAATGGCGGTCTCGTCCTCAAGAATGTTACCCTCGGACGAGGACAGCACCAGGAGAATCTTGTCCTCAATCTCCTTGAGCATGCGTTTGTTGTCTGCGCCCTGCACGATCAGCTGGTTCTTCTCAGCCTCTAGGTCTGGACGTTCCTTGGCCACGACAATGCCCAACAACTGATCGTCCAAACCCACCGGCGTGATCATGAAGTTCAGTAGGGTCACCTTCACGGCTATCTCTGGCAGATAGTGCGGGTTACGCAGCTTGGTCGTTATGAAGAATCTGCTCGCACACAAACAGGTAGAATGTAGTCATACCTGGTGTGATCATGAAGATCAACAGGCACCTTCACTGCTATCTCTGGCAGATAGGGCGGGTTACGCAGCTTGGTCGTTATGAAGAATCTGCTCGCACACAAACAGGTAGAATGTAGTCATACCTGGTGTGATCATGAAGATCAACAGGCACCTTTACTGCTGTCTCTGGCAGATAGTGCGGGTTACGCAGCTTGGTCGTTATGAAGAATCTGCTCGCACACAAACAGGTAGAATGTAGAGTCATATCTGGTGTGATCATGAAGATCAACAGGCACCTTCACGGCTATCTCTGGCAGATAGGGCGGGTTACGCAGCTTGGTTGTTATGAAGAATCTGCTCGCACACAAACAGGTAGAATGTAGAGTCATACCTGGTGTGATCATGAAGATCAACAGGCACCTTCACTGCTATCTCTGGCAGATAGTGCGGATTACGCAGCTTGGTTGTTATGAAGAATCTGCTCGCACACAAACAGGTAGAATGTAGAGTCATATCTGGTGTGATCATGAAGATCAACAGGCACCTTCACTGCTATCTCTGGCAGATAGTGCGGGTTATGCAGCTTGGTCGTTATGAAGAATCTGCTCGCACACAAACAGGTAGAATGTAGAGTCATATCTGGTGTGATCATGAAGATCAACAGGCACCTTCACGGCTATCTCCGGTAGATAGTGCGGGTTATGCAGCTTGGTCGTTTCAATAGTGCGTTTTTTCCGTTATCATGTTTTTTTGTCTCAGGTCCCTCGAAAACGTACAAAGGAGGTTTTACTGTAACGATTATTCAACATGATATCAATATCGTGAGTAACTGGAGAGTTTTATTTAATATTTACATTTAATTTATTATAAAATTATATTTAATATTACATATGTTTTACATAGGGATGTCAACGATTACGATTAAATCGATTCGATTAATCGATTATTAATCGAAAACGATTAATCGATTATTAAAAAAAAAATCGATTTTAAATTTTCGCGCTTTTTTTAAATTTAGTTCTCAAGATCTGCCGCCTATTCGAGCGCGAGCGCTAGCGCTAGCATCGCTATTGCTCAGTTTTATTTACAGTAGGCCTAGGCCTAGGCCTAAGAACAGCAACAGGATAACTTTGCGTCATAATTTGAGCCGAATTTCCAGTCATATTTTGAATAGCTGTGTCTAGTCGCCTACCCTAGACCCAGCATTCGACGCCTACGATCTATAAAAATACGAGTTGTTATGTTAGTTCACAAATAACAAGAGAAGTAAGGTTAGAAAAGTCGCTACGATTTTTAGTTCACATCACGTAAATTTTAATTACGCTGCACATGAAAATAATAATATTACGACGCATATTCAGCATACTTAATTACTTATTGGTTCAAAAAAACGGGAAGTGAATAACTATAGCCCTTCAGGCCTAGCTTGGACAGAAATTATCGTCGAAATCTTGGACAGAACATAACAAAAATACTCCGTGACGTAAAATATATCGATAGTCGAAAAGAAGTCGAATTGCGAACTCGTGGCTTGCGCGGGCAATTCAAACTAACCGAAACCAGACCGAAGTTTGGAAGAAACTTGCTACTATACCGACATTTAACAAAACGATTAAAATCGATTAATAATCGATTATGGAGGTGAAAGTGAATTCGATTATCGATTATAATAATTTAATCGTTTGACATCCCTAGTTTTACATATTATGTTTGTTTGTGTTTTCTTTTTACATATGTTTTATAACATGATGTAATATATGTAGGCCTATGTAATGTAAGCTATCTATGTATAACAAACATAATATAGAGGACTCAAAACTAGCATAGATAGCGCTGCTAAGCAACCTCCTTTCAGCGCCATTGATGAATAATAACAATAAAACAACAACGAAAATTGACAGCTAAACCACTCTTAATAGAAGTTTATTTTCTTGCCACCAGAATGCATCTAGTCTATTTTGAGTGCTCTATAACAAACATGACAACTTCTAATACTCACACATCCTTGAGATGTGTATACGAGTGGAAATGTAGAAGGCTTATTGAAATAAATAAATAAAAATAAATAATTTTAATATCGAAACACAGTAGTGTCATAACAGAAATATTGCGATATAGTGGTCAACTTAAAATATTTATAGCATGGCTTGTATGTCTGTCATTGCAATAGGGTATCATCTTGTTTAAAAGTCTGGCTTCATGACAGGGGCAACACACATCTGTAAGAACAACTTACCTAAAGTCAAGTGAATATTCCACAATGGAATCTCCAAGCTTAATGCACAGAGCACCACCTTGTTTGAACGTTTGTCTTTGCAACAGCGGCTCCAAAACCGCATCAATTTCTTCACCTATGTTTTCTAAGAGAACCTAGGGAAGTAGAGATAATTTGATTTAGATTTAGACCAGAGTTGTTGACAGTGAATGCGACTGGAGCTGTCACTTTTGGAGCAGCTGAAGTTGGAAAAAAGGTACATACTGTACTAGAAGTAAAGCTAAAAAGTCTTTGAATTTTCTGAATCAAGTAAATTAACACTAGGTACATTTTTTGGCTAACTTTAAATGTTAATTTAGCTTTTGTACTTTTATTCAAGAGACCAGCTGTTGCGATCTAATCTTAAAACAACAACAATGGGCTCTCCACTACACAAGATGTAAAATTGAGATTCTACTGCATTTTGCTTGAATAAACGTTCCAAATCTAAACAGTAGCTAGGCCTACTATATAGTAGCACGTAATAAAATAAATAAAATAAAATTTCAAAATTTTTCTTTTTTTTTAGGCAATTACATTACATTCCTAATTTTATAGCCACATTGTCACTACCAGGAATATTAGATAATAATTAAATAAATAATCCCATGCCATCTTTCTGTTAACCTGATTATGTAAATGTACCTACCCACACAAGTCGAGGCTTATTGTGGGCTTCTCATGTAAGGTGATACATATCGAGATAGTAGTACATACTCTATGTATTAGCTGTACCCATATACTTTAGAATAAAGACAACTTGAATTTAAATTGAATTGAATTGGTCCTTACTGGTTCCACCTTTGTGTGGAATTACTTACTGGTTGTCCAAACTGTATGGCGTTCTCAAGCACTCGCACGTAGTCGTTATTACTGAGCCGAATAATGCTGAGCCCATTATCCTTCTCCATGTTCTTAATCCATTTGTTGGCCTGGCCTTGAGGGTCAATCATTAGCGGAAATCGGCGAGCATTTCTAAACAAAAGAAAAACTAACGTTACGTTATGTCTAGACCTAACCTTTGCCTTCATGTACCCGGCCGGACAACACGCCTAAACAACCCGTTTCATATACCAAACTGCCGCACCAACCTTGAGAGACGCTCCATCTTCACCCGCCTTCCGTCTTTATACAACGCACTTCCTGGCTCTGTGGACATCACATCCAATCCTCATTCTTTTTATGCTTCATTCTCTCGACTTCTACCTATAAAATTCTAAGCTGTCTTTTCTATTGTTATTGTTTTTAACGTTGTTAGTGTCCCTTTTACTGATGCCAACATTGTTGAAAATTTTTACAAAATTTTATTACCTGACAAAGCAATTGTATTGCAGATACGTATATGTATTGTATGTGTATTGTTATTGTCAATGTTGTTATCTGTTTTGTTTGATGGTCACGCCTATTGGCATATAATGCTGTAGTGACCAATGTACTGTAAATAAATACATAAATAAATATAGCTTTAATTGGCCTATTTTATGAGCTTTTATCCCACTTTTATTTTTTTAAACTGACTTCGGTTATTACAATAAATGTTTGGTCCGGTTAACTAAAAACCGACTCGACCCGAAAAATCGGTTAACCGCACATTCATAATAATAATAATTAAGGCTGGGCATCGATGTAAATCGACAACATCGACATCGACGACAAATAATCGATGTCAAATCGCGATGTCGGAATATTTTCGACATCGACATCGAAACGAAAATAATCGACATCGTTTTTTTTTAAATTGATAATTAATCAATTATTAATAAAAAACTTTGTCACCTGTTAAATGGAGGGATGACGACGGTTAAGCATTTCACTAACCGGTTAATCGAACCAGTTTTTAATCAGTTAATAACGGAAACAAATCTCAGTTTTCGTCTGCAACGGGAGATAACTGACCTAGGCTAGCCTAGGCCTTCTAGGCCTACGTGACGGCCATGCGGGCCGGTCAGCTTATTTTTTTCGTCATAAACACAATTGTGGATATTGATTTCAATTTATTTTAACGCAATATCCGATTGTAGAGGCTTATTCAAGTCGTTTTTCATCAATCCGTTATTGATTACTTGCTGCGTAGTGAACTGTCAACAAGCGGCCGCTTGCATTCCACTCGCCTGCGCGTCTATCGCGATCTCGCTTCCACTTTTCTCTATCTCTCTCACGGCGGCCGATAGCAGCCGACACGGCGAACTACTTCGTCGCGTCTCGCTCAGACCATTGTTCTCTCGCTCTTTCTCGTTCGGCCGCATCTGTTCTCACTTGCCGAGTGCCGGCGAACGAAGGGATGGCTCGCGCTGCAAATATTTGGGGGGGGGGGGGGGGGGCTTGAGAGTGTGCGGTATCCTATAATACGGGTCAGTTTGGACTAAAAGCGGCCGTGGACGAATAACTATGCCGCCCCGGCATAGTTGAAAGTTCCCATTTCTCGCGTGAATTGACAATTGATTAGTTATTTAATTAATTGACGAAAAAATCGATTAAAACACAAAAAAATCGATGTCGAAAATCGTCACCGACATCGATTATTAATCAATTAATCGATGTCGACGCCCAGCCTTAATAATAATACAAGAATGGCTCACTTGATTATGATGCCGTTGTCGATGGAGAATGAGTCGCTGGGAAGTCCGAAGATGTTCCATGCCCGGATCTCCACAGCTTCGCCCAGGACTGTGGTAAGCGCGAAGTCGGGAGAGCAGACGATATTGAGCGCGATCAATGCCTTCACCCAGTCTACCACCTGCTGCTGACGGAACTGCATAGTGAACGCACCCAGGTATGCCACTATGCCAGCACCAATCAGCACGTCCCCTGGAACCACAAGATAATAAGATTATAAGCAATCACGACCATTCATGTGCAACCAGCTAATCCTGGTCTTCCCATTCTGGGGTTTGGGCTTGATATTTGCATTCATGCATTTGGTGAAGCCGGTTATTATGAACTTCAGATAAATATTTAGTAAGCTACTACTAGCTTGTTTTCACCATGGCAACCATTCCATTGGTTGTTGCCATGGTGAAAATAAGTTATAAAGAATTCCTGATTTTACAGATCCGCTTTGTACGGATTTCCGTATATTACATATTATTTTGAAAGTCTCCTTTCTCCAGTCTTAGGCTCAGTCCTAAGACCATTATTATTCTTAATATATGTAATATATTAATGATATGTATTCCTCAACCTTTTAGCAGATGATACACTTCTGTCAATATCTGGTGATAACTTACAAGACCTGGTAAAATATTTACATGGCATAGTATGTATTGAAAAGACTGGCCAAATGGTTAGAACGAAATGATCCCAAGTTAAAAGTAAAAAAAGCTTAAGTTATGATTATCTCACCCCAAAATGTAAGTAAAGAGTCCTGAAGAGGACAAAAAACCCGTTGCACAACATGCAGGCACCCACAACAGGGAGTTCAATGACTGCTACACCACTAAGGTAGTACAATCATTAACGAGGAAAACTTGAGACAGTGGGAATTGGCGCATCACCAAGTCGCGCCAAAAACACAACTTTAACCTAAGGTAGGCCTAGGCCATCTAACCCATAGGTCTCTCCACCCTTCCACAAAGCCATCACAACCCCCAACAGCACTTTGTAAATAATTGTGTAAATAGTAGTAATAGTTTTTAGTGTCGTTAGCCAGTCCTCTTCAATGGTCGGTGACCAAGGCCACATAGGCCGCAACGTTCGACTTTTTATGTGTAAATATTTGTGTAGGGTACTACTCTTCACCTCACGCAGCCACACACCACTTTTCAGGTAGGTAAGCTGTTGATCTCCTTTCTTCTTTCCCCAATAATAAGATATATCACTAACCCAGCTGATAGGCATTCTATCAAATCTAGCTATACTGTACTTTTGGTATTCTTGTATGCAGACACCCACTTACCTATACAAATGTTGAATAGAAATGCAAGAGGATGTAAAATCAAGGACATTTCCAGATGAGAAGTTTAAGCCACATTTTGGTGTGGAACAGGGGTAATTTCACATTACTGTAGTTGTCCAAGTAAACAAATATTAATTATGAAGCAAGGGTTGAGGAAAAACTTTGTTTGCACCTGTGAGCAAATAGTACAATTCGCCCAAGTGTTTTGCAGTGCTTGACCACCGATGTCGCTCGCCTCCTAAACCACCGATCAACTCTTCCGCACGTTGGAGCTTCTTCTGACATAAATCCACATCCGCTTGAAGGGCGGCATACCTATAGATCAACAGAGGTTGTGTCAAGGGTAATGTATACTTGGAGAGACCAAATGGCTGAGTTAATTGGTACTCAGAACAAGATAAAACATGTTCTAGTGAGGGGAAAGGTACAGAAGGACGACAGCTTACCTGTGCTCTGGGACTAGAGGACTGTGTTAATTTTGATCCCTTCATACAACATCAGTCAGTACATATCACATAACTATTAACAAATCCTAACACAAAATGCAGTAGGCACTATATTGAACTTTTTTAATAATTCTACATGCAAGTTGTACTTATTTTTTCGTATTTATGTAAAGACTTCCTACGCTAAATAGCAAATATGTTAATACTAACCATATTTTTAAATGCGCTTGTAAATGCAGCGAACATAGCGTATTTAAAATCAATTTCCCCTATTAGATAAGTTAGATCCGTAAATGCATCTCGTTCAAGCATTAAATAGAAAGAGAACATATTAAGGATTAACATGCAATTGTGTTGAATAAGCTGCAGCTAATAGTTAGTTTGTTTGCTATGGCTGTTTTAATAGACCCACGTGTAACATATCTCGTCTCACGTCAATGCTATAGCACCTGGGAGTAGAGTTAACAACTATGTCACGACTAAAAGAACGTGCATGCTCAAGTGAATATTAACAACTTGATTTTGAAGACAATATAAAGGATAGCTCATTCCTGGACTGGAGTGGAGATGCAAACTTCTAGTTTTTACAATAGTTTTTCCAGTGGCGTATCCAGGAATTGGGAAAGGCGGGGGTTTTCAACCCATATAGAGAGTGGATGCCAAAAGATAATTGGGGTTCCGGGGGGCTTGCCCCCCGCAAAAAATCTCGTCAAGGTCATTTTAGTGCAAATCTGTGCGTTTTACAGCGGCCAACTGAAACAAGCTAATTACTTAGTTTCTGGCAACACATTTTTTCCTTAGCACCGCTAATAAAAGGAACCTCAATCAATAATTTGCATATTTTTCGTATTGCTTTTGCTTTTAATTACAACAATATACAATAATTATAAAGTAAACATCTAACTGTCTATTGAAATACTGTCTATTGATACTGTCTATTGAAATACTGTCTATTGAAATGAAATGTAAACGGTCATTTTCCATGTTTCCTTTGCAAAAGGGGGGGGTTTTGTCCCCCCCCTCCCCCCCCGTGAATACGCCACTGAGTTTTTCTATCAATCGTTACACTTAATGGAATTTTTTTTTATGTTCTTCCAGTAACGTTTGTCTGTAGACAAAATAATAATTAGGAAATAAAGAAAATAAAAATAAAATAATTAGAAAAGTGAAACTTAGGAATGATTGACGTTTTCTAAGGTATACAAAACAAGGAGCTTAGATTATATAATATGCAACTACTAACCGCAGTTTGTTCTGCTCTAACACTCCCTCCAGCACTGCCAGCTCTTCCATATATCCCCTCAGCTGGGCTCGCTTAATCTCCAGGGCATTCATCGCAGTCTGAAACTCCGCCTCGGCCGCAGCCAACGCGAGTTTCTTGGGCGCTACCACCTTGGCTACCTTGTCATACTTGGACATGGCGATCACCCACTTGCACAGGCCTTCTGCTGCCGTCGACGCCGTTTTAACCTGGAACCAATCACATCTATATGCAATCTCCAGGACAGCCAACACAAGCTTCTTGGGGGCTACCTTATCATACTTGGACATGGCGATCAGATCACCCACTTGCACAGGCCTTCTGCTGCCGTCGACGCCGTTTTAACCTGGAACCAATCACATCTATATGCAATCTCCAGGACAGCCAACACAAGCTTCTTGGGGGCTACCTTGACATACTTGGACATGGCGATCAGATCACCCACTTGCACAGGCCTTCTGCTGCCGTCGACGCCGTTTTAACCTGGAACCAATCACATCTATATGCAATCTCCAGGACAGCCAACACAAGCTTCTTGGGGGCTACCTTATCATACTTGGACATGGCGATCAGATCACCAACTTGCACAGGTCTTCTGCTGCCGTCGACGCCGTTTTAACCTGGAACCAATCACATCTATATGCAATCTCCAGGACAGCCAACACAAGCTTCTTGGGGGCTACCTTGTCATACTTGCGACATGGCGATCAGATCACCCACTTGCACAGGCCTTCTGCTGTCGTTTTGCCATTATGTTCATTACCGAATTGACATTGCTTTATTTCAAGGTTCCATCTACGAGGCTGTGAGTTTTGTGCAGTGATTCTAACGGCAGGCAGAAGATTAATGTTATTCTTATTTCTAATATTAATTACCATGGTTTGGTAAATTAACCTGATAATTGTTACTGGGTAATTTACAGTATTATAAATTACGGGCAATTTCATGCCACTATCAGCGTACTTGACTTGCTCTTAGATACGTTTCAATTTCAATTCAATTCAATTCAATTCAAAGCATTTAATTCTCAGTTCTTTAGTACAGTATTGGAAAAACAGTATTGTATGTTTATAAGTAATGAGAAGCCCACAGAAGGCAAGCCTTGAGTGTGGGCAGAACATAGGTTAGAGACATAAAAAAAAATACAGTGCAAGATGGCAGAACTAAAGTGATTTCAATGTTTCAAATTTTAAGTCATGAGAATTCAGATATAAGCCTTTGAGTTTCCATCCCAGTTATAAATCAAAGGGAAAGATATGATCCATTAACTACAATTTACACAAAATTTACAAAAAATACAAAAGTGACAGTTGGGAGAATCTTTTTAACAAGAATTCTTTTCTTGCATAATCGAACTTCGCTCGAGATTAAAGCTGTCAGTAAATTCTGCTCAATACCGATTGACTTAAAATAAACCTCTAGTTTTAACAATAATAATGAACATACAAATAGGAAGTGATTAAACTCTACCTTGTCTGGGTCAAAGTTTTCATCAACCAATATCTTTTCTTGCAACTTCTTCATGACTGCCGGAGGAATATTGTCCTTATCGTAAAGCATTAGACTCTCCAAGAATTTCATGTCACCCAGAAGTCGTTTTGAGGGGCCCCAATAATCCTCAATCATTTTCCCACTACCACCAGGATCTGGAATACGATCTGCCTTTATGTCCTTTATGATGCATACTGCCTCCATGACCAGTTTGATTCCTGCAAGTACAGATCATACATACCAATTATATTTGCTACCAACAATTATTCAAGTCCATGATCTTCTGTCAAGATATGCAGTTGTAACATCAGCCCACCCAAACCTATACATATAAAATGTTTGTATTTGTCAATTGTTATCTCACACTAAACATTAAGAGTTAAGACATTTAAAATACTAGATGTGTTGTGATAGACTTACCTTTAGGAGGGTTTTTCATTGTTTTTATTATAGTAATGTCTGGAGGAGTGAGGGTGTTCAGGGCTGCAAGGGCAGATTCCAGGATTGGCATAGCTTCAGCCAAATTTGCATCACACTCATCTTTAATTACCTGTAAGACAAGACAAGACAAGACACAATATAAATCATTTTGGAAAATGATGCAAGTATCCAATATAATACTGTGAATTAACGTTGATATTGTTTATTTAATTTTAATTACTAGAAATCAACATTGGTTCAATTGAAGCCTTATGAGAGTAAATCAACAAAAAGAGTGGGATTACAGAATTGTGTATGATCTGTATGTGAAACGATTGTTTAGAGAGTAATGACATCAGAACCTTCTGATCACAAGCATGATGACGCAGTTCAGTTTTTGAGTGTGTTTGGACAACTATATCTCTGACTTCTACTGCTAAAGCTATAATGCACCTTTCGAGCCCAAACCGATTAAATCATTTATTTCAGACAGGTATAATAAGTCACACTTAAAAAAGTTTTATTTTGTTTTCCATATCTATATCGATAGGCCTAGACCTTCATTTTGGTGCAGAAGTAATAAGTAATAACTAATAACTAAGGTGCAGTAGTAGTAAGTGCAGCTCTTTCCTATGGTACAAATTTGATGAAGTTCCAGTTTATTGCAGAAAGGGAGCCAGACTGGTGAAGTTTTTTGCATTTACATTAAAACTATGCTCAGTGAACTTATGCCCTTTCATACTAAATTCAATTGGTTGCTGTTTGTTTTAACCTGAGGTGATTACTAATCAGTAAGCTAATAAAAAAGTGTGCCCGCCTTCTCTATTCTCATGTCATTGGGCTTGGGATGAACCAACGGACCTGTGCAGCTGCCGCCTGCTGATTGGCCACCTCCTCGTCCCCCCTGACCACCTCGGCGACCAAGGCCACGTCCTGGGACTCCTTCTCCACCTTGGCCATCAACTCCTGGACCTGATTGGCAGCAACAACCAGCTTGGGCTGGAGTGCAACCAACTCCTTCTGCATCACCGACACTTGACTGCCGGCATTGTCTAGCTTGTCCAGCCCCACCTCGTAGCGTTGCTTGCCCACCAGCACCTCGCTGCAAGCAGGCGCACACTCACTCAACCACCTCGTAGCATTGCTTGCCCACCAGCACCTCGCTGCAAGCAGGCGCACACTCACTCAACCACCTCGTAGCGTTGCTTGCCCACCAGCACCTCGCTGCAAGCAGGCACACACTCACTCAACCACCTCGTAGCATTGCTTGCCCACCAGCACCTCGCTGCAAGCAGGCGCACACTCACTCAACCACCTCGTAGCATTGCTTGCCCACCAGCACCTTGCTGCAAGCAGGCGCACACTCACTCAACCACCTCATAGCATTGCTTGCCCACCAGCACCTCGCTGCAAGCAGGCGCACACTCACTCAACCACCTCGTAGCGTTGCTTGCCCACCAGCACCTCGCTGCAAGCAGGCGCACACTCACTCAACCACCTCGTAGCGTTGCTTGCCCACCAGCACCTCGCTGCAAGCAGGCGCACACTCACTCAACCACCTCGTAGCATTGCTTGCCCACCAGCACCTCGCTGCAAGCAGGCGCACACTCACTCAACCACCTCGTAGCGTTGCTTGCCCACCAGCACCTTGCTGCAAGCAGGCGCACACTCACTCAACCACCTCGTAGCGTTGCTTGCCCACCAGCACCTCGCTGCAAGCAGGCACACACTCACTCAACCACCTCGTAGCGTTGCTTGCCCACCAGCACCTCGCTGCAAGCAGGCGCACACTCACTCAACCACCTCGTAGCGTTGCTTGCCCACCAGCACCTCGCTGAAAGCAGGCGCACACTCACTCAACCACCTCGTAGCGTTGCTTGCCCACCAGCACCTCGCTGCAAGCAGGCACACACTCACTCAACCACCTCGTAGCATTGCTTGCCCACCAGCACCTCACTGCAAGCAGGTGCACACTCACTCAACCACCTCGTAGCATTGCTTGCCCACCAGCACCTCGCTGCAAGCAGGCGCACACTCACTCAACCACCTTGTAGCGTTGCTTGCCCACCAGCACCTCGCTGCAAGCAGGCGCACACTCACTCAACCACCTCGTAGCATTGCTTGCCCACCAGCACCTCGCTGCAAGCAGGCGCACACTCACTCAACCACCTCGTAGCATTGCTTGCCCACCAGCACCTCGCTGCAAGCAGGCGCACACTCACTCAACCACCTCGTAGCGTTGCTTGCCCACCAGCACCTCGCTGCAAGCAGGCGCACACTCACTCAACCACCTCGTAGCATTGCTTGACCACCAGCACCTCGCTGCAAGCAGGCGCACACTCACTCAACCACCTCGTAGCATTGCTTGCCCACCAGCACCTCGCTGCAAGCAGGTGCACACTCACTCAACCACCTCGTAGCGTTGCTTGCCCACCAGCACCTCGCTGCAAGCAGGCACACACTCACTCAACCACCTCGTAGCGTTGCTTGCCCACCAGCACCTCGCTGCAAGCAGGCGCACACTCACTCAACCACCTCGTAGCATTGCTTGCCCACCAGCACCTCGCTGCAAGCAGGCGCACACTCACTCAACCACCTCGTAGCATTGCTTGCCCACCAGCACCTCGCTGCAAGCAGGCGCACACTCACTCAACCACCTCGTAGCGTTGCTTGCCCACCAGCACCTCGCTGCAAGCAGGCGCACACTCACTCAACCACCTCGTAGCATTGCTTGCCCACCAGCACCTCGCTGCAAGCAGGTGCACACTCACTCAACCACCTCGCTGCAAGCAGGCGCACACTCACTCAACCACCTCGTAGCATTGCTTGCCCACCAGCACCTCGCTGCAAGCAGGCGCACACTCACTCAACCACCTCGTAGCGTTGCTTGCCCACCAGCACCTCGCTGCAAGCAGGCGCACACTCACTCAACCACCTCGTAGCGTTGCTTGCCCACCAGCACCTCGCTGCAAGCAGGTGCACACTCACTCAACTACCTCGTAGCGTTGCTTGCCCACCAGCACCTCGCTGCAAGCAGGCGCACACTCACTCAACCACCTTGTAGTGTTGCTTGCCCACCAGCACCTCGCTGCAAGCAGGCGCACACTCACTCAACCACCTCGTAGCGTTGCTTGCCCACCAGCACCTCACTGCAAGCAGGCGCACACTCACTCAACCACCTCGTAGCGTTGCTTGCCCACCAGCACCTCGCTGCAAGCAGGCGCACACTCACTCAACCACCTCGTAGCATTGCTTGCCCACCAGCACCTCGCTGCAAGCAGGTGCACACTCACTCAACCACCTCGTAGCGTTGCTTGCCCACCAGCACCTCGCTGCAAGCAGGCGCACACTCACTCAACCACCTCGTAGCGTTGCTTGCCCACCAGCACCTCACTGCAAGCAGGCGCACACTCACTCAACCACCTCGTAGCGTTGCTTGCCCACCAGCACCTCGCTGCAAGCAGGCGCACACTCACTCAACCACCTCATAGCATTGCTTGCCCACCAGCACCTCGCTGCAAGCAGGTGCACACTCACTCAACCACCTCGTAGCATTGCTTGCCCACCAGCACCTCGCTGCAAGCAGGCGCACACTCACTCAACCACCTCGTAGCGTTGCTTGCCCACCAGCACCTCGCTGCAAGCAGGCGCACACTCACTCAACCACCTCGCTGCAAGCAGGTGCACACTCACTCAACCACCTCGTAGCGTTGCTTGCCCACCAGCACCTCGCTGCAAGCAGGCACACACTCACTCAACCACCTCGTAGCATTGCTTGCCCACCAGCACCTCGCTGCAAGCAGGCGCACACTCACTCAACCACCTCGTAGCGTTGCTTGCCCACCAGCACCTCGCTGCAAGCAGGCGCACACTCACTCAACCACCTCGTAGCGTTGCTTGCCCACCAGCACCTCGCTGCAAGCAGGCGCACACTCACTCAACCACCTCGTAGCGTTGCTTGCCCACCAGCACCTCGCTGCAAGCAGGCGCACACTCACTCAACCACCTCGTAGCATTGCTTGCCCACCAGCACCTCGCTGCAAGCAGGCACACACTCACTCAACCACCTCATAGCATTGCTTGCCCACCAGCACCTCGCTGCAAGCAGGCGCACACTCACTCAACCACCTCGTAGCGTTGCTTGCCCACCAGCACCTCGCTGCAAGCAGGTGCACACTCACTCAACCACCTCGTAGCGTTGCTTGCCCACCAGCACCTCGCTGCAAGCAGGCGCACACTCACTCAACCACCTCGTAGCGTTGCAGCCCACCAGCACCTCGCTGCAAGCAGGCGCACACTCACTCAACCACCTCGCTGCAAGCAGGTGCACACTCACTCAACCACCTCGTAGCGTTGCTTGCCCACCAGCACCTCGCTGCAAGCAGGCACACACTCACTCAACCACCTCGTAGCATTGCTTGCCCACCAGCACCTCGCTGCAAGCAGGCGCACACTCACTCAACCACCTCGTAGCGTTGCTTGCCCACCAGCACCTCGCTGCAAGCAGGCGCACACTCACTCAACCACCTCGTAGCGTTGCTTGCCCACCAGCACCTCGCTGCAAGCAGGCGCACACTCACTCAACCACCTCGTAGCGTTGCTTGCCCACCAGCACCTCGCTGCAAGCAGGCGCACACTCACTCAACCACCTCGTAGCATTGCTTGCCCACCAGCACCTCGCTGCAAGCAGGCACACACTCACTCAACCACCTCATAGCATTGCTTGCCCACCAGCACCTCGCTGCAAGCAGGCGCACACTCACTCAACCACCTCGTAGCGTTGCTTGCCCACCAGCACCTCGCTGCAAGCAGGCGCACACTCACTCAACCACCTTGTTAAGTTAAGGTGAATCCACCCCCATATTTTTTTTTTTGATTATGCATAAAGAACACACATTATGGAGTTAGTATATTAAATACGCTCATTAGAGAAGATCAAAACTAATTTTCAAGCCCATTTTGGAGGAGCCGTATGGTATTTACAACGGGTTTTATGACGAATACGGCTAACAACTACGTTTAAACCACATACGCGTTTGGTATGCCATTTTTTGTTTACACCTAAGTCTAACCCTCACTATTGGCTATGTGGATTTAGTGTTTTGAAATAAGTGTTTTCAATATTTGGTTTACTATGATTTATTTTGCTCGCCGGTACAAATACAATTTCCGTACCGGAGAACAAAATAAATTGTAGAAAACCAAATATTGAAAACACTTATTTCAAAACACTAAATCTACATAGCCAATAGTGATGGGTAAGGTATAAACAAAAAATCGCAAACCAAACGCGTATGTGGTTTAAACGTAATTGTTAGCCGTATTTTTCATAAAACCCATTGTAAATACCATACGGCTCCTCCAAAATGGGCTTAAAAATTAGTTTTGATATTCTCAAATGAGCGTATTTCATATACTAACCCATATGTTGTCTTTATGCATATTTAAAAAAATAAAATTAATTGGGGGTGGATTCACCTTAAGTTTATTAAAGAAATTACAGTGGAGCATCAATTATACGTTTTCCAAGGGCCAAACCGTAAAAAACGTATAAGTACAAAAAACGTATATAACTACAATTACATTTGTTTTCGTTTGTAATGAGTGGAGATAGTGACTCTCGGCAGTCTCCTCTTTCTGCAGTACAAAAATTCCCTTCACGGTGTGTTCTAGCGCACGTAGGAGCCGGGGGGGGGGGGGGGGGTTGAAATGGGTATGGCCTAAATATATATTTATGTTACGTCGTGAAAATCGTCGTTTTTATTTAGAATAGTCCCGACCGAAAGTGATATCTAAATCATTTTATTCCAAATATCGTTGCTCGCCGTACCGTTTTTCAGCATCGATCGCTTTATTTTTCCCGTCCCAGATCAACATTTACCTCGATTAATCGTTTTTCGGTTATAAACGTCAACGCGGAAACAAGTTTCAGCGACCGTACGTAAGTGTTTTTTGGACGGGACTGTACGGCCGCGCGTCACCGGGAGACCGCTATCACGAGCTGGCGGCAGCTGTCGGCTCAGCGCCGGGGAGGGATGTATCACACAGCGCCCGCGCTCGGCCCGCAGGCCTATTACGTCGGCAAGGTCGGGGGCACGGATAATTATTTTAAATGAACAAACTGAAGAAACGATCAGATCAATACGTGAAAGTTACTATAAAATCAGAGGATAGTAATAAAACAACCAATCGACAAAACAAGCCATTATGAACACGTGGTATCAATTTAAAAACACCAACAAACTTGGAACAATCTGCATGGACAGACAGACGCTCTGTGAAACGTAGTATGATGGGAGGGGTGAGGGGCTGGCGCTATACGATGCCTCGGGGCTTGGGCTACCTGCCAAGAGCCGGACGTGAGCAAGGGTAGCGAATGGGAGTGGAGGGGGGCGAGGTGGGGTGACCGCTTGACAATAACGCGCATTCACAGCTGCATATCCCGAACGAGATAAAGCTTGCGCTTCCAGGAAGTGATTTCGGATGACAAATAAAACCAATTAGCGTATAATCGCTACCAAGATGTCTGGGGGGAACAATTTCTGTCGCGTATAACCGAGAATAACGTATAACCAAATAACGTATAATTAAATTATTTTAACATTGATTCTTATGGGAAATGGCCGGGACCATATGGAAATCACGTATAAATACGAAAAACGTATAAGTACGAAACGTATAATTGATGCTCCACTGTATTGAGATTAACAAAATATATGAAATACATTTCTTACTTCCTCTTTTTATCAAGGAGCTCCTTGAATGTCGAGATGAGTTCCAGGTATGAGGTGGGAGTCACATAGTTGTGTCTGCGAAGCCTGAGGAAGTATTCCGCGGACAGAGTCTGCGTGGAGACGTGGAAGTTCTGGCACATCTCGATGCAGGCCTCTCGCTCCTTGTTGGTCAGTTCGATCTCGGACAGGAAACGAGTGGAGACGGCGAGCAGCGCGTCGGGTGGCCACGGCTGGAACCAGTCGATCGTGCAGCAGTTTACTATCGCGGGGAACTTGCGGATGCGGTTCCTGAACCCGTCTCCGATGGGGCTCATGGCCAGGACGACGTGGAGTTGCTCGCGGACTATCTGCACGAACAGGTTGAAGAGCGCGACCGGGCTCCCGTCTGTCTGCACGGACTTGTCTCGCTGACGGTCCAGCTGTCTCATCTTCTCGCACAGCTCCACCTTTTCCTCCATGGCGAAGATGTTGGGCACCTCCCCCGAGTTCAACAGGTTGTTGATGTCCTCGAGGAAGGACTCCTCCTTGATCTGGGAGTCGGTGAAGAGGAAGACGGCATTCTGGTCCGACGCGCTCGCCCTACGCAGGATGTTCTTGACGTCTTCGTGCCACTCGTAGGCGCCGTACATCTTGCTGATCTCCACCTGGAACCAAACACAGCGCTAGTGTCCTCGGTGTGGAATAAACCAACAGTTGAATTCCATTGTAAAAGCAGGAATTTTATCTGAAACGACATTATATCAATTGTTTTACTATTGAGGGACGATAATTTAGCAACGTACTATCGCAATCAACGCCACATCAGGCGACGTATTATCAATAGAAAATTAACGTTGCGTCTTATGGTGTTTTGGCCGGGACTTTATCAAAACGACGTTGTAGCGGACGACGACAAGGTTGCCCTGTCAGGGTGAGTTGAGCCCTTGCCTGGAAGAGGTCGTACTCGGAGATGTGCGCGGCGAGACGGGTGAGACTCTGTCGCCCAGAGCCGCCCACGCCCACCAGCAACCCGTGACTGCGCGGCTGCTTCAGCACGCGACACACCCGAGAGAGGTGCTCAATGGCGAACCGGAACAGCACCAGGTTCATCGGCTTCTTGGTCATGTTGTTGAACTCGTTCAGGTAGCCCTCGCAGATGGTCCGCAGGTGGTTCAGGTCGGTCACCTCGTTGTAGTTGCGCGAGTCCGCCTTGGGGTTGGCAAAGTCGCAGTAGATGAGCGAGCGGAGTTGAGACTCGCCTATCTTCTCCTCGCCGGGCGTGGCGAGCCTCGAGAACATCTCGTCCATGTCCTCGTCCAGATGTTCTCGGACGACCGAGCGGAGGTTCTCGAACAGCCAGTCTCGGTCGAGGTCGTCCACCAGCCGGTCGTAATAGACCCGCAACACCTCGTGAACCCACAGCCGCTTCATGGCCACCAGGCCGTCCATGGCTTCAGGCACCGACAGCAACACCCCCTGGATCACGCGAGAGAAGTCCCTCAGGTTGAACAGGTAGTGACTCTTGGCCGGCGTCGGCAACAGACACGCCCGGCTCCTCTTGTAGATCTCCAGCGTCGCGGACACTATCTCCTCGATGCAGGGGTCGAACTCCTTGCCGAAGCCCCGCGTGTCCAGGTGCCACAGCATGATCTTGCTGAAGATGGTGACCATCACGTCGTCGTGGAACTCGTCGATGCAGAGGGTGTTGAAGTGACGGAGGAACCGAGGGGTGACCGAGTTGCCGCCCGCCGATATCGGACCCATCGCGCACACCAACTGGATGTCCACCAACTTGATCGGAGTCACCTCCTTGAACTCGTACCTGACACAAACAATATTTGTTTAGCCTCTTTTACATTACATGATGCTTAATTCTAGATCTTAGTTCTAATTAGGGGTCTGCGGGTAGTACTCTTTAGATGATCGATATCGATAACAATCAAAATTAATTAGTATCATACTATGAATATCAAAATAAATATTGATACACAAAAATTGAATATTGATCAATCAAGTCGATAGTTTTGCTCATCCCTATTAAGAAGTAAATAATGTTGGTACCATGTCCAGTGGTCGACCAATTGTCTTAGTAGCTCTATTGGAGGTTGCGCTCCATATGTTTCCTTCATCGGCATACTGACATCGTCCACAAAGACCACACATTGCTTGCCCAAGGGAGGTCCAAACACACCTGCAAGCAAGTCACTAGCATTTAAATAGAATGATAAATAAATATACCTGATATTAAAATTAAAATGTTGAATTATTTCTATATTATGTTATCTAATGCAAACACTTCTTAGTGGCAGTGTTTATAAAAAATCTAAACTAGCATGTGATACGATAATTAACTTTTTCAACCAGACATCTAGCTTCAAGATACTAAGATTCTAAAAGGTGTGCCACTGTTCAAGAGTAAAACTGTGAACATATTTACATGTTAGGCCTACCCATTGTACCCGAGTATGCTAATTGAGAAAAAAACAAATAAAAGTATCCTTTGGCCCTTGGGAGAACTTCAAGAAATAATGTTTTATTGTATCCGCAGTAATTTTCATGTTACTTATATTAGATAGTTTTTTATGTTTAAAAAGTTGTGTAATAGAACTTTTTTGGAGGTTAGCAATTGGCTTACTCCTCAAATTAAATCAGGATTCCCCCTATCTGAAAAAGTCATGAGGAAATAACAAGGAAATAACAACGGTTGAAGAAATAATATCCAAAACAGTAATTGAAATTACTGTAATGAATATCCGATGTTCACATGTGGTAGGCCTACAGGTTTTCCCCTAACAGGTTAAATGTTGTTGTGTACTAAACTTTATGTTTCTGTTTGTTTGTTAATCTGTGTGGGTTTTATCATGCATTCTAATAAGAAACAATTGGTTTTGGGTCAAATGCATTTGTTAGGACTTGCAGAACATTAGGTATTTCTTACCCTTTCTTCTCTTGTCCAATTTGCTCATGATAATATCTTGAGTCTGACTTGCAGTAGTTTGAGCAGAGAAGTTGATGAACAAGGGCTTGTATACCTTGCCATCAACTTTGTGCAGCAACAGATCCTAAAGAAAACAATGCAATGTTTATGAGAAGCGGAAGGGTATCGTTTGATGTATCGACTTTTAACAGTAGATATCCCATTTATAATTGTTTTTAATTTCTACTAAATATAGGTACTAAAAACTAATCCCTCATTACTCGACTCGGGTCATTCAAATTTATGTATAATTCAAACTACAGTGATGAAGTCCCTGCCAAAGTTTTGGGTATACGACTGTGATATGTCACACCAACCCACAACAGATAGCAAGAATCTACACCATTACAACTCCTCACTGTCACTATTAGACAACACATCATTCACTTCAGACTCAGAGGAACACAGTTATTCACTTTCATAGTCTGTCTACTCATCACTTCCTACATCACCATCACTATCAATATCACTCTCAACATTACTCTCACAAAGGATATTAGCAACAATCTCACGCTCTGCTCCGTCAACTGATTATGTTTTTGAGAGCTTATTTCCACAGCTACAGAATGGTCTAAACATTGTGTGGTGATCAGCTGTTTATTTTTGGTTCTTTTCCTCTTTGGCAATGCATACAGGAACAATATTGGATGAAAATGAAGCGGCAAGTTATAAGAGGATCTAGAATTAATCAGCAAGCTTCTACCACGCACACTGAATGCGCTACCATGAAACTCAACATGCTTGGTGCAGCGATATCTCCCAGCCGTCTTTGTGGGCAAAGCACTTTAGACACATGATGGCTGGCAGCCGTCTTTGCAATGCTAGGGGTTAGGCTCTCCATTAGAGAGTACATTCAGAAATGCTACTTTAAATAAACTACGAAGAGGCTTTACACTTACGATGATGTAGACAGACTTCCCAGTTCCTGTCGGCCCAACAAACATGAGAGCCTTCTTATGGGAGATCAGAAGTAACATGATCGCAATGTTGCGTATTGTTTCCACAGTGGTCACGATGATCTGGTTGACCGGAATATCACGCGGAATCGGAGGAGCTGTCATCATCTCGTCAGCCCAAAGTTTCCATTTACCTTTCCCCTAAAATCAAATTACAAATACATAATTAACACTGTATTTCAATATTGAAAACTAATTGTTATTCATACTAGAACCACCACATATAGCTAATCAAATATTCCCGAGTGGGTATATTTGGCAGAAAAGCTATATTCAATTAATCTTCTTGTTGTGACACTGATTTATGCTGCTTGTTCTGATGTCATGCATTATTCCCCCCCCCCCCCCCCCCCCTCCCATAATTATGTGTGGAGTTGTCTGCTTTTTATCACTGAAAAATGTTTCAGAAAATGTGAAAATGCAATATTTCTGTATTCATAATATCGTAAATAATTTAGTTACATAGAAACAAATAATTGGGAGTATCAGTATTCCCTATTGTCATAACGTATGTTTTATGTTTCTCATGATATATAACTCACATCTCATTTAGGATATATGCACATTTCAAACTAATCCATAAAGCTTGTTTAACTCACTTTCTTTTTAACTTTCCACACAATCATCAGAGAAACAGGCCAGTATTCCACTGAACGACACTAGCCACTGCCAGGCTTCCGCCTACTGTCTACTGAAAGAATCCTTCTGTAATTAATTTTAAACATGCTTTTATTACTTAAGCTCCAAACAGCAAGTAACCAGATGAGCTGTTGGATTCTATATCCTTCCCTTTATAACAATCCCTTCAATCAACTTCACAAACACTACTTTCATCATATATGACTAACTACAACAATATGCCATTCACACTTCACATATAGGATGCATGTTAAATGCACCACCATCTACGACAGGGTACTATAAAACACACATACATACATTCATAGGGTACTATAAGACATTTCTTTTTTCTACTTTAAAATTTTTTTTTTCAATTTTTTTTTTTAACTTTTATAACTTTTTCTAAGAATAAATAAGGTATAGGGGCTCGAGCATTGTGTACCTACCTCCTTTATAAAACGATAGTCAAAGACTGACCCCCCAAGTGGAATGGTGAATATGTATGGCTTCATGGGGTGTGGTATTTCTTCATCAATATTAAACTCTTGGTACAATGCTGGTGGGAATTCCTTCTCCAACAGTCCTCGGAACAAGATATTGAACTTCTCTCGGCTTTGTGCATCTAGGGGTCCGCCAAGTGACCAGATACACGAGAAGAAGAAAACACCCTTGGGAAGAAAGCAAACAATTCTATGAGAACGTTTTTAAATACCAGCTAATCTGAAATACATTATGTACAGTAGTCTCTCATTAACTCGAACTCTGATAGTTCGAAATTCAGCGTATTTCGAACAAAAACATTGACATTACATGTTATTCTATTAGTTTAAATCGAAATTTAGTATAATTTGGAATTCGAAGTCATATAGTCGGCCCAAGGACTACAAGGTTTGATAGTTACAATACAATATTGTTGTAGGCAGTACCCCATGAGACATAACCCCAACTATTTCATGATTTCACTAGGGTAAACAAACCAGATTGTGACAATTGCACGTGGGGGTTTACCTCCAGTTGTGCTCTGACATCCAGATCCGAGATCCCCTCCAGAAACTTTTCATCATTGAAATCGTCCATGAAGCAGTCAAAAAGATTCGTCATTGCTCGTATTAGGTTGGAGTCTGAGGTAGCGCTCAGTTCCTGGAACGTAAAACAAATACTACAGGTACGGGCGACGTTTAATCTTGATGACTGACTAAGGGATGGACGTTAAGAATATAATATTTTTTTTTCCTTCTTGTGCCAAGATGGCTTTTTCAGCCATTCTTTTGTCGTACTATCCAATATAAAACAATATAATATAATATGTACATAATATAATAGATGGCACATCGAGAAATGTAACTTTTAACCCAGTGATAGCCCCACCAAGAGTTAAATAGCCTGTTATACTATGCTCTACTATGCTCCTCTAAATACTGAATCCAACATCTGGAATCTACTGCACAAGCAAGGAACTAGGCCAAGAAGCCAAAATGCTGATTACAGACGCACCCTTTATGATTTTATTTACGTACTACTAATATTTATGCTGTTTAGTGTGCTTCATTTGACCCCAATCTCCTAAAAAATAAATGGAATTGCCTTCTTGATTTCTTTGCCAGTTTATACCTTCAATCCTCCCTTTCTGATGATATGGATGATAGGTGGGCAAAACCTCTTGAACATGTGTCTCAGCATGATCTTGTTGTGTTCGTTTATAGATGGCGGTAAAGCGGTGATCCACGACTGAAGCAGAACGTCCCATCCCAAAGTCACTGGCTCCATGTAGATCATTCCACATCGAGACACCTGGAACAAATTGCACTCCTCATTTTAAAGAACCTGCTACATGCAGCAGATATTTCCCTTCAACTTGCCTCAAATAGAGATCATGGAATTGAATTTAATAAATAATAATAATAAAAATAGTAAATACTAATAATAATAATTAATAATAATTATAATAATAATAATAATAATAATAATAATTATAATAATAATAATAATAATAATAAAAATAATAATAATTATAATAATAATTATAATAATAATAATAATTATTATAATAATAATAATAATAATAATTATAATAATAATAATAGGCCTAATAATAATTTCCTGACATGGTTTTCCATTGTCCATAGAGTAGAATTACTAAGATGGCATCGAGAAATCGGCCACGACCGTACACACAGTAACAAGACGCAAAGAAGACACACACGAAGACAACGCAAATAAGATCATATCATTATGCAGTGTATACTATGAACAAGTTCTAATAAGACAGTAACGACTGAAGTTGAACAAGGTACCTCATGGAAATACTTGACATTACATTTGTATTGTCCGTATAACATGTAAACACCGGCTTTGACCGAGATTGATGACTGTTTAAACTAGTAACATGTGATTAGTGAAGTTGAATAAGGTAGACACATGGAAATACTTGACATTATGTCCGTATAACATGTTAACGCCGGTTTTGACCGAGATTGTATGATTGTGATACATTCAATAAAATAATAATAATAATAATAATAAATTAAAACAAAACCATAACACATTACCCAATTATTGCATTTTGTATTAGGCGTACGTTGTGAACAAATCGTTGGACAGCTAGCCTAGGCCTATAGGCTACATTGAATTCTCTAACTGCGTATGAAGAAAAATGCTGGCACTATATAATTTAGTGTTTATTTCGTCTCTGACGAAAAAACCAAGAAGATTAATTTAATTTAAATTTTTAAATTACCAAGCTTTCTACGATATCGATGTTGCCATTTTAAACCAATGCCCAGCCTTAGTTTCTACTGTAAATTACAGTTACAGATGATGTCGCCATAAAGTTGGAAACAAATTACTGATTAACCTGATGATATATTTGACAACTCGAGTATGAATCTAATGAACGAATGAATGAATGTACGCCGTCTATACAGTACATCTTACAGTGGCTGGCGAGGCAGCTTCCAGGTCCATCGGCTCAAACACAAGGTTTGTAGTTGGAGCTAGCTGGATGATTTCTCCCGACATCAAGCAGAGCTTCTTGTTGTCATCCAGAACAGTGTTCATATTCTCAATCCAAATGGCGTCCACTGGACCATCAAATATCAGCCACTTTCTGAAAACATTGCATTGTTGTTATGAGACAAGCAGATGTTTTAGGCATTGTATAATGTTCTCATAAAGTGTAGGGCTAGAATAATACTATGCCCGAGATGCCCGCGGCATGTCAAAATACTGGTCGGTTAAGTAAAATTACAAACAGTTAGGTTTCTTCTAGCCAATTTACAATTTATATTTTAAATATGTACTTTTCATGTCCTTAATTCGTATTCTTTGTACCACATTCACTTTACGATACCTCTAGAGGTACTATTGTAAAGTGAATGGGGCTGGCATGTTAGGTTTTTATTCAACGAGAAATGCAATTGATGCATTCATTTATTACAAACAAAAACATTTTCAAAAAGTATTTCTTCTATATGTATTGTGAAAAGTCCACTCTCGAATTAATTTTAAGATTTGATACACAAATTTGAAAGCAATATAAGATTTGAAAAATAAAGATGGCAAACAATGCATGTGGCACATACCTGTTGAGATTGGTGGATACTGCAAACTGCCTGTAGCTAACTGCAAGTATTCCATCTGACCACTCATGTGAAATGGCATCAAACTGGCCATATAGTTGTCCCATGGTAATAGCTTTAGGGTTGATCACTGTGATATCCACTCTGTGCTCATCCATTCCCCCCTGTTAGCAACACACAGTGGCTTGGTGTATGTTGTACTCTCAAACATGAGGCACATTTTATAACAGGAATTATTATTACTGGCAACAAAGACGTTCATGGGAAAATATACTAATGAATAACTTTATACGACTTGAGCTCGAAAGTGGGTACGTACGTACACTGGAAGATTAAAAATATCCTATAGCACGAGCAGTACGTAAATGTTCACTAGAATCAGAGGAGGTATTTCCTTAAACATCCATTACACCAAGAAGCAGTGATCGAAAAGTCTGAAAACTATTTTTTTTTAACTTTTGTGAAATATTTCATTAAGTATTAAAATTGTGTACCTACTGTAATATTAATATTTTGTATATGAATGATACATTACAGACACAAATCTACTGGGTCATATACAGCTAATCTTATGGATTTAATTACCAACAATGACAGAAGGCCTAAGTGGGGTGGTAGGGCTAGGGAATAGCGATGGTCTTAGAAGAACAGTTAAGGACATAAATAATTCATGAAAATGAAATACTGTACTACTACGTAGTATCTTCCAGACAAGCTCCTAGAATTCCATGTTTTGTTTCAAAGTACAAGATAGCAACAGAGGGAGAAAAACAGTTAAACCTTGTAGATAAGCATAGGTGCTATCCTTTATTTTATAAATCGAAAATTTAATAATACAAAACCATACAATTTACAAAAAATAATGTGTTCCTATTCCTATTGAGATTTAGTAAAGAACTGCATTTTAACCTCTTAAGAAGTTAAAAATTACAACTGAATTGATTTTAACTAGTACTTGCACATAATTTTTCATTAGAAGTGCAAGAAACCCCCCGATATACAAGGTTTTGACGGAAAGAAAAATATAAATGCTACAAAATGCTAAATTTAAAATAATTAATGCTAAATTTAGAGAAAATCTAAAAAGACGTATCTCTAATGATATGGCCTAATAACTAATAAGCCAAAAATGTGGCCATATGTAAATAAAAGTAAATCATAGGAAGTAGGCTACAGTTATTCAATAGTCTATACAATAAACCAATAATAAACAAGAGCTAGTGTTTTTCTCAGGTCATCAACTCAGCTTCAGCTCATCTTCTCCACTGAAATTATTAGGATGTTTTTCGACCTACTCGAAACGTTAGCCTTTTATCGACAAAGATTCAAGCAATCGATGCCGCTATACCCGAAAGCCAAGTTTAATTATATACTTGAGCTGCAAAAAAGCTTAGGACAGTGTTTAAATTCTACTTAACCATTTGTTTGTACCCCTAAAAGTCATGTATTATGACAGGTTGCTACCTATTAAGTTGGGGACTAACTTGTTTTCTCCATGGAAACCACATTTCTGATCGCTGTGTGCCATGGAGGAAACAAGTAAGCGGTGGGCAAATATTTAAAGGGCAGGCCTAATACCGAGCCTAACTCACCTTTTCTTCAATCTCTAATAGACCAGCAGCCAGCATGCGGTATGCTGACGTCTTGCCGCCAAACGGAAGCCCGACAATCATAAAACCATGTCGCACGATCATCATTTCAAAGATCTGCTGGATCTTCTCAAGGAACGGTGGCGTACACTGTATGTTATAGGTCTCGCATACACCCATCACTTCCTGGTTGAGAATTGTGTAGTCGGGAGTTGGCAAGACAACGCCCGGGAACAGATCCGACGTTATACCCTGGAACCAAACCCTTGGTTTAAACTTTAAATACACATACTATATCCGATGAGTGAACAATGCTGTTTAAGCCAAAACATTTCGTTGTTTGTTTATTTGTGTATATATTAATCGTGTGTCTCTTCACTCGTCAGAAGGCTACATTATACCTACTTCAGGTAAGCTGTTGGTTCCTATCAAACTTTCCTCAACTAAATACTATAGGCCTACATAAGGTATCTGCAGGTACCCGAAATTTTGGGTAGGACCCAAAATTTGGGCTTTTTAATAACCAAATTTGGGCTTTTTTTGGGTAGGTACTTTTTTTTATAAATAGTAACCTATTTAAACAATCGTGGAGTAAATTCAGTAGTTTACTCAAGCTCAAAAAGGTTCACCATCCCTGGCCTATTTCTTTCCCATCTCCAACCCGTCAATGTGTTTATTAACTGTTATCACAAACCTTGCTACAGAGAACTGGAAATCTCAGTAGAGCTGGAAACACTTTTCAATGATATTGATATGCAATGTTATCCCTAATATTTATATTAGAATTTTTTATTTTTAGGTATTATTGATCAATAATAATAACTGACATTTGACTACCAATATGGTCAATACCTATTTTTGATACCAATGCTCAGTCATCGGTCATCGCTAACAACTCATGTACCTGAAAGAGGGGCAGATCATGGGTGAGGAACTTTGGCAAGTTTACATCTGTTATGGAGCGCAACATCAAGATGTCTTCTGATTCCAATGGGTACTTGAGCTTTAGATTGCCTGCAGCCGTAAGCACAGACTTCACTGCTCGCATACCTGAAAAGGTTTTTGTAATTACAGTACAGCCCACTTATAACGAACTTGAAGGGAGCTGACTTTTACTTTGTTAAAAAAGAACTGTTTTAAAACAGGACCAATCTACATGTATTTTTGTTTAAGATAAATCAAAATTACTTTGCTAAATCCATCCAGAATTTAGTTAAAAGAGAGTTCTTTAAAAGTGTTTTATAGCAATACAGTCGGGCCGACTGCATTGCTACAGGATTTAGGCCCTACTACATTTTTAAATTTTTTTGATGGGCCCTAGCTCGAAAAGATGATCTATGGACATTTTTCTCTGGCTTGTGGTAGCTCTATTTTTGCATTTCATTTGTAATGCTATGGAATATCTAGACCTAAGTTACTTTTATTATTTTTATTAAAAAATCTTATGAAGTAAATGTAATGAATTAGTTAGTAAGTAGTAAGTAGTAACCTAATTTTGGGTTAGTTTTAATTTAGTGTATCTTCAGTATGTTGGCATAGGCCTACTGTATTTTAAAAATGCTAAGCTTGCAACACACAAGCTTGCAACACATAAGCTTGCACAACACACAGTACACACATGAGCTGGCTTGCTGAGGTCAACTGGTATGACAACAATCAGTACCTTACTAATAAAATATTAAAGAAGGGATTTTGGGAAGTTGAATTTGGGTCTCCAACCACCATAGTGCATCTTACTTTGTGGATTAAAAGCATTGTCTCATCTTGGTAACACTCACACCGTGCCACATCATATCTATTTCCAATCTCCAAGTAAGCTCTTGGAAAATAATTCAGCTACAGCTGGGTTTTTGTAAGGGCTAACAGTGAATACGAAGTTGAAATTGACATATTGATAATACAATGCAAGAAAAGAGCCAAAGAGATGGATCTGCTATGCGCGTGCGAGGCTTTCAAGGCCATCAGCATTCAGGGTTGCCACTATCATTGTTGTTATCGAGGATAAATACGGGCCCAACACCCCAACCCACGTACGAAATAACATCCACTTGTATATATTGGTTGTCACTTTCTTCCCATTAAACCCGTCCTTTATTTCGCCGGTTGTAGCTAAATTATTTTCTTGGTCCTTCAAGACCCATTCCACTCTTGAAACATCACTTCATTAAAAAAAAGATTGTAAATCTTCATAAAGATGAGAAAATGTTCCATAGAAATGACCCACGGGTTCTGAAGATATTCGCGTGCCTACTAAGCCGCGCATGGCCAAGCGATACATCACTTGGGGGCATATGCATAGCAAGTACGTAGAAGTAGTAGTAGCTTTAGCCTAGAATAATGTTAACCACAAATCTGACGAAATCCATATTTTTACAATGTATCAATCAAGTGATGAATAAAATATCTTATCTTATCTTGAGTCCACCCGCCCGCACACCGATAGCCAGGTAGAGGGTTGGTGCAACTTGTGCTCAGTTGTCAAGTGGTGTCTTCTAGATTTACATGCACATTACAAGTTAATTTATTGTTGTTCCGTTGAGTGTTTCGAGTTCTTGTGACAACAGTGAAACGGTGTTGTGTTTATGGGTGAAGTAATGAGTGCAATAGTCACCAATAGTTAATTTTTGTATCGCAAATAATCTATGATAAAAAAAAAAAAATGAAAAACCAGTTTGGGATTTTTAGACCAAAGTAATTCCTATTAAAATATAATAATAAACATTAGAGAAATGCTTGGTGTGGAGAAGCTAGGGGACAGAATGGGAAGGACAAGGCTGAGATGGTTTGGACATATGAAACGGATGAGGGAAGAGAGGATGCCCAGGAGAATATATGAAAAAAAGATCGAAGGAAGAAGAAGACGGGGAAGACCAAGGAAGAGATGGAAGGAAAAGATTGCTGAAGACTTACAGAAGAGAGGAGAGAACTGGGAGCAAGTTGAGGAAGTACGATTGTGGGAAGATAGGAAGAGGCGGAAAAATTTGGTTGTGAAACCCAAGCTGACCCTGCCAGAAGCGATGGAATATGATGATGATGAATAAACCAAGAATAAAAAACACAAAAGTAAAGCTTTGCGCTGTACTACACGTACCGTAATCATAATGATGCTGCGAGGATAGCTGCTCTGAGCAGAGTCGGTACGTGGCCACAATCTTCACCGCCAAAGGTCGGGCTATCACAAACCCGCACGAGTAAAGCACGATCTCGGATATGAGAGCATAGTCCGGCACCATCATGGCCACAGAGCGGAACAAGGCTTTCAAGTTGTCGGGAAGCTCAGACCGTCCAGCGTAACCTGTAAACAATAGTCGCGTGCCAGAATTCAGCCGCTAGGTTCGCTACGTTAGCGAAGCGTTCCTATTTCAAGCAGCAAAGTGGGCTATGTTCTAGCGAGCCGTTCCAAAGTTCAGTATTCTAGCGTTGCTGAGCTAGCGCTTCTAGCCAAGAAGAAGAGCGCTAACCTGCTAACAACCGCGAGAAATGGCGTCAGATTTGGTTTTGGAGATTGTCGAGTTGCAAGTCAACTATAACGATGTCGACATGGTACTTTCCATTGACAAGGAGACGGCCAATAAAATCATTCAAGGTGAGCCAGGGAGCTCAAATATGATTCAAGCTAGGCCTGTCATATTAAAATGTAGGCGTCTAGGCCATCATAACCTCTAAACATAACCTCCAGCGGCCAGCCACATGGCCTAGGCCTAGGGCCTACACTCTATGGGGGCTTATCCTAGTGCCCATACCAGCCATAACCTAGGCCTAGGATGATGATTCACTGGACGATGATTCGGCAATAGTGCAACTATTTAAAATAACCGCTGCAGCTGCCAGCACAATTTCTCGCTCGTCCATCTTTCCGTTCCAATATTCTTGGTTAGCGAATCTAGCGTGACGTCATTTTTCGCTTAGCTAGCGAACCTAGCGGCTGAATTCTGGCACGTGACTAATATGTTTATTTTTGGTTTCTTCAACAAAAGTTTGAATTATTTTGTCACCTTCAACTTTCATTGTAGCTGTTTCATCATATTTATAGCATCGCTTGGAGGCCCAGCACGGGCTATAATTGTGGTTGCACCTCAATGAGTTAACAATAATTACTACGTTTACATGCAGGATTGAAATCGTTTTTAGTTTTCAAAGAGGCCAGTCAACCATGTTTTCAAAACAGTCATGTAAGCACCGCACCGCCACGTAGACTGGATCCCAACTTGATTCTTTATTAGTTGTAGGCCTATAGCTAGCGGTGTGCTAGAATCTTGGCGGCGATTGTCACAACAACATCAAGTAAACCTTGAACAACATGTGATCACCTTGAGCAAGCGGTGCGCCAAATTACGCTACCTAGAGGTAAATATAGGAACCAATAAACTGATTGAAATCGATTTCAGAATGACCGTTTCAAACCTATATTACAACTCATTTTGACTCAAGCCAAAAGTTTTGAAAACGTTTTCAAAACTGCATGTAAACGAGGTTATTGATAAACAACCCATTCCCATTAAAAGTAACATTTTGCAAACAAATTTTATGTCAAGTACGCTTTCGTAAATGATATAAGCTGCATAAACAAACATGTTACTAACTTACTTTATAGCTGTTTACAAGATTAATAATGTTAGTATTTTATTATAATTTATTATTTGTATTTATATATAACTTTTTGTCATTAATTAATAACATGAATTAGTCAATGAGGGTATGAGAGAAGAAGATAGATTAAGTCAAGCTCCATTTTTCAGGTGGTTACGATGTGTGCAACCTCAAGTTCCATTTTATACATGAAAATATGCGGTTAAATCTACATCTAGTAGAACGAAAGCAAACAATACGAAGACCTGGATTCATTGTGATAAACACGGCGCAGGTGGGGTCAAGTTTGATCTCCGTGCCCTCGAACATGAGCTTGGGGTTCCCCGAATTGATGCCTCGCTGGATGGTGAGAATCTGCTGCGCCACCACCGACAACACTTCTAGGTCGATCCGGTTGAACTCATCGAAGCACGACCACGCTCCGCACGAAGCCAGGCCCTGGAACACGCCAAACATTCCTAACTGTTTCAATGTTAGTATGAGGATGAAACACTGAGCCTACTAAGCTGAGTATTTGACAGTTTTGTGCCTAGAAGACAACACCTTTGGGTAGGTATAATACTTGACGAAAACAAGTATTATATTAGTACAGTACAACCTTGTTATTACGTCGCACGATACAACGTCGTTCGCATTATCACGTCGTTTTGACAAAGTCCCGGCGAATTCCCATAAGAGATAATGTTATCTAGAGCTTAATACAACGTCCCTTGATATAACGTCGTATCCGACATTACGACGCCTATTTTCGGACCGTACAGCAGTCAAACGAGCGCTACAACGTCGTTTCATTCAAACTTCCTTGTTTACATGGATTTTCCCGCCGAACACGATCAGGGAATACGCAATTCCCAACTTGAAGTTGAGTCGACCCTTCGACGGCATTGTTCCCGCGTTATCCTCCCCTCCTCCCCTACCCCGCCGCTGCCACATTCCAGTCCCCCCCGCATCCCCCGCCCGCCACGCACTCCGCTTCCCGGCAGCTGCGGCCTCGCTCGCCGGCGTTTTATTTCAGCGACCTTCGGTAGATTGTTGTGCCTGGCTGTGTAGGTTTAACAACTCTGTCCCTCTTCTTTGTTAGGCGATGTCATTCATTGCTTGGGCTTGGGCTACTGTCAAACCAGAAACAATAGCGAAATGCTTTCGCAAAGCTGGTTTCGTGAAAGAGCACGACGTTTTGACGGCGTTTGACGACGAGGCCGATGACGAGGCCTATGACGAGAGCGATGACGAGAGCCCGCCTAATGAGATTGCCCCGGGGGATTGGGAGAGGTTAGGAGGAGCCTGTACAATGGAAGAATTTTTCGAAATTGACAGCCACTTAGTGACAAGCGCGGTACTGAAAGTTGATTATATAATCGAGGAAAATAAGACCATTGGTGGCGCCGACCTCAGCGACGTAGACAGCGTTGTAGAAGCCCCAGAGCCCCCCCAAAGTTTCAAGAAGCTATGGCTGCATACGAAACCGTTCGTAGTTATTTAGTGGCGCACGAAATAAGTGACGAGGTCCAAAAGCAGTTACTAAATATAAACGGGGCATTGTACGATGTGTATACAAAATCTAGTAAGTTCAGTTAAAGATAACAGACTTCTTCAAGCGCTAAGAGCTTAGATAATTCAAGATACGTCATTTTATCATGGTACATTATTTAGACCTTTAATACATTTTATCTTTATTTGTTTATCAGTCGTTTTATTTTTGACATTGCCCATTATTCCCTTAGCCCTTAACTCGCCAGGCTGTCAATGGTTGGGAGGGGGGGGGGGGGAAGCTCGCATGAGCCTGTGGCTGCAACATGCCACGTACCAACACCCACACCTCCTCCTTGATAATAGCGGTGACAGCCGACTCACAATAGCCCTGGCCAAATTAGAAGTGTGTAGGTCTATACCTAAGATAGGGGGCCATACAAACGTCTAACCCCCTCCCCCCCCCCCCCCAATAATGATAATGTGTAATTTTATTTTTTGATAATTTTGTGATAATCTGGTACAACGTCGCGCTTGACATAACGTCGAAAATCAATAGTCCCTTCAGCGACGTTATATCAAGGTTGTACTGTATTATACGGGTCAATATCGATGTCGAAAATAAGACTTCGAAACAATTTAATATGAACCGCATAATTTGAAAGATAGATGAGTGTGAGATAGATGAGATAGATTTAAAAAATGATGTCAGCAAATCAAACTCAAGCAGCAGTCTGAGAGAGCCAAACGACAGTGTGAAATGAATAATAATTAAGATACGCTATAAGTTAACAAACCTTACCTTCAAGGCTTATGAAAACGAAATAACATACAATGATGCAGTTGTTCTTGATGAGTTATTATATTTTATAAAAATAGCAGATGGTTTCTATTAGAAGATAAGAGAGCTCTTATGGGATGAATGGCTATCCGGCTATGCACATACCAAAAAAACTTGAATTAACAATTACACATTGTCAAATACTGTCTAGCCCGGTATCTCAAGTAGACAAATTATTATTTTATATAACTAGCTCAGTCGATATTACATTACTTACTCGTTTGATGGCTTGACGTTTACCTCACGAACAACCGTCGCACTTCGAAACAGGCCTGTTTCGACGTCCCGAAGCAGCTGTCGTGGGCGTCACACACACAAAACCAGTCCTTCACTGTCACCTTTTTAAACAACACTAAGTTTTTTTTATCTTGTTATTTTTCTAAATCCAACAACAACTTAACTGAATGATTTCCTAACCCATATTCATTTCCCTGACCGACACAACCATAATGTCAGTCTTCCTTCCAACACCAAGACTCACTGACTACTCCTCCCTAGCAACCTGATCAACAAACTTCAACAATCTTTCTTTTCTAAAACCACTTCTTCTTTTTACCAAGCTTCCTAGATCCAACCCTATCCGCCTTCCATATATGTTACAATTACCCCCCTATTTCTTATATTTGTCATTTTAACGATAAATATAGAAATAATTATACCCCAAATGACCATCCCCTAAACGAATATATCCTCCATTCATACTGACCACCTCATCAACACTCCAACTATGGTCAAAGTTTGACAATACCTCAACAATGCCACTCTGTAATTCCCAACAATGTCTGACTTACTATATTATGCAACAATCCTTTAGACAAAAAAAATCCACCCAGTGAATTTAAAAAATTCTTTTTTTTTTTTCTTCTGCATATTGCAGATAATGTATCACAGGCAATGTGACCCACCACATTCCTTTTGACAAAAAAAAACCACCACTCAGTGAATAAATTAAAATCTTTTTTTTTTTTTTTAAATTATTTATACCACTGGTATCATCAACTTCTCGACAACATTATGACAACCCTATTATGACAACGCTATTACGACAACACTATTACGACAACGCTATTACGACAATTTTACGACAACGCTATTACGACAATTACCCCCCATGTTTTTTTAATTTTTTGTCGCAATTTGAATTTCGTTCCACAAAAATGGAAAAAAACATACCTATGACAACCAAAAGAACATCGAACCCAAGACAAAATGTCGGCCGATCACACTACAGCAACGAAACAAACATTTAACCACATTACTACCAACATGAAATCCACCAACACATACAGAACAAGTTTATTCCATAAACATTTTGTACGGTTTCAAATTAACATCCCCGAATTTTTTTTTTTTTACCATAGGCCTACCTTTACGAGAGTTTCAACAGTTCCACCTCTAAACTTACTCCAGTCTCTTCCTACCCTCATCCATTCTTTCTCATAACAAACCCACTCCCTCTCATTATTGACCCTGGAATTATCTTTCTGCCCTACAGTCAAATCATTATTTTCCTCACCAACCACAGCATCCTTATACTCCTCATCTATCTCCACATCTTTATCCACCACTTTATCTATCTGTTGCTCTGTAACAACCATGTCTTTCTTATCAAACCTCATCTCATCTTGCTCCTCTACTTTCTCCACATCTTGCTTATCATCAAACTTGTCACCTTGCTTCTCAACTATCTCCACATCTTCCTTATTATCCAACCAGCCTACTTGCTCTTCAACAATCTCTTTCACAACATCTATTTTTCCACTTCCTACCTCTCCTACGCTTCTCAAATCTTTTTCTTTCTTTACATCTCCTACATCCACCTGCTTTACCAAAAATATCGTTTTCATTTCCGCGGTCATGTCTCCCATCATCTTCTCCATATCTACCTGTTTAACCATATGCCTCTTCATCTCTTCCAAAGCCCTAGCTTGTTCATCCTGCCCTTTCTTCATCTCTTCCAAAGCCCTAGCTTGTTCATCCTGCCCTTTCTTCATCTCCATAATCTTGGCTGTCACACCTACTTGCATCCTCATTAAATTCCTTATCATGCTCTTGAGATCCCCATCCTCATCTGGTCCATCCATCATCAAGCTCCCTTCAATATCATCAAGCTCCCTCTCCACTCTTAACCCCTCATATTCACTTCCTTCAATATCATCAAGCTCCCTCTCCATACTTTAACCACTCTTTGCTACTCCAAATTTTCTTGAACCTCCACTAGTCTATTCATACATTCACACAATCATACGTATCAACCTATGGACAAATATCTACCATCTCGGTCGTTGTAGTAGACCGAGCCCCACGTTGGGCGCCAAATTGTCAAATACTGTCTAGCCCGGTATCTCAAGTAGACAAATTATTATTTTATATAACTAGCTCAGTCGATATTACATTACTTACTCGTTTGATGGCTTGACGTTTACCTCACGAACAACCGTCGCACTTCGAAACAGGCCTGTTTCGACGTCCCGAAGCAGCTGTCGTGGGCGTCACACACACAAAACCAGTCCTTCACTGTCACCTTTTTAAACAACACTAAGTTTTTTTTATCTTGTTATTTTTCTAAATCCAACAACAACTTAACTGAATGATTTCCTAACCCATATTCATTTCCCTGACCGACACAACCATAATGTCAGTCTTCCTTCCAACACCAAGACTCACTGACTACTCCTCCCTAGCAACCTGATCAACAAACTTCAACAATCTTTCTTTTCTAAAACCACTTCTTCTTTTTACCAAGCTTCCTAGATCCAACCCTATCCGCCTTCCATATATGTTACAACAGAAATGCATTTTGTCTGAGCATGTGAACACTGCTTGAATTAGAGTGCAAGAGTTTTCTTACCTTGAAGAACTTTCCCAGGGCAATGTAGTCGAGGCCGTCAGAACAGTTGAACACAATGCACTGCTTGTATTAGAGTGCAAGAGTTTCCCTACCTTGAAGAACTTTCCCAGGGCAATGTAGTCGAGGCCGTCAGAACAGTTGAACACAATGCACTGCTTGTATTAGAGTGCAAGAGTTTCCCTACCTTGAAGAACTTTCCCAGGGCAATGTAGTCGAGGCCGTCAGAACAGTTGAACACAATGCACTGCTTGTATTAGAGTGCAAGAGTTTCCCTACCTTGAAGAACTTTCCCAGGGCAATGTAGTCGAGGCCGTCAGAACAGTTGAACACAATGCACTGCTTGTATTAGAGTGCAAGAGTTTCCCTACCTTGAAGAACTTTCCCAGGGCAATGTAGTCGAGGCCGTCAGAACAGTTGAACACAATGCACTGCTTGTATTAGAGTGCAAGAGTTTCCCTACCTTGAAGAACTTTCCCAGGGCAATGTAGTCGAGGCCGTCAGAACAGTTGAACACAATGCACTGCTTGTATTAGAGTGCAAGCGTTTTCTTACCTTGAAGAACTTTCCCAGGGCAATGTAGTCGAGGCCGTCAGAACAGTTGAACACAATGCACTGCTTGTATTAGAGTGCAAGAGTTTCCCTACCTTGAAGAACTTTCCCAGGGCAATGTAGTCGAGGCCGTCAGAACAGTTGAACACAACGCACTGCTTGGCCACTGCTTTAGCCAAGTCCTTTGTAGTCTCCGTCTTGCCGGTGCCTGCAGGTCCCTCTGGCGCTCCACCAAGGTGAAGATGAAGAGCACCAAACAGTGTCCGGTAGCACCTCAAAGCATAGTTAGACACTCCATTGTCCGCATTTGATGGTATAGGGAACCGAAGTAGCTAACCCGCCAACTATTCCGGATCACAAAATAATGATCTCACTCCCAATTCCACCCCCCTCAAATTTTTTTTCATAACAATCTAGCAAAATGATGCCATATCAATATTGAAAGAAATATTGTTTAAAATATACACTGGCAAATTACGTTCTTTGTAAAAGTCCAGCTAAAATAAGTAAACTTTAGTGTTACTCTCTAATTGTCCATAAGCACTTGTAAGTTGTAAGTGATGTTTAATAAGTTAGTAACTTAGGGCTAACCTGTCGGTGAGTGGGGTGATGACGAGGCGAGGAGAGTTGCCGAGGTATTCGTATCCGTACATGAGAGTCGAGTTGATCATTCGCGTGGCAAGCTGCCCCTCTTCCCAGTAGTAACGCAGCTGACACAACCATTGGAAGTCGTTGTCTTTGTACACCTGGAAACATGTGGCATCACAGGTCAACAGAGGAACATATATACATTCATATAACAAAAATTTAAAAATAATAATTTAAAAACAAATAACTAAAAGAAAAAATTTGACAAACTGGTGCAGCCCAATCTCTTGTGCATTTAGCAATGGAACTTTTTCAACTCGGCTGATAAACACGCCTAAAGGTGGATAAGAATATGAATAGGCATCTACTTCTGCAAACTGATAAGATTCAACCATTAAATAACAAGGGCATAAAGACAGACTTCTATGAATTTGGATGCCCAGGCAATACCACATTATGCACATTACGTGTTCCGCATTCCAAAATGTGAATGATTAAGATGTTTATTTCAAATGTATCCAAATAAGGTGATTTGTCAAGACTGCAAAATTTTCCTCTTCATTCAACAATTAGAAGAGGTTCAAATTTTGCACATCGACCATCGCCATACTTGCACTTTTATTATACACTGCTTTTTGTATTTAATGCACTGTGGTGCGCTCTTGTTTCGTGCAAGCTGCCATTGCAGAACGAAAACTTGCACCGAGTGCAACCTGAAACCACCTTTGCGGAGCAAGTGTGCTCGATACAGCTGCGACTAAATGTCTTGTACAGCTCATCTTTTTCGATAAGCCTGGACCTCAATTACTCTTCAACTACCCAGCACAACCAGACACTTTGACAGGCCATGTTACATTGGCTCTGATAACCACTCATCTACAAACTGCAACTACAACTGCAACTGCTACTGGCCAAACACAAGTTATTATGTCTAAGAAGGGTGAGGATGCAACAAGAAAACTCAAATTGTGGGAAGAAAGGTGTGTGACTGTAAAGCAATCGTTCCTTATGACGTCTCCTTCAGAATATGAATACAGTTCGTAGTAATATAGTTCTTGTGACGTGGTTTAAGCTTTCAACAATAAAATTAAAATTAATGAGCCAGTATAAAGTTCGGGCTTTGGCGTGGTTATGGGGCTTTGTACCAAAACCAACAAATTGTGTGTTGGAAAGATTAAAAACAGCCACATAAAAGCACATCCTGTGATAACTCATCATGATACCAATGCCATCCCATGTTGAATTGTTGTGTACATGTAAATTACATGTGATCAAAAACCGAAAACATTTACTTTTTGTTTGTTTTTACCCTGATTAGCATAGGGTAGGGTTAAAGAACAATATGATTTATTTTGATAGTTAACATTTAGGTAAGCACTCTAATTAACATAACTAAATTGCAAACCAAAAGCTTAGTATTTAAAAAAATCAGTCATCTATCTCTAATGGTTCAGTAGTTACAAATTTAGATACAAAAAAATTCGACTTTTTGAGTGGGGAATAACTCAGAAACTACAAACGTCAGAAACACAAATATCTCCGCGATTGATCTACACATTAGTCTACATAGATTGCCAAGTTTCATCAAGATCGAAGACGGTCATTGAAATGGCTTGGTTGATTTGATATATGGAAATGACCATGACTAATAAAAACAAATATAAATTAAGAAAGAAGGAAATTATGGTGAATTCACGTCCTTGCGTTGCGCTACGCAGCTTTGAACTTCGAAGTCCTAGCAGCCAATCATGAGCATCATCAGTGCGCGACTGTGCGATGCTGCAAACATTGATTCTAGTTCAACTTTTCAACGCAATAACGCAAAGCAAAGCCTTCTTGATCCTCGCGGCATGTATGATCCGGGATACTCAGTTTAAAGCACAGTCTTCTTGAACGTCGGTTCAATCCGCGCAAGGTCCACTTGATCGGAGATCAAGTCGACCTTGAATCCGCGGTTTGACTCGTCGAGAAGGCTGTGGTTTAAAGCAAGGTCGTGAACAGATGATGAAGTCCACGCAACGCAACGCAACAAAATCCAACGCTCAGCTCAGCGCAACGCAAGGTCGTGAATTCACCATAAGGATAATATGTGAGAATAATAATATACCCAAAAACTATGTAACTATTAGCTGTAAGTTGTTAGTTGCACTGTACCTTCTTATCAATTAGCCCAGCAAGAACATCGCGAGCATGCACGTCCAGTACCACAAGCGCACCTGAATAACAGTTGTCCAGTAGTAGATTAGTAAGCATTAGTCCCTGTAGGCCTACTTATTATACACGTTAGATTGTCACGAGCATGCACGTCCAGTACCACAAGCGCACCTGAATAACAGTTGTCCAGTAGTAGATTAGTAAGCATTAGTCCCTGTAGGCCTACTTATTATACACGTTAGATTGTCACGAGCATGCACGTCCAGTACCACAAGCGCACCTGAATAACAGTTGTCCAGTAGTAGATTAGTAAGCATTAGTCCCTGTAGGCCTACTTATTATACACGTTAGATTGTCACGAGCATGCACGTCCAGTACCACAAGCGCACCTGAATAACAGTTGTCCAGTAGTAGATTAGTAAGCATTAGTCCCTGTAGGCCTACTTATTATACACGTTAGATTGTCACGAGCATGCACGTCCAGTACCACAAGCGCACCTGAATAACAGTTGTCCAGTAGTAGATTAGTAAGCATTAGTCCCTGTAGGCCTACTTATTATACACGTTAGATTGTCACGAGTATGAATGTGAGCCAAATGAGCTGGCCCACTTCTGTGAACCACTGATCTCTCTCTCTCTCTCTCTCTCTCTCTCTCTCTCTCTCTCTCTCTCTCTCTCTCTCTCTCTCTCTCTCTTTGCAATCCTTGAATTAAGTATTACACGAAAAGTCATTTAATGAATGGACCAACTTACCACAAAAAGGAAAGAGAGAAAGAGAGTAGAATTCTTTTCCCAGACACCATGTTTCAATAAATGAATTTACAATAAAAATTAGCATCACTCTTAGAATGGACGTTCTATCAAAATGGTGTGTAATGTGGCAGCTGCTCATCTTATCAAAACATAATCGATACCAATGAACACCATGTATTGTCAATCAATAACAGACTAAATGCATTTTCTAGGTTAATCACTAGAGTATTTCACATACAGTAGGCCTACTTTGAATTAAAGCGCAGAAAATTGCAGCTGTCCCATTACTTTGCACAACAAGCCTAATTAAAATCACTTTTAAATATCGATCGATACCTTTGACTATCAATTAATATCATAACAGTAAAGGAATTATGCAATAATAAAATTCGGGAAGAATGTTTTCCATCTTCAATTTAAGATATAGAAATCCCCATAAAAAAATTCACCCCAGGTTATCATGCCCCCTTGAAAACTGGATATTCAAAAAATGGTAAAACACATGCTAGTTTGTTTTTAAATGTTAATCTAAATATCAATTTTCACGTCTGCAACATCTTTGGTTTTTGAGATATCGGTATCGTAATTTTTTTTTAAACACCTCCCTTTTTCATCACCCTTTACTGGTTTTTAAAACAACGGAAATACGTGTTTCAGTCAGTCAGTCAGTCAGTCAGTAAGGCACTTGCTTTTATCCATAGATAATATATAAATTACCCAATGTGATCCTGTTTTGCATCCTCAGTTTACCGCGTACCAACTCGATGATCTTGTATATCTGATTGTTAGACTGCACCAGATATTCCTCCAGTCCGGTGGGGGCCCGAGGTATGGCCTCGGTAACTTCCGTGGTCCAGTAGGTCATGGCAACACAGAGCACGGGCTGCCCGGGCCACTCCAGCACCCAATAGTCTCGTTCCTTAATGGGGTACGCCTCCAACGAATCCTTCACCATCTGTAACAAACCCCCATGTAGCTGCCATTCGTAAAACACTTCTTGGAGGCAAATAAATAGAACTACATAAAATTAGTAAATAGTATTGCTGTTCAAAGTTTATTGATTGATTGTACTGACGGCATAGTAAGCAAATACTATGCAGTGAGCTGCAAATTACAAATACCTCTAAAATAGTATTAACTATTCAGTTAATAATCTTTACATCTCTTCCCTTGACAGATACATATTGGCAAAAAGAAAAATTAGGGGACCTCATTACGTCCCCTCTTTCAATTGGTAGTAACATGTGACTGTATATAGGTAGGTTATGTTTTGGAAATAGTAAAGCAATACTACCTTCTTCTCACCTTGTGAATACTCTTCTTCATGTCTCCCTCCAGATCCAGCAGCCACTTCTCCACCTGACCTCGGGCCAGAGAGGTGGAGATGATGTCCACTAACGTCACTTCCTCCCCCTCACTCGACCTCATAATGGTGACGTCAAGATCTTCCGTGAAGTAAAGAGTTGCGATACCCTCGAAACACTTCTTAAGGTGGGGCTGTACGCTGGATGCCGGCAACAACATTCAAATTAGGGACGTCCATCGATCAATCATTTCCGATCGAATGCCAAAACATCGAAATTAACAAAAAGTACTACTTGCACGTCCTTACTTGTTATAGAAAACAAAGTAATTAAAGAGTGAGTTTAAACAGCTTATTTTTTTACAATAAAAAGCATCCAAGCTTGATCCTGATTATTAAGACGTGAAAGTTCTTTAAAAATCGGTAGTATTTTAATCAAGCCACGACTGACTGCTAATAAAGGATAACTAGGCCTATGGCATGTGTACAAAATTATTTGGAGAATAAATTAGACAGTTTGAAGGTTTGATTAAGTTTATGACCCACTGCCTCGGACATGCCTGCGTTATTGTCCGTCAGCCGTCAGTCGCCAGTTACCACTCGCATTAAGAGATAACATTAATGTCGAGTTGCTACTAAGGTATATAATGTGAGGAAAGGATCCAACAACTTACCTTCGTGTAAGATGACGGATTTGCGAGTTTGAAGTACACATAAAAAACATAATACCTACAAATATAACGAAACGTTTCGACCGAGGTCTTGTTCACTCGAGAGAAGAATGGCTACTCTAGATGATTTTTTTTTTATCATTGGACAACCCTAAGATTTAGGCATACTGACCGTGTTGGGTCTTTTGTTTCCGAGAGGATTTCAAGCAACTCATCATTGGACAAGAAGAAGAATCTTGGGAAGAAGAGTCGCTTCTTCTCGAGGTATTCATTGAGTCCTCGCTGGATAATCTCGAGAAGCGAGTTGCACTTCTTGAGACGCTCGGACATCTTATCGATCTCGATAACTGCCAACACCTGTAAGGTAAAGGCTGATGTAAGTGCAGCCCACTTCCGCGTCGTGTTATAACCACTAACATCTTGCAAGCATCTGCTAAGGAATACACCTATACACAGCGAATATACAAAGAAGTGGTTAAAAGACACAAATTTCATCTTCAAAATACAACAAATGATCTTACCAAGTGACACCTGTACAATTCTGTTATTGTTATTGTATATATCTATAGATAGATGTAATGTGCAAACCTGACCAATCCTATGTTATTAACATGTAACCCTACAGGATTCTAATAAACTGAACTGAACTGAACACTACGCACCCTGTAAATCAAGTAAGAATTCCCGCCCATTTATAGGTCAACACATTTGTTATTTATGAGATGCCACAGTTTGAGCTTAAAGCACGTAATATACCATCAATCCTGAAGCGCGCACCTCTCACCACAAAGATAAGTAACATGACCTGCAATCTAGGTCCCTGAGGGTATATTATGTTAGTTATAGTATCATTGATCCGCTATCTTGAAATTCAGCTGCTAACGGAACGGTTATGTTCTTCTGCAGGCAGGTCTTATCACTCTCCACACATGTCTACCCTTTTTGCCAAACATTGCTCTTTTGCAAATAAGTCTCTCATAGCTGTCTTCCCCTCCATTTATTTCTCTGACTCCGAGCAAGCATGCTCACCAAGGCGGTGAGAATGCTTGCTGGCGCTGTCAGCACATTTTTCAGGAAGTGATACTGATCGGTTGAGACCAATAAAGCGTGGTTGCCGTGGTGACCGGCTCTTGTACACCACCAGATTTGAGAGTTTACCATCAATAATTGTTACTGTACCGTTGGCACACCAGCTTCCATATTTGTAACTATTAATCTATCTGTACTGCTATTATTCATAAACCTTCAATACAAGTCATAAACATCACCGTTTACTTTCTTTCTATCCTTAATATTGCATCCTGTAGACCTACACCCAAGGCCCAACCATTACCTACAACTCCCAAGATTGAGGACTAGGCTACCCGTGAAGACCGTTTCGAGAAGACCGTTTATATCACTAGAAGACCGTTTATATCGTAAGTCAATGACGTATGAATTATAAATGCCTTCTTTTGCCGTTTTTTGGCTCTCAATGTCAAGCGGAACGGATTTTCATGTCCACATTGCTTTTTATAAATTGTATCTAAAATATGACATTGTTGGACGCCTGTCTCAGCGTCATCAGTCAATTGGTCTTGTAGGTAGTTTTATAAATTACTATTTTTTACTGTTTTTGGCTCTAAAAAGTAAAAGCTACCGATTTGGATTTCCGGATTGACTTAGGTAAAAATTACAAATTTCTTTAGTCGACTTCGGGCTGGTCCGGCCAAATGAGACCACAGTGCATAGCTGACCCGCTAACTGGAAATTTGTTTCTGTAAATTCAAATTCAAACTGTTTCAGGTATTCAAAATTACCCTAAAAATTGATTATGTAGGTGATTGTAACAACATGATGAGCGTTATCGAGAACAAGCAATACTAGTACCTTCTGGTCAAGAAGCACGGACTTCATAATATCACGCCAAATCTTGTCCACTGCGCTGAACCTTCTGCCTTCTTCTGGCATCTGGTTCTGAATGTCGGGTGACGAAAAGATGGGTTCCAAATACATCCATGTGACCTGAACTTTCAGCCAATCGTCAAGGATCTCCTGCAAAAGCTGCATTTTGCCCTCCCATATCCTGCAAGCGTCAATGCAAAGACAAGAGTTCAAGGGAAGTAGTCCGTGGTGTAGGTGTGACAAGAACGGCACAGCTGTCTGTCACCAGTTGGCCTACCATGCATAAACCAACGAATTGAGAGATAACTAAATGGCTAACTTGCTATGATACAAAATGCTCAAATTGATTAGAATATCATGACTCATATCACATCGATCGATATTTCGATTGTCAAGGCAACCGTAGTGTTTTCCCAAAAGAAATTAAAAGCCTCTAATATTATGAAAACGAATACAAATTTCATGAAGAAAAGAATCCCCGACAGGAGATTAACCTGAGCGACTCACGTAATTTCCTTCTCAAACGGTTTGATGTAGGGCGAGTTCTTCATGGTCTGCGTTTTGACAATGTGGTCGTCTAGCAACACCTGAATCTCGTCGACAGCCGACAGTATGTGGGTGCCGGTATCGCGGTATGGAACCGCATTGAACTCCATGTCCGCCCACTCGCCTTGCATCTTGGCCAGAGCTTTCTCAAGGTTGTTCTCCTTGGTGGCAGACTCGCTGATGGTCTCGAAGCGCGGGATGAACTCTTCGAGGTTGAAGTCAATGACCTTGGCCAGTGTCAGCTCCGCGTCCACCCGAATCGGGAAGCCAACTATCTCGGACACCTTCTCCCAGTGACGAGCCTTCATGCCCGGATTGCCCAGAGTCTGTACGATGGGCAGGTGCTTGCGGAATCCTTCGATCTTCTCTCGTACCTAGCGTGGAGAGAATGGCAACACAAATTAAGTATTAGGGATGTCATAGAGTAGGAATTCGGATCCGGTTCCAGACCTTCCAGGAACCGGGTTACCTGAATCCTGAAACCCTAAATTATATCTTATTTTGGTGTAACACCCCCCCCCCCCCCCCCGAAAACCACGCGGTTGAAGGTCGTTCTCTGCTCGTGTCAGCTGCCGGCCGCTGTGTGGGTTGGGCTCTGTGCGGCCGGTGCGCGCGGGAAGGGCGAGGGGGGCGGGGGAGGGGAGTGTATGGCCTCACAGAACTCGCCCGCAGTAATGACAGCGCGTACTAACCAGCGACCCCCTCGCCACGCCCACAAGTAGCAATTCACTGTTGCTTCAAGAAAAGTAGTCGCAGAAATATCGTCGCATAATTTCTTTTTTTCTTTTCTTTTTTTTTACAAATATTACTACCCGATTAAGATTTGGATCCTAAAAATGGATTCAGGTAATTTCTGGATCCGAGTAACCCGGGTACCCTATGACATCGCTATTAGGTATTCAAATGCTCTGTGTGGTTTGAGCCAATGCAAACATGTAATTATTTTGTAGGCTACCAACCACAGAGTAAGCCTAAGTATCCGCTATTTCCGTCTCGCCGACAGGCTTACTTCAGAGCAACTGGCAACCTAGGAACAGTATATATCTTCACCCCGCGCATATTCGTAGGTACGACGTGCTACAAACTCTTATCAAACGCCTTGCTATGGAAAAAAATAATATGATACTGTATTTCTCGCTGCACGAGGCAAATACAGAAAGTGCAATAATAAGAATAAAAACACAGACTAGATGAGTAGGCCTATTGACAAGTCAAAAATAGTCTAAAGTTAGTAGTTATGATGGCTAAGTCGGTGCGAAGTTTTTCCAAATTCCTGTGCTTGTAAAACCGAGAGTTGGTGTTTCGTTCGAGAGAATCGGTTTTTGTTTTGTAATAGTATCATTTCTCATGCAACAATAAATTTTCTCACGTCATTGTGAAATGTAGACTGTAGAAATATGTTTTCCTGTAGAAATATAGGCTACCGGTACCGTTGTCTATATAGGGTCATTCCGGGCGGAATCATCCAGAGGTAGTTGCTCATGTATTTTTAATATTTTTTATTTTTTTATTGGTTATTGCTGGTCAAGCCCTGAGTACAAAACTAGTCTTACTTTTTTTTTAAGATGAACCGTTCTCAAGTTATAAATCATCAAACTTTGGCCGAAAGTCCAAATTTGGCTTCGTTCGACATTTGCGGAAACCACTCCCATTTGTTAACCGTACAAGATATCAAAACCAAATAAATTGTAAAATGTTCAGAAATGTTTGCACCTTTGAGTGGAATGATTAGTTTATGCTTTTGATATAACAGTCAAACCCAATGTTGGCTTAAAATGAACTATAAATTTTGATAATTATGGGGATTTTGATTTTTTTTTTACCAACAAGGGGTCAAAAAACCAAAAGGCCAAAAACACTTCTAAATACCTCTACATCTCAATATTACTATTACATTACAGTTGTTTTGTTTTTTAAGTCCCTTCATGCTAGAAAAAATTCATGAAATGCAAGAAAATCCAAAATATGCTCTTTTTGACCCCCCTTTATACCAAAAGGGGGACTAGATAAAAATTCAACAAAGTACAGATTGGAACAAGTATTGGTAGATTTACAACTGCAGAAAGTTTTATTCTGTTTTTTTAATCAGGGTAGAAGATATGAATTTTTGAATTTCATCGATGTTGGCAATACTATATCGATTCCAGCATTCGTTAGTATGGGCCTACAACAGCATGGAATTACTAATGTTGGGATACAATTCTTATTAGTATACTACTGTCAATTCTATAGTTTGAACAACATAGGCCTACATTTTATTAGTAGCCTTGCTGGTTTTGCATATTGATAATTTCTAAGCTATTTGATGCAGGGAGGGTATGCTCATTCCTTTGCTGTATTTAATTGCAATGGGGAAAGAACAAGCAAGATATTTGAATGATGAACCCAAAATGTATCACCTTTGGTTAAAGTAGGCCTAATTGACAAGCTGGGTTCATTGTGGTGAAAGAAATTAATGTTGTAGCCTAATACAAATTTTGTGGATATTCGTCGATTACCGTACAAACGTACCGCTTGTTCTCGTACACACACATGCAACGTCTCTAGTCATTAATCTTGATGTGCAGGATTTGGCCATGCTGTGACTTCATCTTTGATTAATTTCACAGTTTTGGACGGGGACGAAAAGTATAAAACGGTCGTTTTCCCGTGTGTTTGTTTTGGCCACTACATTCTCGTAATGTGCAGCGAGTGTTTCTTCCTCTTGAGTTATTATTTCTGATGATTCACATCCATAACTATGTTAATATCAAAAGAAAAGTCATGGCATTACCAAAACTGCACATCAAGATTAATGCCTAGACGTAGGCCTACTGTACATTGCTTGTGTGTACGAGAACAAGCAGTACGTTAGAACGGGTATCGAAGAATATCCACAAACTTTGGATTAGGTTACAAAATTAATTTCTTTCACCTCAGTGAACCCAGCTTGTCTACCCCACTTTAACCAAAGATGTTACATTTTGTGTTCAACATTATAATATTTTGCATGCTAATTCCCTATTGCAACTTAATGCAGCAACGGGACCAACACAATGGATGCGGGGAGGGTCCCCGTATCAATTAGCTTAGAAATTATCAATATGCTAAACCAGCAAGGCTACTAAAATGTATGTTGTTCAAACTATAGAATTGACAGTAGTAAACTAATAAGAATTGTATCCCAACATTAGTAATTCCACGCTGTTGTAGGCCCATACTAACGAATGCTGAAATCGATATAGTATTGCCAACATTGATGAAATTCAAAAATTCATATCTTCTACCCTGTTTAAAAAAACAGAATAAAACTTTCTGCAGTTGTAAATCTACCAATACTTGTTCCAATCTGTACTTTGTTGAATTTTTATCTAGTCCCCCTTTTGGTATAAAGGGGGGTCAAAAAGAGCATATTTTGTTTTTTCTTGCATTTCATGAATTTTTTCTAGCATGAAGGGACTTAAAAAACAAAACAACTGTAATGTAATAGTAATACTGAGATGTAGAGGTATTTAGAAGTGTTTTTGGTCTTTTGGTTTTTTGACCCCTTGTTGGTAAAAAAAAAATCAAAATCCCCATAATTATCAAAATTTATAGTTCATTTTAAGCCAACATTGGGTTTGACTGTTATATCAAAAGCATAAACTATTCATTCCACTCAAAGGTGCAAACATTTCTGAACATTTTACAATTTATTTGGTTTTGATATCTTGAGCGGTTAACAAATGGGAGTGGTTTCCGCAAATGTCGAACGAAGCCAAATTTGGACTTTCGGACAAAGTTTGATGATTTATAACTTGAGAACGGTTCATCTTAAAAAAAAAGTAAGACTAGTTTTGTACTCAGGGCTTGACCAGCAATAACCAATAAAAAAATAAAAAATATTAAAAATCCATGAGCAACCACTTTTATTTAAATTGGATGTTTTCGCCCGGAATGACCCTATAGCATTGCTGTCACACTTACAGTTACAGTCAATTCCTTGACAGCAGGCTGCTCTGAGAATACTTTCTCCAACTTGTAGATGGTGCGATAGTAGTTGGTCACGTCCAACTCCATTTCCTCGGGGTCAAACGAGCCGACTTGGCTCGTCATCCAGTTCTCATGCTTCGTCATAAAATCGGACGAGTTTTCAAACAGCTTCTTGTACGGAGCTAGCTTGTCGGCAACCTAAAAACAAACAATCATTCTGTGTACACAGTCTAGTCCAACACAATTAATATTGTATAAAAACTAGAGACGTTTAACAATATTTTCTTTCAATATTGATATCGGCGCCATTTTGACGATATCGTAGGTCTATAACGATATCGTGAAAAAAATTTGCATCAATATCGTGATACGTAATGGGTTTTTTCAGCAGTAATAAAACAATTCTGCCTTCAGTCACCTACCAATATTTATGTATTTACTGGTAACTGCCCACACTCAAGTTCAAAATTAAACTTTGTGGGCTTCGCTGTTTTTTTTTCTACCCCACTTCTATGTAGGCCTAATGTTATGTTGTAAATATTGTATAAACATGTAAATAAAACTATGATGAAACTGAAACTGAATATATAAAAAATCCCAGCGAATTTTAAGTATTATCGCCATGACCTGCAGTACCGGTATGCATTGCTGCAGTTAGTCCATGTGTGTAGTCCATTTCTAGCCCCTCCACAGCGCAGTTGGCAACATTACAGAAACTTTATTGACCAATCAGGGTCGTACTACACATACTATAGTGATGATGACGATTAATCGTTATCCGGTTAGTAGGGATGTTCAACGATATTTTTTTCAATATCGATATCGGCGCCATTTTATCGATATCGTATCGCGATATCGTTATTAAAAAATTGACATCGATATCGCGATATCGAATTTTTTCGGCGGTAATAAAACAATACATAAGAAATCGTAGTCAATTTAAAGTGTTTTCGCCGTGGCCAGCAGTATGCGTTGGTGCAGTTAGTGTTTTCATGTCTTCCCCCCCCCCCCCCCCCACCCTTCCCCCGTGGATATCATTATCAACTTGAAAATTTTCCGCCCGTGGCCTGCAGTACGAGTTGCTGCACAGCGATAAAGGCTTGAATTTGCGTGATGATGTCTAGTCACGTGTCGGGCATCGGCTATTGACAGTCGTAAAAGTATCGAGCAATACTGAACAACAACATTCTTCTCGGAAAGAATTCGGGGTTCCAGGTACAAATAGTTGAATGGATCCAATGTCTCGACGCAAACAAAGGGAACCCGCTGGCCAGTGCGGCCATCTGTGTGGAGGGGGTAGATGTCCAGTTACAAACTGCAGCAACGCGGACTGCAAACCACGGGAGAAATACTTCAAGTTGACAATGATATCGCGATATCCTCGAGGGCTGGGGGGGGGGGGGGGGGGGGGGGGGGGTAGGCACTCGGTGACAAGCTGCAGCAACGCATACTGCAGCAATGCATACTGCAGACCATAGCGGAAATATTTTAATATTTTAAGTTGACCACGATATCGCGATATTTTCGATATGACACTACCATATCGATATCGAAATTAACGACGATTTTCCCGCGATATCGATATCGTATCGAATTATCGATATCGTTGAACATCCCTACCGGTTAGTAACCGATTAATTTTCGTAGCCATTTAAGTTTTATATAACAAGTTAACGACCGATTAAAAAAACGTTAATTTTGTATTAGGCCTATATTACATGAAACAATTGTCACACACATGAGAAATGGTAACTTTCAACTATGCCGCCCCGTTACATGCTTAAATATTCGTCTGCGGCCGTTTTTAGTCTAAACTGACCGGTATCAAAGGATACCGCACACCCACACCACCATTCGTCATTCATTCATTTGAAAAGGCGGCTATATCTTCTACTTTGAATATCTTCTCTACTTTGCGGAACTCTCAACTTCACATGTTCTTTTTATGACTTTGTGTTGTTGCAACACTTTTAGAAAAATTGAAATAATTTGAATTGAAATAATAAATTGGAACAAAAATCCATTCATAAGAGAGCACTAAATTCTAAATCAGATGACTTATTTTATTTTACTTTCTGACAGCTTAAAATCATTTTAATTCAAATATTTGCACATGTCTAGATAACTGTTTTTATGGTAGGCCTATTATGATGGGCTCCTAATTATTTTGTTGGTTCAAAGTTTACTTTGATACAAACAAGATTATTGGACATGACACACTATATTCATTAATAATTAATTGCACATCCAAATTACCTTCTTGCGCATAGGATACTGTGAGAGTTCCCAGCCGAAGGCTTGCTCTTCCTCATTAAAACTGTCAATCTTCTCCATAGCACCAATGAGCCGTGCGTCCAGATGCAAAGCCTTCTTCAGGTACTTAGGCAGCTCGTTAACATCGCCGTACGTTTCGAATTCGTCTACTTGACGATTGTATGACTCCAGATCTTCGATAAACTTTTGCTCTCGTGCCTGAAAATTAAGTCACCATTAAATTTAGCAGCATTGAGTAGGCCTATTTGATATCTTTCTCTTTTTGGAAGAAAAATATGGCTCATCAAAAAAGCACACAGTAATGATACTGCTACATCACACTTTTAAACTGATTTTCATAAAAAATTGCCAGGGCAATATTTATGCCTAATACACTTGTCTACAATAATCTGTTAATGTGTCTACAAGATCTACCTCAAGACTAGGCTACTTTATCTTTTGGCGATCATTACAAACGGTTTGCTACGTTTTAACATTCTTTTACGAGGTCCCGGCGAAGCCTTATAACAAAAATGTAAAATTTATCTCTTTAATACGTTTCCCAATTTTGCAATTTTTTACGTTTTAATGCGTTCCAAAAATCAGTTCTTCAGGGCAATTTGATCCAATAGTACGTTTTCTGTTTCCTCATAATCGGTATTTCTGGCTGTCACGTGAGCCGAATTCCAAGTTGTTATTGTTCAAGCACAACCACGTTCATTCATCCCAGTTCTGAAAAGCCCCCCACCCCCTTTCTTGCTCAACACAATGCAACTCAACCCCCAGCATGCGCCTGGACCTTGGCCGTGAACAGCTGCATCTCGTTGTGAAAGGTTTGTGTTTTATCTAGGATCACGGCTGCCTACTATCAGGTTCATAACCTGCTTTTCATAAATAACATAAACCCTCGTCTAGCGGTCCTTTCTACAAAAGGCTTTGTCAACCTGCTGAGTTACAATTACCAATGACTACTTTTATTGTAAGTAACCTAAAAAAGCAATATTTATTTCGTGATCAATTAGATAGTTTTTTTTACTATCCATTTTGTAAAAATGTGAATGTGTGCCTAACGGCTTTGGATATTTCTACAAAATAAACATTTTGTAAAAAATTCGGGTTACGTCATCAAAGTCCAGCTGTTGCTTGGTGACCGGGTCTTGCTTACAACTCTTCTCAGATACGGGTAGTGTCGAGGGGGGGGGGATGTTATGTTGTTACATCAACAAGAGCATCTTACTTTGATTCTTGAATTCATTTTTACTGGTAGGCTGAATTTAAATACCATACCTATAATAGACTACAAGCTGTTCCAACATTTTTGATACTGTACTTGATTCCTCAGTCATATCCCAGGGTTAGTGTTAGAAAGGTATAAAAAGGCAAATCTGAGGTATTTTAATACGTAGTGTGTTTTTTCCGTTACCACGTTTTTTGTCTCGGATCCCTCGAAAACGTACAAAAGAGGTTTTACTGTATGGGCCTCTAGGCCTATAGAGTTTCCTAAAACAAATTCTGTAAAAAATAAAATACTATGGTGAAAGTTGTAAAATGAACACTTTATCCAAGTTATAGGCCTACATTGTACTACTGTATCAAATTACAGATACTGATGCGAGACGGTGACGGATAGTAATGACATCAGATCCGAAAAGTTCAAACTCGTTCCTCCACTTCGAAATCAGTTTTTAGACCTATTTTTTGTTAAATATGCTTAGCTATGCTTTAATGTAACCCTTGATTAATTAAAATAAAAAAAAATCCATACAACAATTTTCATTCAGCAGGTCAAAAATGTACCAAGGAATCATTCCTTGAACAATGTTTCGCAACAGTTCAATTATAGGCTCTACGTAAAACGTAGGCTATAGGCCGGGGCCCACAAATAAATAATTGTGTACACAGACTAGATCAGCTTAGATTTAGGCCTACTTAAAGTGGAACTGGGTTGAAAAGTTCGCAACAGAACCGGTTTGGAACCGGTTTCCGGGTACCCGATAACATCACTAGTGACAGACAAAATTTGAGTTCGGTTTCATATTCTAAGTTACATCTTAATTCCAAAAAATGCATTTTACTATATTGACACTTTATTAGGCATAGGCCTAGTACAAAACTGTTATTTAAAAAATAAAGTAGATTATAATAAAGTATCACTACAGTACTATAAAATGCATTTTTCTGGATTTTTTTATACATGTTCCTTGTCACATTTCATGATTATCACGTTCACTTTTCCGTGGCCCCTTTAAAACGTCATTTAACGAAGTTTGACTGTATCCCTAAAACGTGTGTTTATCACCTTGAGAAGGTCTTGGAACTCGATTGTCTTCTGCTCGACGATGCGTCTGTGCTCTTCAAACACGCTCGGCATGCGGTTGTACCACTGGAAGGTGTTGGAGTTGTTCTTCATCTCGACAGCCGTGAAGTTCGCGTAGTCGGCAAGAAACAGGATATAACGGCACACCTGAGACATACACAAACGCCTCGTTGGTTAAACAAGAAATATGTCTGACATGCTGTTTAGACAGTTTAGGACAGTGTGTGGGCTTACTTATTCAAGGACATCTCGTTAGGAGGTATAGTAATAACTAACAAACAATAGACCTATTAAAACTGCACAAAACTATTTCTTTAGTACCGGTAGGCCTACTATTTTGGGTAGGCTTACCTACATTACAAAATATTCTTGTTGTTGATGATTTATAAGAACGTACGGTAATGGGTTTTTTGGGGTCCCTTTAATTTCGAAATATCAAGATTATGCTGTAGATGAAAGGATAATTGCCCAGTGCCCACTAACCACTGACAATTTGGAGGGAGGAATTTTGATGGATCACATTTTGTAGTTTCAAATTATGTGTTAATATGACTGAGAAAATTAATACTTTTCATATCTGCTACTACTTCACCTCTATGAGCCTGTCTTCCATCAAAAACACAGTCTCTGCCTCGACTTTCTGTACATATGCGATGAAGTCCATTAGTTCGGCAGTATTTCCTGGCGGGGCCAGAGCCTGGGTTGCTATGTTCTGGTACTCCTCACCAAGCCTACAAACAGAGAATACATATCCTAATGTGGACCCTTACCTCATGCTAAATCAACATTGGATTATTTAAGACCATTGCTGAATGCTAGATCGTCTGGCTTGTGGTAGTCGGTACCAGGTCTTTGCCAAATGACAGTTTGTATTAAAATTGTACAGGCTAGATAACATTTGGCATTTGCACATATTGTTAACCAATAATTCAAATATTATATCTTACAGAAGTTGATGACGAGATTGGCATGAGTGCAGTGGGGAGAAAATGAAGAAACACTGGCAACTACACCTACATACAAAACATGTGTAAGACCCCTCCCAGCTGCTCTTGAGTAAAGAGGGATGCACTGGATGGAACCTCATGAAAAACTCGACAATCAACCCTGTATCACTGCAGTGGAAGACACAAAGTTCGATCTAAGTGCAAACCTACTGCACACAACAAGGGAGAACAAGAAGCGAGATAAAGTAGTAACTGTATTATAAGTAGAGGTGCGCAAAAATGGTGACAATGAAATTGGTGATTATTTCCCCAAGTTGCAGTATCACTCCTAATTCAGTTTGCACACGAATCACTGAATTGCGATCGAAAAACACCAAATTTAACTCACACATTTTTGCGATGTTGTAGTTGAAACCGGGAACTAGCGGCAAAATTAGCATTGTGTCTTAGATACAAATTCGCTCGCGAAACTTTAAACTCACTTTAAAATTAAATAACTTTTAAAATGAATTTGAGCTCAAAATTGAAACTGTCACTCAGTCACTCTTATCCTTGTTTAAAGTTTTTCCATTAAAATGAATTTGAATAAACAGAATTTGAAAGTGGACGAAAAGATAAAAGAAGAGTTGATAGACCAAGAGAGAGGTGGCAACATCAAATAAGAAATGATATAGAAGACAGAGGTGGAAGTTGGGAAGAAGTAGAAGCAAGAAGACTGTGGGAAGATAGCACAAAGTGAGGAATAATCAAAGCGAGGAATAATTGTTCTAAAGATGAAATTGTGATCTCAACTGGCTCAAAAATCTAAGGTGGCAGTCAAATGATATAAAAATTGCAATGCTACCAATCACCTACATAGCAGTTAAATCACAGAGAAAGTACAAAACAAACCCTGGGAAGTATACACTACAAGACAGAACTTTCACTAAGTCAACAGACGAATAAAAACAGCACAAGCTCGTTAAATACACAACATAGCTATTAAGAAAATATCTGCACCGAATGGGAATATCAGAGACTAGTACAAGTTTGCAAATTGTAAAAGACACATCGAAGCTTGTGGTTGGTCTAAATTTCAACTTGATCAGACTCTCTGTTCAACCGCTATCACTATCGCAATCGCAATCGCGCAACCGCTATCGCGAGACATAAAAAGTAAAAACAAAAAACAAACAGAAAGAGTGCCATAGAATGAAAACGCTTGCGATGCTCGCTTAAATATCTCTTGAAGAGTAAAGTACTATGCATTCAAAATATTAGTTCAAGGTCCTTTCTCACGTATTTCAGCTTTTTTCCCTTGGGTAATATTGATACTTGTTTATCGTTCAAATTACCTGAACAGCGTTACACATGCATAATATTTTCCATCCATACCGGGGTGAAATGGACGGTACACTTGAGAACGCTCCACCGTGACGGAGGGTTGTATCACTCACTGCTTACAGTAGGTCTGGTAGTCTTGCGTCATGCGCGTGAGCAGCTGGTCTCGCAGTGAGTCAGCATATTGCACCATGGCGTGGATCAGTTCCGTACGGTCCACGTCGTAGAGGCCCATGGTGACTACGTGCTCCACGTCACACGGAATATCTCGCCCCAGCGTGTGGAACTTCTCTACTAACGGCACAAAGTCCTCCAACACGTGCTCCGTGGTCAGGAACGCGTCCACTGCGTCCTGGGACTGAGACAAGCAGAAACTGGAATTAGTGTTGTCGATCCTGGCATCCTGGGGCCTCATTCCTGAACATTGTTTTAACTCTCCTTAACTCTCGCTAACCCAATGTTAAAATGACCTTGGGGTTAACTCCTACACAGGCTTCCCTGCATAACTCGGAGGCAAATATGACCCTGTCTGATAGTAGGGTTAAGAAGAGTTATCTCAACAATACTTTGAAATGCTGCCATTTTGTCAAAGCCCGTGTATAGTTTCACAAATGTCACATTTCAATTCTTTATTGAAAATATTTTATTTCTTGGATACCTACATTATTTTATGTGTTTTTTGAAATTTATATACAATTTTGTGTATTTACAGTACATTATATAGGTCCTACATATGTAAATATGTAGTTTTATTGGGTATTTTGTGGACGTTTTGAGGTTATTGGACTGTTTTTGTTTGTAATTGTTTTTATTTTGTCTCGTTTTTTCAACAATGTCTTCCTTCTATCAGCGTCTCAATTGCTGACTCCTGATTGGCTATTGACTAACACCGGGGTTAAGTTTGCAAATGTACTGGAATGAGGCCTCAGATGTTTTCATTGCACATACGATGTGCCGTACATCTCTTTGTATTCCGTGTGACCATCAGAACAGACCTCGCTTAGGACTCCATTTGTATTACTCACTTCGAACGCGGGTTCGCCCGTAACTATGTAGCTGAAAAATAGCAAATAACGATTTTTCTGAAGTGAAGTCATAAAAAGAACTTTAATTTCTGTAGACCTATAAATAAAACCAAAATGAATGCTTCATTTTTTATACCACCACACATACTCTAACATAGTGTATGGGCCGCCCACACAAATGTCACGCACTTCCATGTGACTAAGCTTGACCAACAACAACGCAAGTAGAGGTCCAAGCTGTAGGCTTGCATAAACGAACAGCATTATTTAATAGGGTTTATGGAAAACATGTCTGTGCATCCACATGCATAATGAAAACCACAACAACAAAACACACACTGGTATGCAAATAAATAAACAATAATAATAAAAATGAAATAAACCACAAAATATAAAATATACGATGTCCATATATACATTGCACAACATTACTTCCTTCGCATGTGCATACAGTTATGACAAAAATAATTAATGTTAGAGATTACATTCACATGTACCATGCTAAGTGCCACTAATACCTTTCAATTCTTACCTCCCCATTAATAAGATGCATGTAAGGATCGAAGTCTTGGACTCGCAGCTCTGGGCCGATTCGTTGGTCCTCCAACATTGCCCACACCTTCATCTTGCACTCTTCAATGTAATCGTCAGGAATCACGGGCTAACACACGAAAAGAGCATGCTCGTGTACTTGTGACAAATAACAATATATTTTGCACAGAGCAACAGTAGTAGCACTTGATTTTTTATTTGGAATGTTAGCCACTTAAAATTTAAGATCAAGGAAAACTAGATGGTAGCAACAGAATAGTCAGCTTGTCAGAATAATGTGTTAGTGTTGTTGTTGATCTCGATACTGACACCGAGAACTTAAACTTTAAACTTTATGCAGCTTATTTTCTTGGCAGGTGCAAAAAAATGTAAGCACATTGCATTCCGTGATGTGGCTGCTTGGTCAGATAGATTCCGAAGCATGGAACCGTTTCCACAACAGGTTTTAAGTTTGCCATTATCCGTATGCTTTTTATTTCTTAAGGAAACTTCTAGATGTACGGAACGGTCTCCAAAAATATAGCTCCAAGGGGGCTATTCCTGAAATCCTCTACGGTCTGAGATAACAACTGCACCAGTTTTGAAGCTAGAAAGGTCCCACTTAATAGTATTTCTTTATGTAGCCACATGTACGATCACAGCCGAATATAGTTATCAGATTGCCGGGCATGCCTTATGTTGCTGATTTATTCAAAAACACACACACACAAACTTTAGCTAAACACAAACACAGTGAAGCTCTACTGTACAATCCAGTACTACAGACAACCAAAATCTTGGGCTCATTCACTGCAAGAACAACCATTGAGAAGGATCAGGCATTGTTGTTGTTTGCACATACATACCATGAGGAATTGGGGGCCTGCTTGCCAGTCCATGTAGAGCTTGGTTTCCAGCCTAGGCAAAGAGCTGACGGCCGCTATCATGGTATCGTAAACCGTCAGGAACATATCACGGAAACTCTTGAAGGGCGGTTCGAATACAATAGCTTTGTTTCGATGGATGACGTTTATATCAAATCCAGGGTTGGTATACTGAAAACATGAAAAATAAAAGTTGATCAAGATGTTGGATCTGGATCTAGGTACATTTTTACAATTTACTACAGTATGATAGTAAAAGAACCACTGTTCGTTCTAACTCTGACTTCAAGTAAATAGCATGCAAGGTGAAAGTAATTCTCATTAAAGGAATTTTAACAGATATCAACAAAGTGTAGCAATAATTTTAAATTGGAAAAGAAAGGCAATCTAATATGTAGTACATGATTACCCCAACATCACAGACGAAGTCAGTATATTCCTCAATTGAGTTTAGACAAAGGCACTGAAGTTGGAAAGTCATCAAGGCAGAGACACAGTTGTAGAACCGAGTCATTCGCTTAGGAGTGGTGGGACTTGGTACAAGCTTTCGCCTATTGCCCTGTAAGCAAACATAAATAATAGTATATGTGTATAAATAAAGTGCTTCACAATATTTATTATTAATTTTATAATGTAGTGGACTTCCCCTTTTAATAAGAATGCTGTAGACTGATGGTCGTGTGTTACTATAATGTAACTAGATTTCTATACTACTCTGTTTTAATTTTTAGTATTACACCATGTATTTATGACGTGTGTTACACAAACCATTGTAAATTGTAAATAACACGAATAAAAATGAAATGAAATATAATTTAACTATCGCAGTGCCCAAGTCGGTGCTGGTTCAATGTGTGAGCCTCATCCGGCCGGTGAAACTTCTCACTTCAGAAAAAACTTATAATAACAATCAATATACACCCCACTAACATAATTTTACCAACTAGAATGTAACACCTAGGCCCTAGGGCAGAACTCATGAAAGGCCTACAACAAAAATGGTAAACACAGTAAGATCGGTACTGTAGTTGGCTTGCCCATACACCTAGATGTAGTACCATACTATCATAATACAGTACCTTATAATATAATCTAGCTGTAATAAAGGATTTGGGGTCTGGCAGTTTATAAATTACATAAAACATCAAAACTGGGTATAGGCCTAATTAAGTGTGCACACACATAAAATAAAAATGTCCAATAATTGAGCTGTAGATTGCATTATTAAGAGTATTTACCAGGCACGCATTTGCAGGCATGTCACTGCCAATGCAGTTGCACAACAATCTGTTTGTAGATTTTCACTTTTTTCATTTTCACAAATGTCCGTGGAGCGGACATTGGTTCTACCTGAACTCGAGCGCTGGCGTCCTTTTGAATGACTGCTGAATGCTCTTAACCAATATTACTAAATGATTAATTAAGCAAAGAGCAGGAGCAATGGTCCTGTGTGCAGAGTGGGGAGAGTTTACTATTAGTGAATGGCAAACAGTAGACCTAGGTTCTTGTCTGCAGTGATGGTGGAAGACAGGCTACTTTGCAGACCGGCACTGGCTTGCCGTCTTGTCCCACTCAGGATACAACTCAAATGTCGTTGAAACTCACACGCCTACAGAAGACCTACAAGGGTGATCACTTGCCTATAGTTTGATGTGCTCAGATGATGCTATAGAGGATGCGGTGTAGTGTGCCGACATGGGATATGTACGATTTGGAATTGTATGAATAGGGTTTAAAAATAAGAATAATATTTATGTGATGATTCCTAATTGTTTTTAATGTTATTATTGATTGAGTGTATTCCTAATGGGCAGAGGCAGGTATTTGTGGTAAAAACGAAAATTTAATGCTCAAAAACAAAATTACGATTTCTTTTACTACAAAACCCCCGATACGGGGCAACCGTTTTTAAATGAAAAAATAATTTTTTTTTTTTTAGAACAAATACCTGCCTCTGAATGCTCAAACTCAATTTTTATTGTAACCTGCAAGCACAAAGGAAGATCCTAGTATATAAATTCAAAACAATATCCAAAGGGAAAAAAACACAAATTTAGAAATTTAATTTTTAATAATTTCCACTACTATTTGCCACTTTTGTGGATAACAAAACTGAAAATTCCCATTTATATTCACCACAAATATCTGCATCTGCTAATGGGATCTTTGAAATTACAACCCTGTGGAGTGCGGCAGCCAACTGTGTTTACCTATCTATGACCTGATTAACTGTTTAGGCTACTATTATTTATATTACGTAATTTATCAACGAGATCAATAAACATTGACACTGAAAACCTTACTGCAGATCTTTATGAATCTCCTCATAATAGTTTATTTTCTTTCCAAGATAATGCATTTAATCTATTTTGAGTTGGTTGCTCTAATCCTGTTTTCAAAGCGCTCAATAAGTTAAAAAGGAAATAAATAAAACAAATGGTTCATTTTAATTTACACAGCGGGATCCATAGATTTGCACTGCCAAATTTCACCAGTTAAACCCAATACAGCATGCGTGGAGGGTTTGTCAGAAAGGTGGAAGGGCTCTTTGTAGTCGGCTAATGGGGCAAAGGGGAGGGCGTTGTAGAAAGATCACTTTCAGGTTAGAAGAATTTGCAACGTCACAACTCGTTACGCAGATATACTGACGAAATAATGGGATGATCGAAATATCAGAGATATCTGATGCTCGTCTGGCTGACCAGAGTTCAATATATATATATATGTAATATATTATTTGCCTCACCCTTTCATTAACAGCTTGTGCCACCATGGAATTCAAATTTACGATACCAACGTTTTTTAAATGAAATCAACGTTTTATCGACTGAATAGAATAAAGTATAGTTGAATCAACGTATTTTGATGCAAAGGAGTTTCAAGAAAAATACACTGAATAACATATTGAAAGTTCATACGAGCGTAGGCCTACATACCTGTAGGAATATGTTCTGGATTGTGGGATACCACTGAGTCTTCAGGACTTCCCGGCAGAAGTCTATTTGCTTTGAGACTCTGAATTGGAAGTCTGGTAAATCTTGGGCAACATCGAAAACCTTCACATCAACAAGACGTGCATCACTGAAAGCCACAAAACAAACATCTAGTTATTAAAACTCTATTTCAAACTTAGTTAACTCAAGTGTCTACATTTAGTTTTAGGATTATTCATTGCTCTCTCTCTCTCTCTCTGCAGATGAGTTATAGTTAGGTCCAATGAATAAACAATAACAAAAAACTACAAAATTATAAGTGTAGGAAACATTTTCCAATAACGATATCGATTAATAAAATAGACAAATAAAAATAAATAAATTTGTCTTTATAGTCTACCCACTCAGTTACAAGAACTGATTTTCAGTGGGGGACATTTATATAATTAGTTATGTGCTTCGTTGCTATAACAGCTCTAAAGTTAAAAGACAGCCCAAAATGAGAATCAAACCCTGGACCTTTCAGCATTAGAAGCAGGAATAAACCCACTAGACCAATGAGCCACACACGAAGTTTTGTTCACCCCCATTGGCTACACACTAACTCGAGTAAGATTGTATGTTTGGGTTGGGGGGGGGGGGGGGGGGGGAGTAGCCCGCCAAAGTGAAAATAACACGGGTCTGCCTGGTTCCTTTGACACTACCAGACATGTCGTTCACCAACCCACAGCTTGCCCACCTATTGGGAGAGGCATAGATCAAGCAAGGTACGCAAAGTGGAAAAAATTAAACCTGTAGCCTACTCTTTTCTACCCGCTGTGCTTACCAACATCAGAATTGTCCATAACAGGATGATTTGATAACCAATACGAATCTACACATAAGAGTGGTGTATACAGAGTGGACTAGACTTGTTGCGAGCTTACTTGAATGACTTATGCCACAAGTCAAGTACTTGCGCAAGACAGGGATTCACTGTGTGCAGGTTCTTGAGAATCTTGCCTCGAGCCACGTCATAGCCCGGTCCCCACTGTTTGGACATTTCAAGCAGTTGCTGTCTATATTCAGAGCTGAACTCTTGGATGCGGTTATCACTTTCACTGGGGTCTGTCAAGACAAAGTCCACGATGGCTTTCTTGACGCTCATCACAAAGTCTTCCTTCATTTCCTTGGCAAGTAGCTCCAAGATGCCTACGAACTGCTTCAGCTTCTCGGGTATCAATCTGTACACATGCTTGAGCCACTCTGGGTCAAGTGGGGAGACGTGAACTGTATCGATGCCATGATGAATGTAGTAGTAGTAGCGCATCACTTCCTTTTCCTCTTCCGTAGGGATATCAAAAGGAGATCTTTCTTCGGGCTTGTCCTTCAAAATAAGGCTCACTAACTTCTTCCGAAACAGTTCTCTCTCCCTCCTCAGAGCTGTGTAGGATTGTATACGAGATTTGTTCTAGAATCAGACAGATACCAACAGAATAAACTAATCATTAAAATTATCCCTTTTTTTCCATTATGGTGTGTTCAGACGTATGCGACAAGTTGCACGGGATAACGCGGTGCAGCACGGGGCTATTTATTAATAGTTATGTTACCTTAAACTCTTCTAAGTAAGTATTATGATTTATGAAGGACCTTGCAGACACATGTACAACATCCGGTCCCTGTGTTCTCCATGGAATCAATCAATCTTGTTTTAACAAAGGTATCATTTTTCATAATGTATCATTCAAATTATAATGATGACGAGACCATTGCTATAAAATTGACGGCTTTCAAGCTATTCTTAAAATTCAAATTTTATACCAATTTTTCGTGATTATTCCATATATCTGAAAAGTAATTGAGAAATTGTAAGATTTAACTACGGTACATCAAAAGATTGCTATTTTTAACAATGACACCTTGCTTAATGGGTCTGCGGTCTACCACAACTCTCCCTGCATTCCTTTCTCGCGAGCGCTTAGCTGGTACTGAGTGGAGGTGGTCAGGTGGAGGAGAAATGGCTTGATACCTGGCATCGTTTATTACATCCCTCTGCTTCATTTCTATGCACAAGGATGACTTGTATTTTCACAACTAGGCCTAGTTCTTTGACCACATATACAAAATCATGCACATTTTGAAAGGCCTTCCAGATCTAGCAGCAACCCATGCCAACCTCAACTCCACAGCAACACCACCAACTAAACCCTTCTCTTGGGAAGTGGCAAAACAAATGCCAAATTATTGACATGGTGCAATCTTTTTTTAATCTTTTTAATTGGCTAAATAAAATTGCACTCAACATATAAACAAGCTAAACAAGACTGATGCTATCGCTTTCACAACTAAGCGGGGATCAACTGCATCTGGAGTGTCCCGTCGAAATCTCTACATGGACACAACATTTCTGGGCTTATACGTACTTCGACTACAGGCTGAACTGGAGATTTCACGTTACCGGTAACTCGATGTGCAAGAAACTAAGCTCAGCATGCTTCAACATAAAAATATCAATGACTTCAATGAGGCAACATAATTTGCAAACAATGAAAACTGCATATTTTGCTCTGGTGCAGTCCTACTTTCAGTTTGGCATCTTGTTATCAGCTTTAAAAATTAGAACACAACCCATTTTGAAATTGATTTTTTTCTAGACAACTTATTGAGATTGCAAAATTGCATACTTATAGCCTAGAGAACAGAATGTTACAAAAAGTACAAAATTTGACCTTTTTAAGTAGGCCCTACAGTGTTTACGAAAAAAAGTGATGTAGTGTTAGAAAATGAGCTTCATTACCTCCACTTCTCTGGCTACTGCTGCAGCAGAAGGAGTTTTCCAGAGTGTTGAACTCATCGATTTAAGCGGCCTTTTCATCACATGGGGTATGGGTCGTTTTAGAACAGCTCTTGGAAGTGAAAAGAGTTCATGAGTTTTTATGTCATCCTCACCGATCCGAGATATTTTGGGAATCTTGGAAATTGAATGTGGTGAAGATTCTGTAGAATTCTTGGAGGATAAACGCTTAGAAGAGGGTGAAAATTCTCCCATTTCCTCATCCATGATGACTGCAGCGATCACGTAGATTAGTCTGTAGAAAAGGCAAATAAAAAACTAGACCTCAGGCTTAGAGTATAGGCCTGCCCTATATTTCAGAGTTGAAACTAAAAAAGCCAAAATTTTATTGAACTTCCCAAACCGAAAATGAACTTTTGTTTATAGTTTAGTTTCATTATTTCACATTTATCGTTTTTACATGTGTCTTCTCTGAGGAGAGAGTGCGGTATAGTAAAATATTTACAAGTTAGCATAAATAGATACGGTACATAGCCTAAATAAAATACATAGGCCTAAGCTACTAATATAATAGTTGAACATTATTAGAACATAATTGAGAGGGCTACTCAAAACTGAATTTGTATAGGCCTATTTGGTTTGCACTGAACAAATTTAAATTGGGATTTAGGCACCGAGTTTGGCCACTGAGGGCGCTAGTGAAAACGAATGAAGTGCTCAAAGTGGCAATGTCGCGCAACAACCTGATGAAGCAGCGTCGTTCTTCCTACGTCGATAATGGCAAATTGTGAAATGTGTTTAAAAGCTTTTAAAATTTGTGGGCAGATTATGAATCCCATCAGTAAATCTTAAAAAGGCAAGCCGACATTTTAATCAGGACACATTTTAGACGTACCTACAAACAACAAATAACACACAACAAACACACAAAAAAACAAAAAAAAAACAAAACAACAAAACAAAATAAATACACATCAACAAGAAAAAAACAAACAAACACAAAAAAAAACAAGATATATCACAATAATATCTAGCACTATTTTCAACCGCGGAATGAAATCTTCACCAGTTAGTTGCTAAATTTGGTCACATATAGTGCTGTACCCTAACATATGAGATATAGGAGCAATTAAATAGGCCTACCAGAGAAGGTGGTAGAAATTAAGTATTTAGGATTGTGGTTGGGAGTGGGACACTGGGAGTGGGAGGAACAGATACATAGAATGATAAAAAGGGGAAAAGGAACTTAAATTTTGTCATGAGGGTGCTGAGGGGAGCAGGCAGGGAAATTAAGGTACAAGCTTCCAGGGTGCCAGTGAGGGGTTGCTTAATAGGCCTACACAGCGGCGGTTTGGGACCCACACAAAATTAAGGGAAAGGAGGCAATGGAAGGAGTACAAAAGAGAGTGGCAAGAAGGGTGCTTAAAAGAAGATGGGTGGAGATAGGCCCTAGATAGGGGAGATGGAAGGTTGGAGAGGAAGGATGAGTGTTACGGAAATGGTCAGGGAACTCGGTTGGGAGTCACTCGAGGAAAGAAGGAGAGATAGGTTGGGAAAAATGTATAGGGTAGGCCCCAGTACAGAAACATAATGGGTGGGGGGAGAGCAGAGTAGTCCATGGAGCTAGGCCTAATTATAGGGGAAGGGGGGCCAACAATGAAAGTTGGAAACAAAGTCATGGAGACAAGTTCTCCTTCCTGGGAAGGACGACCTTCGAGTGGAATGGGTTGGGTGAGAAAGTGGTGAGACAAAAGAAGGTCAGGGCGTTTGCGGGCAAACTAAAACTGGAACACGGGGTACTGGAGGAGGTGAATGGCGATGGTCCAGAGGATGAGAGTAGAAAAGTCGAAAGGAACAAGAGAAGGAAGGAGTTGACCGAGGGAGGAGGGAGAGGAAGATAAGAGGAAAGAAAGGAGGGAAGAAAACTCCGGCCACCCGCAAATAGCAAACCATGAGAGTCTAAACCACAACAACAATAGGCCTAGGGCCTATAGGGCCTAGCCTAGGCCTAGGTATACCAACCCTAACATGCGATCGGTCACAAATACAAGGCCGTTTAAGACTACAGCCCTTCAAATATTTGGTCCTGACAAGAAATAGGCCTAGGCTAGGGTTAGACCTATGTGTTGTTGTTTGTAGGCCTAGGGGGCTATTCATTTTTTTCTTATAGACTTAGGCCCCTAGGCCTAGGCCTAGTGCCAACGATTCATGTATGAGCAAGAGGCTGGCCTACAAAAATGTAGCCCTACCAGGTAGTGACAGGCTTCATAAAGTGTAAATATTAGCTTACCTTCACAAATTATTATTAATAGCACACCCTAGCCTCAACGTTTACTCCAGAGCTTTAATCGAAGCCTAGGGCCTAGTAACACTCACAAAGGCCCTTGGCCTTTGTCATAATAAAACATATTGATAATACACTATTTTGTCAGAGTCTTCATTAGGGTGAGATTACATATTTACATCTTTAACAAGTTCTTGTTTGATCAATTGAGAAATAATACATAGCCTAGTTTGATCGATAACAAAGTGCCTGACATTGGCATCGATTGGCATGACAACACAACGTCTGTGAAACGGGCTCCAACTCTCCCAGCTCCCAAACCGTAGTCGACCAAGTAGTCCGCTGCAATACCAACTATATTCAATGGATTCTAACAATAATAATATTATCACTTTAATGTACTTCTGTGCGTTCGAAAACAACAATCATTAAAGAAAAGTATTCAAATAACATTTTAAGATTTATTGCATATCATACAAACCTACACACAATATTGCACACTTCATACTTTTTATACAGAAAAATAATATGTTCATTGTAACTGAGAAGCGTTTTTCGAGCTCGTCCTCCTGCTCACAAACGAGGAGTGAACATTGAAAGATGTACATACATTATTATAAACAACTAAAATCCGCATCTAAATAACCCACTCTCATTGTTGCACACTTCATACTTTTTTTCCAAAAAAATAAAAACTAAACTAAATTCTATTATTTTTCAAATAAATATGATTTGAGAAGTGAACATTGCAAGTTCCCTATTCACAAATATTAAAACAACTATTCCACATCATAGAAACATACCCTTAATGTTGCACACTTCATACTTTTTATACAGAAAAATAATATGTTCATTGTACCTGAGAAGCGTTTTTGGAGCTCGTCCTCCTGCTCGTAAACGAAGAGTGAACATTGAAAGATGTACATACATTATTAGAAACAACTAAAATCCGCATCTTAAAAACCTACCCTCATTGTTGCACACTTCATACTTTTTATACAGAAAAATAATGTATATTCCTTGTACCTGAGAAGCGTTTTTGGAGCTCGTCCTCCTGCTCGTAAACGAGAAGTGAACATTCTAAAAATGACATACGTTGTAAGAGAGGACTAAAGTGCGCATCTTAATAACCCACCCTCAATGTTGCACACTTCATACTTTTTTAACAAACAAATAAAAACTAAATAAAATTCTATTATTTTTCAAATAAATATGATTTGAGAAGTGAACATTGCAAGTTTTCTATTCACAAATATTAAACCAACTATTCCACATCATAGAAACATACCCTAAATGTTGCACACTTCATACTTTTTATACAGAAAAATAATATGTTCATTGTAACTGAGAAGCGTTTTTGGAGCTCGTCCTCCTGCTCGTAAACGAGGAGTTAACATTGAAAGATGTACATACATTATTATAAACAACTAAAAACCGCATCTAAATAACCCACTCTCATTGTTGCACACTTCATACTTTTTTTCCAAAAAAATAAAAACTAAACTAAATTCTATTATTTTTCAAATAAATATGATTTGAGAAGTGAACATTGCAAGTTTTCTATTCACAAATATTAAAACAACTATTCCACATCATAGAAACATACCCTTAATGTTGCACACTTCATACTTTTTATACAGAAAAATAATATGTTTATTGTACCTGAGAAGCGTTTTTGAGCTCGTCCTCCTGCTTGTAAACGATGAGTGAACATTGAAAGATGAACATACATTATTATAAACAACTAAAATCCGCATCAAAAAACCTACCCACATTGTTGCACACTTCATACTTTTTATACAGAAAAATAATGTATATTCCTTGTACCTGAGAAACGTTTTTGGAGCTCGTCCTCCTGCTCGTAAACGAGGAGTGAACATTGAAAGATGTACATACATTATTAGAAACAACTAAAATCCGCATCTTAAAAACCTACCCTCATAGTTGCACACTTCATACTTTTTATACAGAAAAATAATGTATATTCCTTGTACCTGAGAAGCGTTTTTGGAGCTCGTCCTCCTGCTCGTAAACGAGAAGTGAACATTCTAAGAATGACATACGTTGTTAAAGAAGACTAAAGTGCGCATCTAAATAACCCACCCTCAATGTTGCACACTTCATACTTTTTTAACAAACAAATAAAAACTAAATAAAATTCTATTATTTTTCAAATAAATATGATTTGAGAAGTGAACATTGCAAGTTTTCTATTCACAAATATTGAAACATTTATTCCACATCATAGAAACATACCCTTAATGTTGCACACTTCATACTTTTTATACAGAAAAATAATATGTTCATTGTACCTGAGAAACGTTTTTGGAGCTCGTCCTCCTGCTTGTAAACGAGGAGTGAACATTGAAGGATGAACATACATTATTATAAACAACTAAAATCCGCATCTAAAAAACCTACCCACATTGTTGCACACTTCATACTTTTTATACAGAAAAATAATGTATGATCCTTGTACCTGAGAAACGTTTTTGGAGCTCGTCCTCCTGCTCGTAAACGAGGAGTGAACATTGAAAGATGTACATACATTATTATAAACAACTAAAATCCGCATTTAAAAAACCTACCCACATTGTTGCACACTTCATACTTTTTTAACAAACAAATAAAAACTAAATAAAATTCTATTATTTTTCAAATAAATATGATTTGAGAAGTGAACATTGCAAGTTTTCTATTCACAAATATTAAAACAACTATTCCACATCATAAAAACATACCCTGAATGTTGCACACTTCATACTTTTTATACAGAAAAATAATATGTTTATTGTACCTGAGAAGCGTTTTTGAGCTCGTCCTCCTGCTTGTAAACGATGAGTGAACATTGAAAGATGAACATACATTATTATAAACAACTAAAATCCGCATCAAAAAACCTACCCACATTGTTGCACACTTCATACTTTTTATACAGAAAAATAATGTATATTCCTTGTACCTGAGAAACGTTTTTGGAGCTCGTCCTCCTGCTCGTAAACGAGGAGTGAACATTGAAAGATGTACATACATTATTATAAACAACTAAAATCCGCATTTAAAAAACCTACCCACATTGTTGCACACTTTATACTTTTTTAACAAACAAATAAAAACTAAATAAAATTCAATTATTTTTCAAATAAATATGATTTGAGAAGTGAACATTGCAAGTTTTCTATTCACAAATATTAAAAAAAACTATTCCACATCATGAAAACATACCCTGAATGTTGCACACTTCATACTTTTTATACAGAAAAATAATATGTTTATTGTACCTGAGAAGCGTTTTTGGAGCTCGTCCTCCTGCTTGTAAACGAGGAGTGAACATTGAAAGATGAACATACAGTATTATAAACAACTAAAATCCGCATTTAAAATACCTACCTACATTGTTGCACACTTCATACTTTTTATTTAGAAAAATAATGTATATTCCTTGTACCTGAGAAACGTTTTTGGAGCTCGTCCTCCTGCTCGTAAACGAGGAGTGAACATTGAACGATGTACATACATTATTATAAACAACTAAAATCCGCATTTAAAAAACCTACTGACATTGTTGCACACTTCATACTTTTTTAACAAACAAATAAAAACTAAATACAATTCAATTAATTTTCAAATAAATATGATTTGAGAAGTGAACATTGCAAGTTTTCTATTCACAAATATTAAAACAACTATTCCACATCATAGAAACATACCCTCAATGTTGCACACATCATACTTTTTATACAGAAAAATAATATGTTCATTGTACCTGAGAAACGTTTTTGGAGCTCGTCCTCCTGCTTGTAAACAAGGAGTGAACATTGAAAGATGAACATACGTTATTATAAACAACTACAATCCGCATCTAAAAAACCTACCCACATTGTTGCACACTTCATACTTTTTATACAGAAAAATAATGTATATTCCTTGTACCTGAGAAACGTTTTTGGAGCTCGTCCTCCTGCTCGTAAACGAGGAGTGAACATTGAAAGATGTACATTCATTATTATAAACAACTAAAATCTGCATTTAAAAAACCTACCCACATTGTTGCACACTTCATACTTTTTTAACAAACAAATAAAAACTAAATAAAATTCATTTATTTTTCAAATAAATATGATTTGAGAAGTGAACATTGCAAGTTTTCTATTCACAAATATTAAAACAACTATTCCACATCATAGAAACATACCCTTAATGTTGCACACTTCATACTTTTTATACAGAAAAATAATATGTTCATTGTACCTGAGAAGCGTTTTTGGAGCTCGTCCTCCTGCTCGTAAACGAGGAGTGAACATTGAAAGATGTACATACATTATTAGAAACAACTAAAATCCGCATCTTAAAAACCTACCCTCATTGTTGCACACTTCATACTTTTTATACAGAAAAATAATGTATATTCCTTGTACCTGAGAAGCGTTTTTGGAGCTCGTCCTCCTGCTCGTAAACAAGAAGTGAACATTCTACAAAATGACATACGTTGTAAGAGAGGACTAAAGTGCGCATCTTAATAACCCACCCTCAATGTTGCACACTTCATACTTTTGTAACAAACAAATAAAAACTAAATAAAATTCTATTATTTTTCAAATAAATATGATTTGAGAAGTGAACATTGCAAGTTTTCTATTCACAAATATTGAAACATTTATTCCACATCATAGAAACATACCCTTAATGTTGCACACTTCATACTTTTTATACAGAAAAATAATATGTTCATTGTACCTGAGAAACGTTTTTGGAGCTCGTCCTCCTGCTTGTAAACGAGGAGTGAACATTGAAAGATGAACATACATTATTATAAACAACTAAAATCCGCATCTAAAAAACCTACCCACATTGTTGCACACTTCATACTTTTTATACAGAAAAATAATGTATATTCCTTGTACCTGAGAAACGTTTTTGGAGCTCGTCCTCCTGCTCGTAAACGAGGAGTGAACATTGAAAGATGTACATACATTATTATAAACAACTAAAATCCGCATTTAAAAAACCTACCCACATTGTTGCACACTTCATACTTTTTATACAGAAAAATAATGTATATTCCTTGTACCTGAGAAACGTTTTTGGAGCTCGTCCTCCTGCTCGTAAACGAGGAGTGAACATTGAAAGATGTACATACATTATTATAAACAACTAAAATCCGCATTTAAAAAACCTACCCACATTGTTGCACACTTCTCACTTTTTTAACAAACAAATAAAAACTAAATAAAATTCAATTATTTTTCAAATAAATATGATTTGAGAAGTGAACATTGCAAGTTTTCTATTCACAAATATTAAAACAACTATTCCACATCATAAAAACATACCCTGAATGTTGCACACTTCATACTTTTTATACAGAAAAATAATATGTTTATTGTACCTGAGAAGCGTTTTTGAGCTCGTCCTCCTGCTCGTAAACGAGGAGTGAACATTGAAAGATGTACATACATTATTAGAAACAACTAAAATCCGCATCTTAAAAACCTACCCTCATTGTTGCACACTTCATACTTTTTATACAGAAAAATAATGTATATTCCTTGTACCTGAGAAGCGTTTTTGGAGCTCGTCCTCCTGCTCGTAAACAAGAAGTGAACATTCTACAAAATGACATACGTTGTAAGAGAGGACTAAAGTGCGCATCTTAATAACCCACCCTCAATGTTGCACACTTCATACTTTTTTAACAAACAAATAAAAACTAAATAAAATTCTATTATTTTTCAAATAAATATGATTTGAGAAGTGAACATTGCAAGTTTTCTATTCACAAATATTAAAACAACTATTCTACATCATAGAAACATACCCTTAATGTTGCACACTTCATACTTTTTATACAGAAAAATAATATGTTCATTGTAACTGAGAAGCGTTTTTGGAGCTCGTCCTCCTGAACGTAAACGAGGAGTGAACATTGAAAGATGTACATACATTATTATAAAAAACTAAAATCCGCATCTAAATAACCCACTCTTATTGTTGCACACTTCATACTTTTTTTCCAAAAAAATAAAAACTAAACTAAATTCTATTATTTTTCAAATAAATATGATTTGAGAAGTGAACATTGCAAGTTTTCTATTCACAAATATTAAAACAACTATTCAACATCATAGAAACATACCCTTATGTTGCACACTTCATACTTTTTATACAGAAAAATAATATGTTCATTGTACCTGAGAAGCGTTTTTGGAGCTCGTCCTCCTGCTCGTAAACGAGGAGTGAACATTGAAAGATGTACATACATTATTAGAAACAACTAAAATCCGCATCTTAAAAACCTACCCTCATAGTTGCACACTTCATACTTTTTATACAGAAAAATAATGTATATTCCTTGTACCTGAGAAGCGATTTTGGAGCTCGTCCTCCTGCTCGTAAACGAGAAGTGAACATTCTAAGAATGACATACGTTGTTAAAGAAGACTATAGTGCGCATCTAAATAACCCACCCTCAATGTTGCACACTTCATACTTTTGTAACAAACAAATAAAAACTAAATAAAATTCTATTATTTTTCAAATAAATATGATTTGAGAAGTGAACATTGCAAGTTTTCTATTCACAAATATTGAAACATTTATTCCACATCATAGAAACATACCCTTAATGTTGCACACTTCATACTTTTTATACAGAAAAATAATATGTTCATTGTACCTGAGAAACGTTTTTGGAGCTCGTCCTCCTGCTTGTAAACGAGGAGTGAACATTGAAAGATGAACATACATTATTATAAACAACTAAAATCCGCATCTAAAAAACCTACCCACATTGTTGCACACTTCATACTTTTTATACAGAAAAATAATGTATATTCCTTGTACCTGAGAAACGTTTTTGGAGCTCGTCCTCCTGCTCGTAAACGAGGAGTGAACATTGAAAGATGTACATACATTATTATAAACAACTAAAATCCGCATTTAAAAAACCTACCCACATTGTTGCACACTTCATACTTTTTATACAGAAAAATAATGTATATTCCTTGTACCTGAGAAACGTTTTTGGAGCTCGTCCTCCTGCTCGTAAACGAGGAGTGAACATTGAAAGATGTACATACATTATTATAAACAACTAAAATCCGCATTTAAAAAACCTACCCACATTGTTGCACACTTCTCACTTTTTTAACAAACAAATAAAAACTAAATAAAATTCAATTATTTTTCAAATAAATATGATTTGAGAAGTGAACATTGCAAGTTTTCTATTCACAAATATTAAAACAACTATTCCACATCATAAAAACATACCCTGAATGTTGCACACTTCATACTTTTTATACAGAAAAATAATATGTTTATTGTACCTGAGAAGCGTTTTTGAGCTCGTCCTCCTGCTCGTAAACGAGGAGTGAACATTGAAAGATGTACATACATTATTAGAAACAACTAAAATCCGCATCTTAAAAACCTACCCTCATTGTTGCACACTTCATACTTTTTATACAGAAAAATAATGTATATTCCTTGTACCTGAGAAGCGTTTTTGGAGCTCGTCCTCCTGCTCGTAAACAAGAAGTGAACATTCTACAAAATGACATACGTTGTAAGAGAGGACTAAAGTGCGCATCTTAATAACCCACCCTCAATGTTGCACACTTCATACTTTTTTAACAAACAAATAAAAACTAAATAAAATTCTATTATTTTTCAAATAAATATGATTTGAGAAGTGAACATTGCAAGTTTTCTATTCACAAATATTAAAACAACTATTCAACATCATAGAAACATACCCTTATGTTGCACACTTCATACTTTTTATACAGAAAAATAATATGTTCATTGTACCTGAGAAGCGTTTTTGGAGCTCGTCCTCCTGCTCGTAAACGAGGAGTGAACATTGAAAGATGTACATACATTATTATAAAAAACTAAAATCCGCATCTAAATAACCCACTCTTATTGTTGCACACTTCATACTTTTTTTCCAAAAAAATAAAAACTAAACTAAATTCTATTATTTTTCAAATAAATATGATTTGAGATGTGAACATTGCAAGTTTTCTATTCACAAATATTAAAACAACTATTCAACATCATAGAAACATACCCTTATGTTGCACACTTCATACTTTTTATACAGAAAAATAATATGTTCATTGTACCTGAGAAGCGTTTTTGGAGCTCGTCCTCCTGCTCGTAAACGAGGAGTGAACATTGAAAGATGTACATACATTATTAGAAACAACTAAAATCCGCATCTTAAAAACCTACCCTCATAGTTGCACACTTCATACTTTTTATACAGAAAAATAATGTATATTCCTTGTACCTGAGAAGCGATTTTGGAGCTCGTCCTCCTGCTCGTAAACGAGAAGTGAACATTCTAAGAACGACATACCTTGTTAGAGAAGACTATAGTGCGCATCTAAATAACCCACCCTCAATGTTGCACACTTCATACTTTTTTAACAAACAAATAAAAACTAAATAAAATTCTATTATTTTTCAAATAAATATGATTTGAGAAGTGAACATTGCAAGTTTTCTAGTCACAAATATTAAAACAACTATTCTACATCATAGAAACATATCCTTAATGTTGCACACTTCATACTTTTTAAACAGAAAAATTATATATTCGTTGTACCTGATAGGCGTTTTTGGAGCTGGTACTCCTGCTCGTAAACGAGGAGTGAACATTGAAAGGTGTACATACATTATTATTGACAATTAAAATCAACATCTAAAAACGTACCCTCATTGTTGCACACTTCATACTTTTTATACAGAAAAATAATGTATATTCCTTGTACCTTAGAAGCGTTTTTGGAGCTCGTCCTCCTGCTCGTAAACGAGAAGTGAACAGTCACAGATTGACCTACGTTATAATAGACAACTGTAATGCGCATCTAAACTTCCCACCTCTATGTTTGTACACTTCATACTTTTTATACAGAAAAATAATGTATTCGTTGTACATGAGAAGTAGTTTTGGAGCTCGTCCTCCTGCTCCTTAACGAGAAGTGAACATTCAGAGATTGACCTACTTTATTATAGAAAACTAATTTGCGCATCTAAACTACCCACCCCAATGTTTGTACACCTCATACTTTTTATACAGAAAAATAATGTATTCGTTTTACCTGAGAAGTAGTTTGGAGCTGGTACTCCTGCTTTTAAATGAGAAGTGAACATTCTGATATATACATACATTATTATAGACAACCAAATTGCACTTCTGTACAACCCCCACCCTTATTGTTGTACACTTAATACTTTTTAAACAAAAATATATTAATTCCTTTATTTCAGTGGCGTTTGGAGTTGAGCCTCCTGCTCATCACTGTCGGATTAGAATTTCTTGCTAACAAGATATTTAAAATAACCATGTCAATACGTATCATATGAACTTACCCTCTATGTTGGGCACTTCATACTTTTTCAAAAAACAAATAATGAATTATAATAACACTCCACGTTATTGATTTGCGTTGTTGGAGCTGACTCTCCTGCTTAAACCTGACGGTTCAGAATTTCTCGCTTTTTAGATATTATATAATAATTTAAATGATATGCTTCAAAGGATACTACCCTGTATGTTGTACACCTCATACTTTTAAGAAATAATTAAATATAATAACACAGCACGTTATTGAGGTGAGTTTTTGGAGCTGACTCTTCTGCTCGTAAACGGGTGGTTATGATTCTAAGTTTCACATACGTTTTCATAGACGATTACATTTTGTATCATACTAATATACCCTCAATGTTGTACACTTTACACTTTTTATACAGAAAAATAATGTGTTTCTGTTACCTATACGGAGCGTGTTTGGTGCTGGTCCTCTATCTCGTAAACGAGAAGGGACATTCTATGATTTACATACCTTTTTTTAAACAAATATAGTACGCATCTAAATAAGCCCCCTTATTGTTGGATACTTCTTACTTTTTATACAAACAAATTATAATCCTTTTTTTAAAACAATAACTAATTACAGGTTTTTGGCAGGTCTAGGCCTAATGGAACTAATAGGTTGCTAAGGTGATGATATATTATGCGCTTTTCCTTTTTAAAGGGCTCTTTTCTAATAATTTGATCGAAATGTGAACGATTTACAACATAATTTTTGTTTCCCAAATCCCAACCCATACGAGAAGTTTTGTCATTATCGATCAAGATCGAACAATTTTACCATAGCATCTTGTGAAACATTATCCCTGACCCTGTTATTGGTGTTTGTGCCCAGACTCCATAGTACTGAGAAATATTGAAATAATATAGGCCTTCATCGATTTAGTGCGCTCCCTCCCCCCCCCCCCCCCCCCCTAGCAAATGTTCGAGATCAACTGTTCCTTGACTTGCGACCGAGGAAATGATGTGTTATTTTACACACACGTTATGTATTTCTACTCCCTCCACACTAGCAAAAATCATTGGGACGCTATGGCTAGTGGCTACTTTTATAAAAAGGGAATATAAATAAAAAGGATATAATTAAATATTGTATATTATCAATTTTGTATTTGTCCAGACGGGAAGCGAACCTGGATGCCTAACGGCCGTAGTTCCTGGCCCGCGTGTGGGAGACCTCGGTTCGATTCCCAGCACCAGCGGGGTCTATTTTTTACATTATAAATATTAAGTTATAGCATCATAGTGTTGACCAGACGCATGGACCAACCGTGGGTTTCGCCGGTACCCACTCGGTCTCATTGAAACTACGTATTTGTAGCACTGGTTTCTAATTCGGGGGAAATGTGTTTTTTGATCTGTCGCAATGAACAGTTCTTCGTTGTGGC
>OX246738.1:36816878-37060443 GCA_945910005.1 Isoperla grammatica
TTTTCAGGTGACTAACTAGGTTATTAGAATGTTTGGATAGCTAGAAAGGAATGCCCGAGGGCTCATTAGCAAGACTTTCACTTACCCTCTAGTTTAGCAATTACTAATTTTACAACCAAAGTTAATTCCTATCTCAAAAATTGCAATACATATGATAATGGCAATCCACAACTGACTGACAAAGTCAAATAGGTACCATAACACATTTCCTTCTTCAAAATGAATATGAAAATACGTGTTTGAAACTAGGATGAAGGCCATAACAAATTCCCTTGTTCTAAATGAATATGAAAATTAGTGTTTGAAACTAAGATGAAGGCCATATCAAATTCCCTTGTTCTAAATGAAGAGTGTTTGAAACTAGGATGAAGGCTATAACAAACTCCTTTGTTCAAAATGAGTATGAAAATGAGTGTTTGAAACTAGGATGAAGGCGCGCAATGAGTCGTGGACACCGATTGGTCGTGGGCCGGACGTCAAGGTTGATTGGCTGCCAGTGGAGATGTGCGCAGACGAGCCTCGTTTTGTCGACTATTGCACGAAGACGCCGTATCGCAGCACTGAAGGTGTCTGCAACAACCCCAATCATCCGTGGAGGTGGGGCGTCGCCATGAGACCCTTCAGGAGGATGCTGCCGTCGGACTACGCTGACGGTGTGTAGAGGTTACTTTCCTTAAGTAGATCAGTGTTACTTTCAATTACTGTATTGTTACAACAGTTAGTATTATTATTTAATTGAATGTATAGTTCTCTTACAACAACTTCGGTAATGCTGTAGTCGTCAATCAATGACGTGTTTACGGTCTCGGCCAACCTGAGTAGGTATTTGAATTAGCCACGGTCGCTGGTTGGCTGCCGCTCACCCACCCGAGACGGAAGCATTACCGAAGATGTTGTACGACGAGTATATCATATACAATCTCGGCCAAAACCGGCGATAAAATGTGGACGACGACGTAATGTCAAGTATTTCCATTAGGTACCTCGTTCAACTTCAGTCGTTACTGTCTTATTAGTCCTTCCTTGATGAAATGTAAAATTACGAAATGTATTTTATAGGAAGGGATGATCCTATACGGATGATGCGTTTCGTTGATTTACACTCTCTATCAAACAATTAGTAATTATTATTAGGTGAATTGCAGGAAGGGCGGGTCACATATTTTACGAAATTGAGTTAACCATGGTTTTGGTGTAATATTGGATAAGTGAAACTGGTGTTATGAAAGGGCGTTAGTCCGAGTGTTTCTATCTGCATGGCAGCCTCCTGATGATAGGGTACTGTGAATCGCAGAAAAGTCTTTGGGCCGGGACTTACGCCTTTTCTGCAGTTAATGGAAAGTGAAGACAAAACAATAATCTTTTAAAAATGTACTCAATGACTTGACAGGAGTATCGGCACCGCGAACGGGAACCAACGGCTCCGCCCTCCCCTCCGCCCGGCAAGTGAGCGTCCTCGTTCACCGCCCTATGTATCGGAACGATCCCGACTTCACTGTCATGCTGGCGGTGTGGGGGCAGTTCATGGACCACGACATCACGGCTACTGCGCTCAGCAAGGGTGAGTCCTTGGTCTCTTGTATGGACTGAGCTGGAGGGTTTATAAGCTAGTTCTGCCAATTGTTTCATTGTATTGTGCTTAGACCATGGCTATTGTTATTAGTTTTGAAAGTATTCTGGAATACAATATGGAGCTAGCAGATGATTCATTCAGTTATTCATACTTGCAAATGGCAAATTTTACCCCTGGTTGGGCAATGATAGGCGAGGGGTACCTCAAGGGTTAGTTCTCTAACCGCTTTTGATTTCACAGTGAAAATAAATGTTCTAGTGTAATATGAAGATTCTATTTCATACTTAAAAGAACTCAAAAGTTAAATGTATCACTGATACTCTACGGTTATATGACGTTTCGCTCTGTTTTTTCAATGAGTACGTATTTCAAACTTCTAAAGATTAAAGCATCAGCTTGTATCTATGTGGCATATCGTTCTAATAAGTGCGCCTGTGTATTTGTAGCTGCTTCATTGTAACTACTATCACTATGTCTATAATTATTATGTTTGTTTGTTATCATTATATTTATAACTGAAAGTCTGAACTATTGGTACTGGTAATAATAAATGGCACAATCCACATCAATAAAAAGGCGAGAAGAAATGAATGTACCTACCAAATGTTCTGCAAAATAGTAATGTTAAATAATTAAACTTTCCAAGTAAATTGGATGACACCCCCCGGTCTCGTTGATAGCATCGTAATGCAGTGAGTCTGCCAACAGGAGCGAACATGAGCGCCATATCCTGCTGCTCCGACGCAAACAGCCCCGAGAGTCTCCACCCTGAGTGTTACCCGGTGCTGCTCTCTGACGGTGACCCCTACTACACCCAGTACAACGTGTCATGCATGGAGTTCGTGCGATCTGCCCCCGCACCAGTCTGCTCGCTAGGTGAGTTGGTGCAGGCTCGGAGCACAAGCCAGTGGGGCTAGGGTAGTCTTGGTAGAAGACGGTTTTCGTTGTGTATGTCCAGTGGAGTTAGATCTACCCCCACGGGATTGCAACATTTAGGTTATTTACCCCTTCCTGCACAACGTATATGATACAGGGAAGAGGTTTCATTATAAACAACAAAAACACTCTGACTAAGAATGCATGAGTAGACTACAAAGGTAAATCAAAGCTTTCTATTCTTTGTAGTCTACTGCATTGTCAATTGTGGTACTGCATTGCAAAGAAGGATATCGGTGTACTCATGATCCAACAATGTCAGAAGAGATCTCGCTCTATCGTGATATGCACCGGTACTGATGACTGATGAGATTATTGATGCAATAGCCAAGAAATAAATAAAAAAATCTAACGCAATTAAAAAATGTAGTAATGCCAGAAATGTAGCCAAATAAGAGGATAGCTGAAACTCAAGCACTTGCTGTGTGTCCATGCAGGGCCCCGCGAGCAGTTGAATCAAGCGTCCTCCTACCTAGACGGCTCGGTGGTCTACGGTTCGTCCGACCAACTCATGCGGCAGCTGAGGACTCTTCAGGGGGGCCAACTGAAGACGACCATCACATCAGATGGGAGGACCCTATTACCATTCAGCGAGGACCCCACTGACGGATGCAACCAAGAGGCTGAGAGCAAGAAGGGGAGATATTGCTTTGCTTCCGGTCAGTCTGCAACTTTGCAGTCCTACATTTTATCGCTTATCGTTATTGCTGTATTCAAATCTTGTAAAACTGTCCCCATCAATTGTATTATAATATAGATTACCACATAGTCGTACGCAACTATATCATCGTATTTTAAAATTCAACGCATGAAAGATGACTGATAGTGATAGATTTGGCTCAGAGCTATTTTGTTTAGACGCAACGTTTTGATACCCGCTACCGACAATCCTGACTGAATGTTTTGTTCAAGCTTGTACTCAGTCACTAAATTAATGTTGGGATGGAAACAGCCGTAGGAAAATTCTTGCCCACAATTCCATTACCAGAATATCTAGTTAGACACCAGAAGAAGGGTATGAGTTATCAATGGAATAGTTCCCTTATATGTCCATTATAAATTATAACAAACTGTGAATAGGTACTGCCACTCAATATTATGAGTTTCCCTTAATAATTAGATGGCAACCACTCATCAGGAATGTAGTCATACTAGTTCATTTGTGAAATCTTACTCAACACAGATATCGATTACATGCACGAATTTACTTATGTTTCGACGGATAGTGGAGGAAAGAATTGATAATGAATTTCATGCTTTATAATACCAATTAGACACAATCTTGTGTAAACACACGCTCACTTCTTCATTTCACTCCAAACGGTGGACAAAAGAGTCAAGTCTGTTGAATTCACTAAACTTCATAATGCCTTCACTGTGTAACTCTAAGACATTGCATGTTTGTACATCCAGGTGACTCACGAGCCAACGAAAACATCCATTTAACCACCATGCACCTGCTGCTTGTTCGTCAACATAACCTCATTGCAAAGACATTAGAATCTCTCAACCCAGCATGGAATGATGAGAAGATCTTCCAAGAAGCAAGGAGGATTGTCTCAGCACAGATGCAACACATTACTTACAACGAGTTCTTGCCAGTGTTGTTGGGTAAGTAGAACCTGGTTGCCAGGCAACTAGAATCACTTTGCCCTTAGTAATGCTGGTAGTTCATTCTAAGGAGGCAGAAGGGTTTTCCGAAATCATGTGGAACACATTACAACACCATTACTAGGGTTAAGTATATTCCAGACAACTGATGAATCACTCCACCCATTCGAATTACGGAATGATCTTCTAAGAAGACATTATGATTACTGAGATTCTGTGCAACAAATCACTACACAGATAATTTGACAGTGGTTTGGAATATCTTGAAGATGGATTCCAGACATATGGAATCACTCTTCCCATGGGAATGTATAAGTAGTCGTGGTCTTCTAAGAAATCAGGGTTGATTACTAAGATGCTGTGCAACAAATCACCACAATACATATTACTTGCCAGAGTTTCGAGATAACTTGAATATGGATTCCAGACAACTGGAATCATTCAGCCAAAAGTAATGATGGCAGGAAGATGGCAAATCATAGCAAACATTACTTGCCAGTTGCCAGTGATGGGATAATTTGAACCTGGTTGCTAAGCAAGTGAAATCACTCAGCCGAAAGTAATGATGGCAGGAGGATGGCACATCACAGCAAAGATTACTTTCCATTGTTTTGGAATCAGTTGTACCTGGTTGCCAGGCAACTGGAATGTTCGTATAGGGTTTTAACGAATTAAACATGTATCTTTGATAAATAATAAATTAGATGGAAAGCATGGTGCAAGCTTTCAACATATCACGGATAAGTTGTGTGTCGAGGGGTGCTCGTTTGCCAGCTGTGTAGAATACAGATATAGCTAAGAGGAAACATTGACGTACTGACGAGCGTGTTTCAAGTTTTATTTTCACTGCTCCATATTTGGTTTGAGCATTGATTTTATTGTGTATTTGATTGTTCCAGGCCGCCGACTAATGGAGAAAATGGAGATCTACCCGAAGAGTTCAGGATTCTATGGAGGATACAATGCGTCAGTTGATGCCACGATAGCCAACGAGTTTGCCGCGGCCGCATTCCGCTTCGCACACACTTTGCTGCCGGTAAGTCAGACTAAGACGAGAATCTGCCATAAGTAATGCTGTGGCTATACATGTGGTTGGTTTGATAATATTAAGGGTAGCGGCAGTTGCTGAATTCACTATTTCATTTCGAAAATTGAAGGCTTTGTTTACCACTGAGAAATAATAGTAATACGATGACCATGGGCGCCCAGAGGGCCTGGCTGCTACCGAATCACCAATATGTTGCTCTTGTACAGGTTATTTACGTATACAATTGTTGTATGTGTCCTTATGCGTGCCTGAGAGTGTATCTAGGGGTAATTGAAATGTATGTGCATTGCCCCCACACCCTTCCCCTCACGGTAAAAAATGATTTGACACCCTTAATAATGCAACTTTCGATATATGACTGACAACGTCGATGAGATTAAATCATTCTTATCTAAAGTGCTGACGACGTATCGCGTGCACAGGAGCAAACAATATATTATTTGAGTTTTTAACCTCGGCAGCCTTCAACCAAGTGTCGTCGTTCTGCTATGTAGACCTGTTTGTTAATTCTAAACACTTCTTTGCGTGCCAATTATTAGCTAAGTAACTCCAAGTTAATGCAGTGGTCACACAAGCTCTAATTCAAATCTGGCCCCTGACGGCGCCCGTAACTATATAAGGCATGGGATTATGCTTTTATGACTTCCTGCCAATATGGAAAGTGAAACTCATGTAGAGCAAAACGTTCCCACAGCAGAAATATGATATAGAATAGATACAAGATTCACTCGCAGACCTCCCTGCAATAAGAGTGGATAAAAGAAGACGGAAAGCACTAGAACCTGCTGGTTTTCCCCCTAAGGCAGCAAAAGAATTAAAATGATTTGTCAAATATCAAAATTAATCACCCGTGTCTTCAATTGAGTTCAGTTTATATAAATGTTCGTATCTCCAAAATTGATACTTTGCTTTTACTATTTCATTCAATACATTGGATGGATTGACGCAACCGCCAGATAACTTGTACAGCCCAGTGGCGTATGCACGGGGGGGGAGGGGGGGGACAAAACCCCCCCCTTTTGCAAAGGAAACATGGAAAATGACCGTTTACATTTCAATATACAGTATTTCAATAGACAGTTAGATGTTTTACTTTATAATTATTGTATATTGTTGTAATTAAAAGCAAAAGCAATACGAAAAATATGCAAATTATTGATTGAGGTTCCTTTTATTAGCGGTGCTACGGAAAAAATGCGTTGCCAGAAACTGAGTAATCTTGTTTCAGTTGGCCGCTGTAAAACGCACAGATTTGCACTAAAATGACCATTGACGAGAATTTTTTCGGGGGGCAAGCCCCCCGGAACCCCAATTATGTTTCGGCTCCACTCTCTATAATATGGGTTGAAACCCCCCCCTTTCCCAATTCCTGGATACGCCACTGGTACAGCCAATACAAAATATGAGGTATACCCGAATCCAAAGAGGATGTTAGTTAATAATTACATTTGTAAAGTTCTGCAACATAATTTACACACACATCTAGTTTATGTTTTTCGTTTTGCGATTCAAACAAATTAATGATAATAATGTCAACATCCGTATATTGTCATTTCTTCCAATATATGCAGTCTACACAAGCAATTTATGTTTTTTCTAATAGGGATTGATCCGTATGATTGGGAACGACAACTCCAGCGATGATTATGTAGAGCTCCATAACATGCTCTTCAATCCATTTGAGCTTTACCAGCCAGGCAAAATGGACAAGAATATCAGAGGGGCCATTGACACAAACACGCAGAAAGTCGACCCTTACTTCACCAATCAGGTAACAACAACAACTAATCACGCAGAAAGTCGACCCTTACTTCACCAATCAGGTAACCCAACAACTAATCACGCAGAAAGTCGACCCTTACTTCACCAATCAGGTAACAACAACAACTAATCACGCAGAGAGTAAATAAAATTAAATAAATAAATAAATTCACATTTAGAGTCTACCCACTCAGTAATTAAACTGATTTGCAGTGGGGGACTTTAATTTAAAGTGACTAAACCAACCCTGTAGGCTTCGAACACCATCGACGAGTGAGCGATAACCAATCAAAGATCGATATTTCAAATACGAAACATATGAATCAGTGATTGGACAGTGCGAACACCTACGGACAAATGCCAGAATCAACAAGGCCGATTCAGAACAACTTTGAATTTATTGAGTGCTTCGTTGCTAGGACGGCTCCAAATTCACCGTTTACTTATTCCTAAGCCAAGAAGTAATGGAATTGAACCCACATTAGAAGTTAAAAAACTTCTGCCTGAAGCGGGATTTGAACCCGGGACCTTCTGCATTGGAAGCAGGGATGCTAACCACTGGACCAACGAGCCACCCTTACTTCACTAATCAGGTAATATAGGCTCTGAGAGCCAATAATAAATGCTGCCAATTGTGCATCTTGATATGGAATAACTTGAAACACTTGTTTTAATCGTGTATTTTGTTGTTCTTATTCTTATAAATTAATAAGGCATTAATGGTCTACCGGCCCGGAGGACCATTAATGTCGCGCCTCGCGTCAACATATAGCCATATTTTATCCACAATAAATACGCCATTATAAATTTAAAAAAAATTAATGTTGTAATCAAACCAATCAAACTACATGGAAATTTTCTTTCAATAAACAAAAGACTAACAATAACAACCAACAAAAAACATTGCTAGGCAACCATCTGATTCATCCACCGCCACCTCAGCACCCCTGTCTCCTTGCCAAGGTCAATCATATTTATGGAGGCGTGATCACTGTGAATGGATCTGATGTTTGTGGAAATGACAAATCGGTTGTTCTGTGAACTCTGACTGACAGCCGCTGTTCTGATATGTCAACAGGTTACCGAGAAACTGTTCCAAGGCAAAGCGTCATGCGGGCTAGACCTCGTCAGTCTCAACATACAGAGGGGACGAGACCACGGACTTCCTGGTTATCCAGCCTGGAGGAAAATGTGCGGCCTGTCAGTACCCAGAACGTTCAAGGATTTGAACAAGATGATCGATGCAGACACCGTCCAGAGGATATCCAGCATGTACAGGTGTGTGTGTGTCTGTCTTGGTCTGGACGTAGTATTATGTTGTTGTTATTCAGTCACAGCATCCCTTGCTTTACATTACAGGCCGGGATTTCATCCAGTCATGTTACAGCACATTACACATAAAAAACTCTCAAGAACACTATGTTCTAAGGCATATAAAGTTCAAGTTCAAGTTCAAGTTTATTGGCTTATCATAATATTGTGATTATCATTACATTTGACATGATTGATTACATGTATGTATTTATAAAAAGGCACAATTTAATTATTGTGTGGGTTGAAGATGTTTCCAACTCCAAAACCATCTGCACAACACAATAAACTGTATAACATATAAACATTCCATACATACTTTCAATGTAGTGTGTACAGAACAGTTCTAGTAGTTATACATTTAGTATTACTACTAAATACTGAAAGGTAAACGGCTATTTCATACAAAATGTAAGTGTAGATGTGAGAATAACAAGGAAAAAAGAGTTCATGGATAAATAACATGTACAACAATAACAAGTACCAGAATACTCAACTAACAATAGATAGCGCTGCTTAAGCTACCTCCATATCTGAGCCATTGATGGTTCAACAAATCAATCCTCCTCACGATGTTTATTTGCTTGCCACCAGATTGCATCTAGTCTATTTTCAGTGGCCTATAACATTCTCATTAAAATCAGTAAAGTCCAGAAATGTGTGGCACTCATGCCATAGCAAACATGAAACAACCTCAGCTTTTGATCTAGGGAAAATTGAATGACCCAAAACATATTATAAAATATAAACGTAGCTTTTATGATATCATTTTCTTTAAACAAACTAGCTCTTTAACATTTCAAACATCCGCTGTAATCCGTATGGGGTAAGATTATAAATTACCTTTTAAAGGGACATCTGAATACGATTGCCCATATATCAAAGTAACATATTTAACCGGTGCTTATTCATTATAAGCCACATTCTAGGTTGAACTTCCTGCACTGTTATAAATTTGTTTGATTTTATTTTGTGATTATAGTTAGCTAATATGTAGCTGAATCTCATATTTCTTCTGACTAATTCATGTCTTCGAATGCAAACACTTGTTACTTCAACGGAAAGACATGTTTCAGATCGGTTGATGACATAGACATGTACACTGGGGCCCTGTCAGAGTTTCCAGTCGAGGATGGAGTGCTAGGGCCGACTATCGTGTGTCTTCTGGCCGATCAGTTCTATCGACTCAAAGTTGGAGACCGATTTTGGTATGAAAATGTTCAAGAGCCTCAAGCATTCACGCCAGGTAGGTACTTCAAACAATCTTATGTTAATAATATTAACTATAATAATATGTATGTTTGTAATCAACATAAGAAGATGTAATATTATAAAATACAGTATTTTATATTATGCAGAGGTGCTCACTTGTCTCGAAGAATACGACACACACGCTCTGAAATGAATCATGGGACCAAAATCTTGGGAGAAACAATACCAAGAATTTCTCATTACTGTTTTTTGATAATTTTTAATCACGTTTTAACTTCGCTTTGGTCTAGTTGTGACGAGTCACAAAGTGCGCAAGTGTGGCTAAAGTGTAAGATCTAATTAAGAGGAAGGACTGCACCCAATATTACGACCCCGCGAAATTAAAGTATTTTGGTCATATCTTAATAACGCCACACAATATCGAGGTACGCTTATTTTTAATTTGTAAGAGCTCAATATTGAATTAAAAAGATTTGGTATTTTTTAGTAATTATAGTTGTTGTTAATTAACTTGTGAATTAAGTTAATTAACAATAACAATTATAATTACCAAAAACGTTATTAGTGTACGCTAGTAGTACTGGGGGGGAGCCGCTAGGTGCCGCCACATTAGCGCGGCCTAATCAGTGGTTATCTGTGGCGGCACCTAGCGGCTCCCCCCAGTACTACTAGCGAACACGGGCGATTTATGGGTAGACAGTCGCCAATGGCCGCTGGGCCTCTACCCTACACTAATAAACTCAATGCTAGCTACTACGTTATTATTAACTAGGCTACCCCAGGCACATTTAATATTAATATAATATAGGTAACACAAGCACTTTATTTCTAGAGCAACTCCAAGAGATCCGCAAGACGACTCTAGCCAGCATCATCTGCGCCAACTCTGACAGCGTCATGTCTGCACAACCATGGGTGATGAGGACCAAGAAGAGTGGAAACTACCCCGTCCCGTGTTACGGCAGCTCCATACAACACTCAGACCTCACTTTGTGGGAAGAGAAGAACGGTAGTTTCGTTAGACCTGGTATGGGCAGAGTAACATTTGGTCCATTGAACAGTGTTCGAGCCATTAAGATCAAGAACACTGCAGTTCCGAAGAGGCAAGACGTGATGAATGATAATGCGACGAGCTGGAAAGAAGAAGTTGCGAGATAGTGAGAAGAAAAAGGAAAGAATCAGAAAGACAAGAACTGAGTACTGTTCTAAGTAGACATTATGTTTGTTGGAATCTATGATGTATCCTAATTCCTTGTATGTTGGCAGCTATGTATATATTTAATGTGTTAAGTTTGGCAACAATCCATCACACAGCCTTTGACTGTGGTGTCAGAGAATATTATTATAAGACCTTGACTTCATATAGCAACCACATGTTATTCTTGTCTTTTAACGTAACCATGTAGTACATCTTACTTGTGTTTTCCTAATAAACTGTAATTTAATATTTAGAATCTATTCAATCCATTTATTATTGCCTACTGCACAACAGGTTATGGGCCCAGGACCTAGTATTTGAGTGTGAGATTATAACAACTCTACTCAATGCCTGTGGAAACAGTGGATTTTGAATATTAATTGCAAGTAAGTGACTAGGCCTATTGTTTGTAAATTTAGACTAGGCTAGGCTAGTTAAAATGGCAGAACCAGCTCAAACAGTGACAATATCAACGTCGGCTCCTAATATTGAGAAGCTCGACGGTCAATCAAATTATGGGAGCTGGAAATTTGCTATGCGTATGAGCCTATTGTTAGAAGGGCTCTACGGTCATGTGGACGGCACGGTTAGCATCGACTCTTCTAACATGAGTAAAGATGAGAGGGCATTGGCCAAAATATGTCTCTCAATTAAACCTCAATGCTATGTACACGTCCAAGCAGCAAAAAGCGCAAAGGATGCTTGGGACAGTCTCAAAAATGCGTTCGAGGGATGCAGTATGGCTACCACATTTGAGCTTACAAGGAAAATCTTCAATACACAACAAGAAGGTTTTACCAATGTGACAGATTACATTACGGACATCTTGTCAACAGCTCAAAGGTTGACCGATTTAGGAAAAACGCTCGAAGATGAGTGGGTCGCTTTTGCCATGTGCAATGGTGTATCTAAGGAATATGAGGAATTAGTTTCATCGCTTCACCGGCACCTCAAACAGGGCGAGAAACTGACCTCGAATGAGGTCAAGGAGGCCCTGCTCGGCGAGGCAGAGAGGCGGCGGGTCCGGGGAGAACCTTCCAGTTCCGAGGCGGCGCTGTTCTTGAAAAAGAAGACCTCAAAGAAAAACAACAAACCGATCGTCTGCTACAACTGTGATGGGCCGGGCCACAAGAGCACGGACTGTCCTCTTCCGAAGAGAAACAGGAAGGGAACATCACATCGAAGCTCATCATTCAACAATGAAGAGTCGTCCGGCGGCAACAAGAGGACATCTAACAAGTTCTCGAACAACAAGACGCTCCTGACGCAAACCCTAGAAGTGACCACTACCGAGCCGAAGGCGATGACAACCCAGGTGTCCGGATCTGGATCATCTGGATGGGCCATCGACTCAGGTGCAACAGCTCATATGGCTAGGGACAAATATGAAATGTTTGACCTGAAACCCACTGATGCTGCCATCGCTATGGCCGATGACAGTAAAATGAAATGTGATGGCATAGGTAAGGTTGAATTCAGTCTGAATGGTGATGATGGTGAGTCTGTTAAAGTAGCAAACAATGTTTTATACATACCTGAACTCTCAACTAACCTTCTATCTGTTCATAAGATGTCAAACAATGGTTTCATACCTATATTTGATAACAGGTCTTGTAAAGTTTACCATAAGTCAGATTTTGAGGTTAAAGGAACTGTACAATTTTCAGGTACCAAAAATGACGAAGGTTTGTACATGCTTGACTTATGTGAGAAGCCAGTGAGGGCTCTTAATGCAGTCTCTATCTCCAAACATGAATTGTGGCACAAGAGGTTAGGTCATCTTAGTAGGAAAGGAATGAACCAACTTAAAAATGGGCTTGTCACAGGTTTGGAATTTGAGCAATGTGAAAATAAGCAATGTGTAACCTGTTTAGAAGGTAAGCAAACAATTGCTCCTTTTCGCAAAAAGGGAAAAAGGGCTAAAGAAATCCTTGAGATAGTTCACTCCGATGTAATGGGTCCAATGGAAGAAACTTCCTGGGGTGGGGCTAGATATTGCTTGATATTTGTGGATGATTTTTCACGCAAAACTTTTGGTTACATGTTGAAAACTAAAGACCAAACGTTTTCAAAATTTAAGGAATTCAAGGTGATGGTGGAAAATCAGACAGGAAAAACTATCAAATGCTTAAGGTCAGATGGTGGCGGGGAATATATTTCAAATGAATTTGAAAGATTTCTCATTGATAGTGGAATTAGGCATCAGAGAACTGTTCGATATACTCCTCAGCTAAATGGTGTTGCGGAGAGATGCAATCGATCTAATGGAGAGCGCACTAGGTGTATGCTGTTTGAGGCAAAACTCTCTAAAAAATATTGGGCGGAAGCTATGAACACTGCCATCTACCTTAAGAACTTGTCACCTACCAAGGCAGTTAAGGGAGCAACCCCTGAGGGAGCTTGGACGGGCGATGAGATTGACGTGTCGCATCTAAGGATTTTTGGCTGCAGAGCTCAGATGCATATTCCCAAACAGATCAGAACCAAGCTAGATAAAAGATCTAAGGAAATGATCTTTGTGGGTTATGACCTAGACACAAAAGCCTATAGGCTTATTAGCCCAGATAACCCATGCAAAGTTTTAACTGTTAGGAATGTTGAATTCTTTGAATGTAGTGTTAGCAGCAGTTTAGCACAACCAGAACCCATCACCGACGATGAGCCAGAAAACAACATGGAGGTCCAAATCCAGCCGGCTCCGGTTGTAGTAGGCCATGGGGATAGTGAGGGTTCCCAAAGTGAAGGAGAGGTCACTGAGGGAGACGTCAGCATCTCATCAGTGAGTACCAGTGAAAGTGAGGGCTCAGGTGATGATCAAAATCTTTTAGGGGGGAGGTACCCTGCTAGGCAACGCGTGCCTAAAAGAGACCCTAATTTTGAGTACTCTTTTCTGGTTGTAGGACCTAATGACCCTAAGAGTTTCAAAGAACTTAAGTCACGGGGTGACAAAAAGCTATGGGACAAAGCTATGAAAGAGGAGCTAGATGCGCTTCACGATAACAAAACTTGGGAGTTGGTTATTAGACCTCCAAATGTAAATGTTGTTAAGTGCAAATGGGTATACAAACTGAAAGAAGGTTTAGAAAAGACTCCACGTTATAAGGCCAGGCTTGTAGCAAAGGGCTTTACCCAAGTACCAGGGAAGGACTATGATCAAACTTACGCGCCTGTTGTTAAGTTATCCTCTCTTAGAATTTTATTTGGAGTTGCCGTTCAGCTTGACCTAGAGATAGATCACATTGATATAACTACAGCGTTTCTCAATGGGGATCTAAATGAGGATATTTATATGGAGCAACCTGAGGGTTTTGTAAACGAGGGAAATGAACATCTGGTCTGTAAGCTGCAGAGGAGCTTATATGGTTTGAAGCAGTCAGCTAGGTCGTGGAACGATAAGATAAATAGTTTCCTTGATAGAAATGGTTTCACTAAAAGTAAACATGACCCTTGTGTGTACACCAACAGGGATAATGGGCATTTTATGGCTATTGGACTGCACGTAGATGATTTTTATATTTTCTCAAACTCAAAGGATGCTATTTGTAAGTTTAAAAGTGCAATTTCAGCATCATTTAAAGCAAAAGACCTTGGTCCTGTCAAGGAATGTCTTGGAATGAAAGTAACGAGAAATAGAAATCGGGGTACTATTAAACTAGATCAGGAAAAATATTCTAGGGATATTGTAACAAGATTCAACTTAGATGAATGTAAACCTGTGCATGTGCCGCTTGTTGTTGGCAATAAGCTAAATGCTGCCGAAAAATCTGATGTTAAGGATTCCCTGTATCAGCAGTTAATTGGTAGCTTGATGTATTTAGCTATAGGCACTAGGCCAGATATCAGCTACGCTGTGAGCTACCTCAGTCAATTTAATACTTGTCATGATGAGGAGCACTATAAGGCTGTAAAAAGAGTTGTAAGATACTTAAAGGGGACATTCAATGTTGGACTCAATTTTCATAAAGATGAAGGATTAATTACTGCTTATGCAGATGCAGACTATGCTAATTGTATCATGGACAGAAGATCCTACACTGGATATGTTTTTAGGTTTGCAGGAGCTGCTGTTAGCTGGAGATCTAGAAAACAAAAAACAAAAACTCTAGCTGACAGTACAACATTTGCTGAATATGTTGCAATCAGCGAATGTGGTAAAGAAGCCATTTACATAATGGGCTTGTTGTCTGAAGTTTTCAATAATTTCGAAACAGTTGAAATTTTCAATGACAATCAGGGAGCAGTAAAATCGTGTCAAAATGAAATTTGTCATGATAAAACGAAGCATATTGACACCAAGTATCACCAAATTCGTGGATGGGTTAAGTTAGGTATGGTGAAAGTCACCCATCTACCTGGTTCAGAAATGTTGGCTGACGTTTTTACCAAGGCTCTGCCAAAGGACAAGCATGAATTTTGTTTGAAAGGCCTAGGTGTTATTTGATTTGTATTGGTGTTGTTCATAATACAAGTAGCCTAGGTGTTATTTGATTTATATTGGTGTTGTTCATATAATACAAGTACTTAGTTTAAGTGAGGGTGTTGGAATCTATGATGTATCCTAAATCCTTGTATGTTGGCAGCTTTGTATATATTTAATGTGTTAAGTTTGGCAACAATCCATCACACAGCCTTTGACTGTGGTGTCAGAGAATATTATTATAAGACCTTGACTTCATATAGCAACCACATGTTATTCTTGTCTTTTAACGTAACCATGTAGTACATCTTACTTGTGTTTTCCTAATAAACTGTAATTTAATATTTAGAATCTATTCAATCCATTTATTATTGCCTACTGCACAACAATGTTCACTCAAAGAAAACCGAATTAGCAACAACGAATTGTAACAGCTATAACAGATGGCCACAGTTCCAGCAATGACACATAATATATAGTTTACGGGCAATGCTTCAATTTTTACCCACAGGATCTTAAAAAAAACCACGATGCATATTTTCCAAGGTTACCACGACAACCAAACACTAAAAGCTTTAGGTCTGAATTATGAAATATGTATTCATCACGGCAACTAGGCTTTCAATTGGTTGTTGCCATGGTGAAAGCAATTTATTTGCATACTAAATATTTCTTAATACTGGGTCTTATAAAATTAATATTAGTTCGGTGTTAAAAGACTTTGTGACCGTTGTGGGTGACGTTATGTCACTTGTGGGTCGAAGTGGGCTTTAAGGCCACAACGTGTGTAGTCACGGACATACGACGTCATTATTGGAGTCGTAGTTCTATACAAAGAATAGATGCAAAACAATATGGAAGACGTGTATTTACATTCTCCTCGTTTGCGCTGTGACATGGGGTACTGTTCTCTTCAGTTTCAAACTTGTATTCAGTGTTCCGTTCGACTTTTACTTCCAGTGCTGCTGGTGATCATATTGTTTCTTCAACAATGAATAACAATGAAAATAGCGGCCAATCATGTGAATTCAAAACCAAAAATAAAGATTTTAGGTTTATTTGTTTAAATCAGAACAATGTGTCAAGCAAAAGCCAGTCTAACATGATTCATGCTTTATCAAGTCTTATTTAGTTGATAACATTTTCGAATGTATGTTCCGGATCTAAACATGCAATACCGTATTCATCATCATATGTCTTGCTCTTTCCTTTCCTCAGCAAATCCAACAACTAGGGGTATGTCAAAAAATATATATGATCCTTAGACCTTACATGTATAGCTTCCAGACTAACCCGAGGCCTTCGTTATACTCACTTCGACTAACCCCCCACATATGACATGACAAGTCAATGTCAAAATCTAACCACACGAAGAAGAAAAAGAATAATAATAATAATACAATGGTTGTGTTAGCTCATCGTCTTCTCTTTTTTTAAATTAAAACAATGGCAGTCATTATAAAAATGGCCGCCACCGTTACTAATAGAATTAGATTGACAGCGATAGAAATGCAATTTCTGCCTCTAATACGTATCGGATCGCGTTTAAATAAGTACAGTCGTGACCGGACAAAAATGTTCTATAATACAGCCACCTCACATTTTGCCTTTACTGTGTTTCAGAAAAATATTTTTGAGTAACTATAATGTAACTTTGTACCTTTTTGAACGATTTTACCACAAAACTAATGGCATTCAACCCACATCGAGGCTTGTGGATGATCCAAAATTTCAACTTGACTTTCCGTTCGACCGCTATCGAGATATATATCTTTAAAAACAAACGAGTGCCACAAGAGTAGAATGGAGAGGCTCGCTTCGCTCGCTTAATCATCAATGGCGAAATAAGAAGGTTGCTTAGCAGCGCTATCTATCTATTGTTAGTTCGTCTTGTCTCCATATGGTCGGTAAGGCGCTAATATCGTCTTCGGTATCTAGACTTTAATGAAAATTAGCTCAGAGCGACGTCACCAAATGTTGCGATCAGTCAAACTTGCACACGTACCAGTTCAATCAATGCCCGTAGTCGTACGCGTGCATTGTGCTACACGGCAAGTGTTCAACTCGATCGAAAGTTACGTAAATGTCGTAGGTGATTGCCCTGGCTTTCCTTTTCAAGGCCACCTCTGCCGCGAATGTCACATCACCAGTGTATAGAGCGGTTTGGTCATCTTTTGTTTGGCAGCCATCATTTCCATAGACATTTGGCCCGGTCCAATTACTGCTCGCTGATCGTTGCCGTGGTCGGGCGGACACCCAACCCGACAACTTCCAACGTCCAGATCGAGAGATTTGCATTCCACTCCACGACAAACACGTATCGTATAATTGACGATCGGGACACGAGAGCGCCACCTATCATTCGACTCGATCGATAGTCAGCGTCAGGGTCTATTTTAGTGCGCAATTGGGCACTGTTTGCGCAGTTGAAAATGGTAACAATTGCGCAGTTGACAACGATGTTATTATATTAGTTTATTGCGCGCAACATACTGTATTAAATTAAATTGGTGATCACGCTTTGAATATTAATATTTTTATTATTTTAATATTTTAGAAAAATGTTTTTAATCGAAGAAGTTAGCTAAAAATTTATGTAGGGTTTCCTAGGCGCTGGGAGTAAATCCCAAGGTCCAGCTCCCAACAAAAGGGAACACCGAAAACACGTTTTTCTTTGAAAAATGTCTAAAGTAATTTTCAATATATTTTAACCCACTGAGAATTGTAAAAATAGTATAATTTTCATATTTAAGGTACTACAAATATGAATGTATGACGCAAATATTCATTCTTCAATGAAATTCATCCAACATCTCCCCTTTGCCACGTACTTCAAAGTAAATTCTATCAAAATTATTTAAGAAAGCTGTCTACGTGATTCTGACAAAAGCCGTAAAAACGTTTCCTACGGCCCCATCCCCCTCGTTCAAGATATTGTCTGTGCGCGGCGCGCAGTTCCACATTAATAATGCTTATCATAAAATACAAAAAAAAAACTCTTTACTGGATATAGCCTATATTATGTAGAATTTAATTGGCAAATACCGTTGGCATGTAAGTTGATAATGATGTCACCTCGGATATAGTATCATTTTCAGATCAAATCTGTGCTGCCACTATCGTTCTTCAAGAAATACCAAAGCTTTTATAGGAATATACAAGGTGGATTTTCTTGGGTCTAGAAATTCGCCAATTTAATAACGCGAATCCACTGATAACATATCAGGTGCAAGATTCTGCAGCCCCATCTTGTTTTGTTGTTTGTCTTGTTGCCATTCAAACCTAAGTATTGAGTTGGACAAAGTATACAAATTGGATGGTCTCAGACAATATAGCGAGAGCCAAGGAGATATAAGTAATAACTTTATGTGCTTGATATTTTTAGCTTGCATGCCATACTATGTATGTTGTATGTATGACAAGTACATTTGAGTCCAAGCACATTAGACCTAGTAAACAACAAGTTTGTTGCCAAGCGCGGACTTTGATGTAAACAGGGGGCGGTCATTGATATATACAGACATGCATTATGACCGTGGTGCATCAAACTGTAGCCCGCCTGAACCGGGTGGGGCATCCAAGGCCAAAACTAGTCTGCCCGCTGAGCCACGGGCAGAGGTGCCACCCACACCGGCATCTGCTTGTCTATGCTCAGGGTCAACACACTTTACAACCCGGTCACTTTACCCCACAACACTGCTATGCATTGCTATGCTCAGAGTCAACACACTTTACAACCCGGTCACTTTACCCCACAACACTGCTATGCATTGCTATGCTCAGGGTCAACACACTTTACAACCAGGTCACTTTACCCAACAACACTGCTATGCATTGCTATGCTCAGGGTCAACACACTTTACAACCTGGTCACTTTACCCCACAACACTGCTATGCATTGCTATGCTATGAGACAACTCAAAGAAAGCATCAATAACCATGCCAAATTCAGAAAAGATAAATTGAGCTAGAAACTAATCACTGCCAGACAGGTAATTCAAAGTGAGTTAGTTACTGCCACCAAATTCACCAGGACCAGTGTAAACCAAGTATACACCTGGCTTGGTAACAATTTTAATTTGGGTTGCCACTTTCAGCAACAACTTTGTACCAGTGCCAAACAATAAGTCATACCAGATCTACCTCATTCATCGTATCTTTAATATAGAATGATAAACATAAGACACAACAGGCATTAAAAAAAGTGTGTACTAATTATATCCGGGTCAAATTGCTTTTTGGATTGTTGCAAAAGTATTGACCCGATTATGTATGCAAGTTCACACATGTAGGCTTGCTTAAGGATACAAAATTATATCCTCCATTCCGAGAAATCTTTCAACTTCAGCCCAGTGGTCAATTTCGTCAGCTAATTGAAACAAATGGAATCACTATTCCTAGAATTAGTTAAACATCAAGATATGGAAGAGTGGCCAACCTTGAGCTAGCGATCAAATTAGAGATTGAGGAGATGTTAAATGTGGTTGAGGCGTGGATTGAAAATGTTATGCTCATGGTATGTCCATGTCATAGTGATACTGGGACATAGGGGCAACACGTGGCATACTATTTCTATCTAGATTTAGATGACGCTATACTTCAGTGTCTGTGTAAATGTCCCAAGAATGAAGTAAATTAATAAAATGCAATGAAGGATAATTAGAGTTTAGAGAACAAAGGGGAATGCCCCTCTATATTTCATCCACTCGTTTATTTGGGACTGACGGCGAATAAAGCTAGACCAGGGCTGAGATAATCCCTCGAAGAGTTGACTGTAATTATCTCACGCTCAAGACAAATAACCATCAGTCAAATAAACTGCTATATTTTATAACTTTTTTTACAAACTTCATTAAGAGAAAGGCAAATCCTTTTTTCTTTTTCTTTTTCTTTAGCTGATTGTACAACTTTTTCCACTTTTTTCTAGCTATTATCTTAGGTAGTACATACAGCGCTATAAGTAGCCAAATATAGCAACTTGCTACGTGCTAAAAAAGAACATATATACAAATCTACCAATACTCTGTAATTACAAATATTCACCCCCATTATATCAGATTTGCAATAAGACAACTGAAAGGTCTTCAGTTCACGTTAGCGCAAAAACTCTGACCCTACATTGACACGGGGAAGGATTCAGTTTACCATACCGGTTGTTATACCTCACGTCATGACATAGAGGTTAGAACTTGAACCCGTGTCCCAGACTCGACCAAACGTATAAGACAAGAGCACTGAGCTAACCCTATGATTACCTGACGGTTTTTGCATATTAGATTACTCATATCTTTCTTGGAACGAAGAACAGCTCCGTTCTCAGAACAAAGCAACTTCCAAAATAATTTGTACAGAAATATTCGGTAAATTAGTGTCGTTAGGATAATAACTGCTTCACATTCCTATTGACGAGCCATTGTCTTTCGAAACTTTACGCCACTGGACGTTACGCCACTGGATCATAATGTGACCCACATCACGCAATGTTACATTTCAGAGGTAGAAACCTCAATGGCATTGTGTCCGAAAATGTAAGCACCACCATGTGGCATTCGCACAGGTCAAAGACCCACGATTTAACACGCAAATTTGAACAAGTTTAGGAACATTTATTTCAGAGACAATCCAACAGATTGATATGAAATGTGTATAGGTTGAAAAAACTTTGTTACAAATTTTGCCTCGTATGTCAATGTAATGCAACTCAGTTTCTTTTAAATAATTTGTCAAGATAATATATAGATATTTTTGACGTTTTTTTCACATTTTCATGTAATGAAAAGTTAAAGCACTCCATTTTTACAAACACCACCCTGTTATCTGGGACACAGTTGGTGCATTATACTAGTGTGCATCTAAATAAACAATTCGATGTTAATAGCTTTAATAGTTTGAAGGTGTAGAGGCTATATGTTCCTATATGTAGAAAAACAATATTCCAAGGAAATCGCGTTTAAAGTTTTAAAGTTGGAGTACCCCATTCTCCCACCCTCTGTGTGATTGGCGTTGAGAGATGCAGTCACACGGCATGGTACTCTTCTCTCGGACTGTACCCCACCCGCTGTGTGATTGGCGTTGAGAGATGCAGTCACACGGTATGGCACTCTTCTCTCAGACTGTACCCCACCCGCTGTGTGAGTGGCGTTGAGAGATGCAGTCACACGGCATGACACTCTTCTCTCAGACTGTACCTCACCCGCTGTGTGAGTGGCGTTGAGAGATGCAGTCACACGGCATGACACTCTTCTCTCAGACTGTACCTCACCCGCTGTGTGAGTGGCGTTGAGAGATGCAGTCACACGGCATGACACTCTTCTCTCGGGCTGTACCTCACCCGCTGTGTGAGTGGTGTTGAGAGATGCAGTCACACGGCATGACACTCTTCTCTCGGGCTGTACCTCACCCGCTGTGTGAGTGGCGTTGAGAGATGCAGTCACACGGCATGACACTCTTCTCTCGGGCTGTACCTCACCCGCTGTGTGAGTGGCGTTGAGAGATGTAGTCACACGGCGTGACACTCTTCTCTCAGACTGTACCTCACCCGCTGTGTGAGTGGCGTTGAGAGATGCAGTCACACGGCATGGCACTCTTCTCTCGGACTGTACCCCACCCGCTGTGTGAGTGGTGTTGAGAGATGCAGTCACACGGCATGACACTCTTCTCTCGGGCTGTACCTCACCCGCTGTGTGAGTGGCGTTGAGAGATGTAGTCACACGGCGTGACACTCTTCTCTCAGACTGTACCTCACCCGCTGTGTGAGTGGTGTTGAGAGATGCAGTCACACGGCATGACACTCTTCTCTCAGACTGTACCTCACCCGCTGTGTGAGTGGTGTTGAGAGATGCAGTCACACGGCGTGACACTCTTCTCTCAGACTGTACCTCACCCGCTGTGTGAGTGGCGTTGAGAGATGCAGTCACACGGGTGGTTGTGGACAATCATCGAACAAAGCCGAGGCTGACGAGGAAAATACCGATGTGGGGCGTGGCCGCACAATTCGCAACCAGCTCGCCAACCATGTGGGACTGTGTCGATGACGATGTTGATAACAGTTTCCATCTCGGTCTGAGGGTGAGTCAGTACCTTCATTAGAAACGATTCATCATTTACGATTTACTAAAAAATCATTAGAATATTGTAATGGGTACTGCGATTCTCATTTGATCATATTTTGGTATACCGTTCATATGTGTGTGTATATTTTGTTTTCTCCATATAACGAGGGAGATTTGTTTAAATATATGTGTGTGTGTGTTTGTGTTTTTTGTATGTGTGTGTAAATTATGTATGTTTTGTGTGGTTTTTTCTCTGACCATTGTAAATCTCTGCGGCCGCAGACACAAGTTAGGTGTTACAAGTTAGAGTATGCTGCATTATTAAATAACAACAGTATATTTATCGTCAATATATATATATCTATATGAATATTTTTCAAGAACACTCTTGACGTGGTTGTTATGTGAAATCCAGAAATGAATATATGTTAAGTTATGTTATGTGTTATATGTTGAATATATGTGTATGAATTTATATATGTATATGAATATATGTTATGTGTTATATGTTGAATATATATATATATATATATATATATATATATTACTGAACTTAGACTTTCGTGACTATTAATATTGTTAAAATTGTAAATACCACGGGTTGTTACGTCACGTTTACTGCACTTACTTGTCATATTAGTCGACGTTTCTGAGCAACGTATGTGCTCTGTCCTCAGGACAGTGACATAGTGTCCTGAGGACAGAGCACATACGTTGCTCAGAAACGTCGACTAATATGACAAGTAAGTGCAGTAAACGTGACGTAACAACCCGTGGTATTTACAATTTTAACAATATATATATATTTAATTTCTTTTTTTTTTAATTTCTGGATTTCACATATATATATATATCTCGACTATGTGACATTCAAACGTAACTTTTGGATAATAATTACAGGTATTATAGTTTACTAAAATTGCCTGATATCTTTTCCATGGTATTGAAAGTAAATTCGCGTATGGTTTGGTTGTATACATCATGAAGGTGGAGGCAATGGCAAAGTCGGACAAGCTGTGAAAATATCATGTTCTTTACATATATTGTTTTCCTTTCATTATATTTCCATCGATTTTCCGACTTTTTGTACATCATTTACAAGCTTATACCACAGATAATTCTTATACCAGGCTTGAAAATATACAACTTCATCACGCTTTTTGTTTAGGAGATTATTTTCATCTGTTTTCGGGGAAAAAAAGACACTAATACTGTTTTCGATGTGTTTATAAGGGAAGCTTCACCCTTAAAGTATTTGGTCCAAAAAATTGAGTTCATTACTGAACTTTCTTCTGACCACCACCGACGTAACTATTGGCATCGGTAACCCGGGTAACTACCGGGTAAAAATTCTCGTAGTAAATTACATATTTTACCCGCGAATAACAGGGATCTCGGACTCTTCAGACCTCACGATCCTTGATGACTAATGAATGAGGTATGTGAATTTGAGTTAGTTACCTGCAAGTCTGGTTTGGACATGGTTGCAAAAAGTAATTTCTTCGACATTTTAAATATAGCTGCAGCAATGAGAAGAACGTAATTAAATGAATTAATTATCTTCCTACTGCTTCTCACTAACTCACTTTTCGTTTATATTTGCAGACCATGATCATAATTTTTCAGTAAATGTTACATTTTGTTACACCTTAAAATGCGTATACGGGCAAATGTCAATTTCCCCCAACCCTCGAAAATACCACACGCAAGCTAGCAATTTGAGAGTGCTTCTGTTACGGCTTCTGTCAATCCATAGAAGGGTGAGCTAAAAGTCTGACTGTTCTTTATTAAAAGCCATTTTATAGGCACTTAAAATTAAAAAAGCAGTGAAGAAAAGTTGCGCCTTCAGCGGCTGGGGCTCTGCCCCGAACCCCTGTGAGCCACCGCGATCCTCAACGTACCCGGGCTATTTTATGACCCTGGTTACGCCACTGCTCACCACTTTATCAACAAGGGCAGGGCACCAGTTAGAGTGTGAAGTATACAAAATGAGCTAATAATCACAAATAGTGACGAAGAGCTAACTACTAGCAGTGTCGGTTCATATTATAGTAACTAGATCAACGAACGAAAGAATACAGCGACCAAATTAATTAGCTTTCAATCCTTTCATCTAGTTTCTGATTGGGTGGACTAGAAACTGCATAAGTTAAAAGTCCGTTATCTTTTGTTTGCCATAGCGCTTGTCGTGGGTCTCTAGTAGAGTATAAGTTCAACTTATAGCCTTTCCTTGTCTTGACTTCAAATAGTAAATGTATTTATTATTGTTGGATCTTGACATCGACGTAATAAAATTGTAATACTTACTAATTCGTTTTGCAATAACTTGTCGATAAGTGTACCAAACTACCTTGGGTGTATACATTAAAATGCAAAGTTTGACTTGAATGTGCTCAACTGTAAATGTAATATAGCAACATAGTCGATTTTTGCATTTCTACTGTTTGCCCGACCTTGACTCTCGATTACAATGGCGGCCGCATTGACATTGACTTGAAATAAAAGAGGGCTCTCACAAAAGAGTTGCTTCTGTAGTCGTAGTGGTTTTAGACAAAACGATAAATGATTGTAGCCCATGGAACGTGCGGGCAAATATTTACCACCTGACAAACTGTACATTTGTTTGTTTGTTTGTTGATTGCTCTCTAAGGCTTGAATTTGTGGTAATAATTTTCTAAAGAAAGTAATGCTCTTTTGTTGATAGATACCACTAATTTGAATACAGTTTTTTTTTAAACGATAAATTAAACTTTGAAATGTGTTTGTTACACACATTTTCAAATGATAAATTGATCGTAAAAAAATTGGCACATTTAGTAAAACCCATTATATTCTCTTGTGATGAATTATATTCTACTTCCTTGCTCCAATTATTTCCGTTGTGAGGGAGATAAAGAGATTAATAAAAAAGCGTAGAGACTATAGAGACTGAATTATTTGAGGTGATTGGGGAACCCTTTTTCTATAGAACTTGAGGTTATGTACACTCAGTGCGATCCGATAAGTACACACGATTGTCGGCATTCTGATCGCAATCCCAATCGGGACTTTAATTGGGCTCTTAGATAAACAACCCGTCTAGCTCGGTGCGATTCTGAATGGGCGACACAGCTTTCTGTCGTTACAAAAGGCGAATGCAATGTGGTGATTGGCTCATGGTCTTCTTGTAACGACTACTGATGAAGGTTTTCGCACAGGCATAATGAAACAACGGAACTTATAACTCGAGCCGTTGTCAAGTATTCTTTATGCTACATAGCTGTTGTCACATGCAACCCAAGGTCCGTCGATCCCCTGGCGGAGGCGACGAGCCCCCGCCAGGGGACTTACGGACCTTGGCTGCAACCGTATACTGAGTGCGACTTTACCAACTGTAACAGCAATGCACAACAATACAATAGACGCACAAGTGCGTTCTCAGTGCAGCCCATTGGAAAACGGCATAACAAATTCTTACTTTTTATAAAGTTGTTCCACAGTAATCTTATCCTTATCTATCCACCTTATCCATCCTAATCTTCAGACCATATACGAGTGAGTCAGAGTCAATCAGCGTGTGGCTATTTCAAATACTGACATTTGGTTGGCTGCAATGCCTCACTCACCTCTGACGTCAGCGTTCACAAAGTTGCTGTGGAATAACTAGTAGGCCTACTTAGACTTAAAAATTAATTATTAGGCATACTAGACATGAACTTGGTTTTATATGCTTCCGGGTAAAATAATCTTCAATAAGAGTTATATTTAATTTTAATGTATATCATTCATTTTATGATTAAAAACTTGAATTTAAAAACTTGAATTTAATTTTGTTTTGTTTTTAACTTTAAACCAAGTTTTTACTTGAAACATGGCATGTGACGTATTTCCCGTTTTTCTCGCCATAAATATGGGAGAAACTTTCAGCTATTTATTTGAAAGTCATCGAAACTAAATATTTTTGTGTTCGGGAAGTTAATCCTAATCTAGTAAAATAAGAAAAAAATACTTGTATTTATAGACCCTATTGTATATAACAGAGGAGTTGGCCTACATAACTTATAACAGATTCATTTGCTCTTTACATAATTATTATTATCGGGATCATCGGCATCGTATAATCGTAGAATGAACAAATTTCAAGATTACCATCCCGATGGCGACTCCGATACGTAACACGTCAGCTGGTCCAAGTTATGAGTGAATTTCCTTGAAGATCGTGAACCCGAAGATACGACCCCGATATATTCCATGATAATGACGCGCTGCATAAATCAACATGATTGTTTGGTGTTACGGAATCCGCCTACAACGGATTTTCCTTGTTGCAAACCAAAACCAGTAGGACGTGGGCCCGGTAATATAGTCTGATAGAGAGGCCATCTTGGGTTTAGTTCTCGATCCACATGTAGATAACAGATAATCTGCTACTTCTCAGAGATGCAACGTTTCACTTTATCCGATACACGATCAAATAATTACAGCCTGGTAAAACCGTCATACGAATCACGATAATTGTTAGATGCAACCCATCTTACGATGAAAAGCTGTCTCGTAGCTTTGAGATTGAAGTGTTGCTTGATTTGCTTTGCTTTTGGGCTCGGACCACGTGAACCGGGGGCGCATCGAGGGGAGTGGTGGTGGGGGCGATCGCTCCCCCTCCCTTGATTCTTGAAAATGTTGACTGCAGTAAGATTTTATGAGCATTGTAAAACAGACTAACAGACAAATCCACTTTGTCTTCCAGGAATTACAAATTGATACATATTGCCAATATTACTCAGCCACTCCTTTTTCTCAAACTCCACATTTTATTTTAGTGATGAATTAGTAATAATTAGTGCCGTTCAATCCAACGTTAGTGGTGCTTTGGTGCGGTGCCCAACCCGTCAAAATGTTTTTTATGACTACCTCTTGAAAATAAAGCAGTCAAAATTCTGGAATTAACGGCACTATCAGCACTAATTCAGACTAAACACTTTGCTTTACAAAGTTACACCATAGTTACTGATACATATTTTTCTGAAACAAAATGGTGGCAAAATGTGAGGTAGCCATAATTTTATAAAATAATGTCCGAACACGAATATGTTTATTTTATGGCGATCTGATAAGTACACAAAATGTACTCGAAAGTATTTTTCTGAAACACTTCATCTTCTTCTTCTTTCGAACACCCAGAGTTGGAACTTATGCCATTCTCTGCCTAGTTGTTGCCCTCTAAAGGTTTGCCACATATTTCCCTCCATTAGATCCCTTTCTGCTGTCAGGGAAACACACAGTAACGGCAAAATTTGAGGTGGCTATATTATAGTAAATTTTTGACCGATCACAAATATAAAAATTAAACACGATCTGAGTTCGTAATAGAGGCAGAAATTACATTTCCATTGCTGTCAATAAGTAACGGTGGCAGACCGCGGCGAAAACATGACCACGAAAAATCTTAGCAACGCACATTACACAGCATTCAACAATGTCGGGAAGTATAGCTGTGGAAATTAGAAACATTTTTGCAATGCGTATTCTTGAATTGTTGTTAATTGTTTTTCTTAACTTTGAAAACTTTTCGCCAGAAAGTTCGAAGATATGGACGCGCTCCGCTCGCTTATCAACGCGTCAAACAGAGCGTTTTCCTAGTAATTTTACATCAATGTGCAACCTTAGATTGTATGCAGGCCCACCTTACCCCATAGGCACACGAGGCCCGGGCCTAGGGCGGCACTTTCCAGGGGCGGCAAATTTATTGGAAATTTGTATGTTATCAACCAATGGATTTATATTCAAGAAGTCAAAATCGTTTATATTTTACTTGTTTCGAACACAAAATGTCATAGCCAATATTTCAATCTCTCACCTGAGCGTTCACGAAAAATGACTTGTATATTTCTATGCCCTGTTTATGGTTGACGAGTCTAATTCGGATAAGAGAGTTGGGTGACAATGGGGAAGGGGTAGTGTTTAGAAATGGCAGGTGGAATAATAAGCCGAATGGAGTTTTTGCCTGACCTTTCCTAGTAGTATTGAAGTGTTCTTTGTATCAGCATGTGGAGACTTATTAGCCAAAACATGCTTTCATCTTGAGATGTTACATATTACAAAAGCGTTCAGTCCGACAAATTATTTCTGAGTCTGTGCTGCATCAAACCACAATGCACTATCCCGCAAGTAAATCTGTAAACAAAATGCTTCTTCTTGCGTTTTAAAATCAGTCAAGTTTTCAACTTCGTATGAGAAGGTTCGATTTTCTGCACTTTTTTTAGTGATTATTCGTGTGCTAAACTGATGTATGCTACTATAGGTATAGGCGTGTGCTATAAAATGTAAGTTTTTCTGTAACTCTTTTTCCCGTGTGTAAATGTGACTTAATAGTATGACAGTGAGTGAAGTGAAGTACAATAAACTATATTAACAATTTTGTCATGTTCGTTTGTAACATGTCGAACTTAACGCCTAGAGTTCGATTAAGTGGAGCCCAGTATAAGAAACGCGCTAAAGGGAAACGAGAGACTAGTCGCCTTATCACTGTTGTCCATTGAATGTGAGCTAACAAAAACAATATGCTTTGACACAGTCATTGAACGATTTGCCAGAAACAAATCCAGGATGAAACATTTGTGAGATTGCAGTCTCGGCGATGGAGACTGGTGAGTGACAAATATATTTAGCATAAATAAGTAAAAATGTGTTCTTATTGCCCATCATCGTATACAAGTTTGTAATGGTGTTGTTGTTATTGTTGCCGTTGAGTGTTAGGGGGGGGGGGGCGGCATTTTTGGTCGGGCCTATGTGCAAAATACATGTTAAGACGGCCCTGATTGTATGTCATGGGTGCGGTGTTGCATCCCCCATCATGTTGTGTATGTTTCACTCACGAAAATAATCTCGGCCGGGCTCATGGTCGAATAATACTTCTCGTTGCTAAGGTCTGCCCGTCTGCGCAATGAGTTTCGCTCAAGGCCGCGCATGACGTAGGCTGGTGCATACGGCACTCCAGCTCCACCCGCGAGAGGGAGGGTATACGGCTGAAACGTAGACAAATCGATGCCAATCAACAGGTATTATACATTTTGGTTACACTCCCACTCATTATCGCAGCACTTTTCGAGATTTTGCGATTTGCGAATGACTAATGGTACGTTTACAGCTACGCGTTGCGAGCGAAGCGAGGGCGCGAGCTCCAATCAGCGGCCGAGTTTCACGCAAAGAAGTTAGTAGTTTTACGCAAACTCGGCCACTGATTGGAGCTCGCGCCTTCGCTTCGTTCGCAACGCGTAGCTGTAAATCGACTATTAGAATGACTAATTACATTGGTACCATTGTTAGAACTTGAAGGCTATGTATGGCCTCACTCATCAGACTGAAAAATAACAGGATTATATGTTTAAAGGGATAAATGGTTATAAATAAATTACTAACAAAAGTACGATGCACAAAACACATTAATTCCAAATTTTTATTTGATTTTAATGAACAATAGGATTTCGAAGTATACTGGCGACGCCGTAAGATGCAACATGTCCCCTACAATTCTGAGAAGAGACGGTCGCTCCACACGGTCTATTTCAACGGTATTAAACTCGAGAATGCCCGATAGCTGTATTGTTATTTGCCACTGCATTAACTGCACCAACCGTAAATGGAATGCGACCCCACCACGTCTGACAACATGCGGGCGATATTATCACTACAATACCTGAGGCAGGAGAACGGGATGTAACTAGATTTAGGTTGGTAGTTGTCACACGCGTTACTTTACTATTACATAATCCGTGACGACAACACCTTGCAAGTTAAGACCTTGATAAACGGCACTTTCGTGGTATACTTTTATCTGTCTTGGGGGTTTTTTTTTTTAGTGAGTTTTAAAGAAAAATGTCTGTACCGTGTTTATGTGTGGTGAAAAAGGTTATCTAGATAACTGGTAATAATCAAAGTATAATCTTATATAACATATAGATAACCTTTGTTACTTTATAGATAAAGATAATAGATAATGAATAGTGATCTAGATCCTAGATTAACATCTAGGTATAATGCCCAACGCTGATGATGGTTTCCTATTAGAGTCTCATCAGTTTACTTATAAGAAGTCACGAATAAACATGTTGATTTCTCAACTTCAATGGCGAAAAACGATACAAACATAGAAATAAATAACATTTATAAATATAAAATGGCCCGAACGTAAATTCAAAGCATCTAGGCCTACTTATAAATGCAGGGTGCGTATTTTAAAGATCCAACCGACGGACCGACGTGCAAAATAAGCACCCTGCATATTATTGCATACTGTGCAACAATATCCATATGAGGTCTCAGTCTTGTATTGTTTGTATACTTGGTGTCTCCATGCCGAACTGTCTCACTGTCTCAGTGTCTCACTGTCTCACTGCCTCACTCTATCTGGAGTCTCCGTATTGTACTTGGCGTCTCCTAGCCGCACTGTCTCACTGTCTCACTCTATCTGGAGTCTCCGTATTGTACTTGGCGTCTCCATGCCGCACTGTCTCACTGTCTCACTGTCTCACTCTATCTGGAGTCTCCGTATTGTACTTGGCGTCTCCATGCCGCACTGTCTCACTGTCTTACTCTATCTGGAGTCTCCGTATTGTACTTGGCGTCTCCATGCCACACTGTCTCACTGTCTCACTCTATCTGGAGTCTCCGTATTATACTTAGCGTCTCCATGCCGCACTGTCTCACTGTCTCACTCTATCTGGGGTCTCCGTATTGTACTTGGCGTCTCCATGCCGCACTGTCTCACTGTCTCACTCTATCTGGAGTCTCCGTATTGTACTTGGCGTCTCCATGCCGCACTGTCTCAGTGTTTCACTCTATCTGGAGTCTCCGTATTGTACTTGGCGTCTCCATGCCACACTGTCTCACTGTCTCACTCTATCTGGAGTCTCCGTATTGTACTTGGCGTCTCCATGCCGCACTGTCTCACTGTCTCACTCTATCTGGAGTCTCCGTATTGTACTTGGCGTCTCCATGCCGCACTGTCTCAGTGTTTCACTCTATCTGGAGTCTCCGTATTGTACTTGGCGTCTCCATGCCGCACTGTCTCAGTGTCTCACTCTATCTGGAGTCTCCGTATTGTACTTGGCGTCTCCATGCCACACTGTCTCACTGTCTCACTCTATCTGGAGTCTCCGTATTGTACTTGGCGTCTCCATGCCGCACTGTCTCACTGTCTTACTCTATCTGGAGTCTCCGTATTATACTTGGCGTCTCCATGCCGCACTGTCTCAGTGTTTCACTCTATCTGGAGTCTCCATATTGTACTTGGCGTCTCCATGCCGCACTGTCTCAGTGTTTCACTCTATCTGGAGTCTCCATATTGTACTTGGCGTCTCCATGCCGCACTGTCTCAGTGTCTCACTCTATCTGGAGTCTCCGTATTATACTTGGCGTCTCCATGCCGCACTGTCTCACTGTCTTACTCTATCTGGAGTCTCCGTATTGTACTTGGCGTCTCCATGCCGAACTGTCTCACTGTCTTACTCTATCTGGAGTCTCCGTATTGTACTTGGCGTCTCCATGCCACACTGTCTCACTCTCACTCTATCTGGAGTCTCCGTATTGTACTTGGCGTCTCCATGCCACACTGTCTCACTGTCTCACTGTCTCACTCTATCTGGAGTCTCCGTATTGTACTTAGCGTCTCCATGCCGCACTGTCTCACTGTCTCACTCTATCTGGAGTCTCCGTATTGTACTTAGCGTCTCCATGCCACACTGTCTCAGTGTCTCACTCTATCTGGAGTCTCCGTATTGTACTTGGCGTCTCCATGCCACACTGTCTCACTGTCTCAGTGTCTTACTCTATCTGGAGTCTCCGTATTGTACTTGGCGTCTCCATGCCACACTGTCTCACTGTCTCACTGTCTCACTCTATCTGGAGTCTCCGTATTGTACTTAGCGTCTCCATGCCACACTGTCTCACTGTCATACTGTCTCACTCTATCTGGAGTCTCCGTATTGTACTTGGCGTCTCCATGCCACACTGTCTCACTGTCTCACTGTCTCACTCTATCTGGAGTCTCCGTATTGTACTTAGCGTCTCCATGCCACACTGTCTCAGTGTCTCACTCTATCTGGAGTCTCCGTATTGTACTTGGCGTCTCCATGCCACACTGTCTCACTGTCTCAGTGTCTTACTCTATCTGGAGTCTCCGTATTGTACTTGGCGTCTCCATGCCACACTGTCTCACTGTCTCACTGTCTCACTCTATCTGGAGTCTCCGTATTGTACTTGGCGTCTCCATGCCACACTGTCTCACTGTCTCACTGTCTCACTCTATCTGGAGTCTCCGTATTGTACTTGGCGTCTCCATGCCACACTGTCTCACTGTCTCACTGTCTCACTCTATCTGGAGTCTCCGTATTGTACTTGGCGTCTCCATGCCACACTGTCTCACTGTCTCACTGTCTTACTCTATCTGGAGTCTCCGTATTGTACTTAGCGTCTTCATGCCACACTGTCTCAGTGTCTCACTCTATCTGGAGTCTCCGTATTATACTTGGCGTCTCCATGCCGCACTGTCTCACTGTCTTACTCTATCTGGAGTCTCCGTATTGTACTTGGCGTCTCCAAGCCACACTGGCTCACTGTCTCACTCTATCTGGAGTCTCCGTATTGTACTTAGCGTCTCCATGCCACACTGGCTCACTGTCTCACTCTATCTGGAGTCTCCGTATTGTACTTGGCGTCTCCATGCCGCACTGTCTCACTGTCTTACTCTATCTGGAGTCTCCGTATTGTACTTGGCGTCTCCATGCCGCACTGTCTCACTGTCTCACTGTCCCACTCTATCTGGAGTCTTCGTATTGTACTTGGCGTCTCCATGCCACACTGTCTCACTGTCTCACTGTCTCACTCTATCTGGAGTCTCCGTATTGTACTTGGCGTCTCCATGCCGCACTGTCTCACTGTCTCACTGTCTCACTGTCTCACTATCTCACACTATCTGGAGTCTCCGTATTGTACTTGGCGTCTCCATGCCGCACTGTCTCACTGTCTCACTCTATCTGGAGTCTCCGTATTGTACTTGGCGTCTCCATGCCGCACTGTCTCACTGTCTCACTCTATCTGGAGTCTCCGTATTGTACTTGGCGTCTCCATGCCGCACTGTCTCACTGTCTCACTCTATCTGGAGTCTCCGTATTGTACTTGGCGTCTCCATGCCGCACTGTCTCACTGTCTCACTCTATCTGGAGTCTCCGTATTGTACTTGGCGTCTCCATGCCGCACTGTCTCACTGTCTCACTCTATCTGGAGTCTCCGTATTGTACTTGGCGTCTCCATGCCGCACTGTCTCACTGTCTCACTCTATCTGGAGTCTCCGTATTGTACTTGGCGTCTCCATGCCGCACTGTCTCACTGTCTCACTCTATCTGGAGTCTCCGTATTGTACTTGGCGTCTCCATGCCGCACTGTCTCACTGTCTCACTCTATCTGGAGTCTCCGTATTGTACTTGGCGTCTCCATGCCGCACTGTCTCACTGTCTCACTCTATCTGGAGTCTCCGTATTGTACTTGGCGTCTCCATGCCGCACTGTCTCACTGTCTCACACTATCTGTAGTCTCCGTATTGTACTTGGCATCTGCATGCCGCACTGTCTCACTGTCTCACTTGATCTGGAGTCTCCGTATTGTACTTGGCGTCTCCATGCCACACTGTCTCACTGTCTCACTCTATCTGGAGTCTCCGTATTGTACTTGGCGTCTCCATGCCGCACTGTCTCACTGTCTCACTCTATCTGGAGTCTACGTATTGTACTTGGCGTCTCCATGCCGCACTGTCTCACTGTCTCACTCTATCTGGAGTCTCCGTATTGTACTTGGCGTCTCCATGCCGCACTGTCTCACTGTCTCACTCTATCTGGAGTCTCCGTATTGTACTTGGCGTCTCCATGCCGCACTGTCTCACTGTCTCACTCTATCTGGAGTCTCCGTATTGTACTTGGCGTCTCCATGCCGCACTGTCTCACTGTCTCACTCTATCTGGAGTCTCCGTATTGTACTTGGCGTCTCCATGCCGCACAGTCTCACTGTCTCACACTATCTGTAGTCTCCGTATTGTACTTGGCATCTGCATGCCGCACTGTCTCACTGTCTCACTTGATCTGGAGTCTCCGTATTGTACTTGGCGTCTCCATGCCACACTGTCTCACTGTCTCACTCTATCTGGAGTCTCCGTATTGTACTTGGCGTCTCCATGCCGCACTGTCTCACTGTCTCACTCTATCTGGAGTCTCCGTATTGTACTTGGCGTCTCCATGCCGCACTGTCTCACTGTCTCACTGTCTCACTGTCTCACTCTATCTGGAGTCTCCGTATTGTACTTGGCGTCTCCATGCCGCACTGTCTCACTGTCTCACTGTCTCACTGTCTCACTCTATCTGGAGTCTCCGTATTGTACTTGGCGTCTCCATGCCGCACTGTCTCACTGTCTCACTGTCTCACTGTCTCACTCTATCTGGAGTCTCTGTATTGTACTTGGCGTCTCTATGCCGCACTGTCTCACTGTCTCACTCTATCTGGAGTCTCCGTATTGTACTTGGCGTCTCCATGCCGCACTGTCTCACTGTCTTACTCTATCTGGAGTCTCTGTATTGTACCTAGCGTCTCCATGCCACACTGTCTCAGTGTCTCACTCTATCTGGAGTCTCCGTATTGTACTTGGCGTCTCCATGCCGCACTGTCTCACTGTCTCACTCTATCTGGAGTCTCCGTATTGTACTTGGCGTCTCCATGCCGCACTGTCTCACTGTCTCACACTATCTGTAGTCTCCGTATTGTACTTGGCATCTGCATGCCGCACTGTCTCACTGTCTCACTGTCTCACTTGATCTGGAGTCTCCGTATTGTACTTGGCGTCTCCATGCCACACTGTCTCACTGTCTCACTCTATCTGGAGTCTCCGTATTGTACTTGGCGTCTCCATGCCGCACTGTCTCACTGTCTTACTCTATCTGGAGTCTCCGTATTATACTTGGCGTCTCCATGCCGCACTGTCTCAGTGTTTCACTCTATCTGGAGTCTCCATATTGTACTTGGCGTCTCCATGCCGCACTGTCTCAGTGTCTCACTCTATCTGGAGTCTCCGTATTATACTTGGCGTCTCCATGCCGCACTGTCTCACTGTCTTACTCTATCTGGAGTCTCCGTATTGTACTTGGCGTCTCCATGCCGAACTGTCTCACTGTCTTACTCTATCTGGAGTCTCCGTATTGTACTTGGCGTCTCCATGCCACACTGTCTCAGTGTCTCACTCTATCTGGAGTCTCCGTATTGTACTTGGCGTCTCCATGCCACACTGTCTCACTGTCTCACTGTCTCACTCTATCTGGAGTCTCCGTATTGTACTTAGCGTCTCCATGCCGCACTGTCTCACTGTCTCACTCTATCTGGAGTCTCCGTATTGTACTTAGCGTCTCCATGCCACACTGTCTCAGTGTCTCACTCTATCTGGAGTCTCCGTATTGTACTTGGCGTCTCCATGCCACACTGTCTCACTGTCTCAGTGTCTTACTCTATCTGGAGTCTCCGTATTGTACTTGGCGTCTCCATGCCACACTGTCTCACTGTCTCACTGTCTCACTCTATCTGGAGTCTCCGTATTGTACTTAGCGTCTCCATGCCACACTGTCTCACTGTCATACTGTCTCACTCTATCTGGAGTCTCCGTATTGTACTTGGCGTCTCCATGCCACACTGTCTCACTGTCTCACTGTCTCACTCTATCTGGAGTCTCCGTATTGTACTTAGCGTCTCCATGCCACACTGTCTCAGTGTCTCACTCTATCTGGAGTCTCCGTATTGTACTTGGCGTCTCCATGCCACACTTTCTCACTGTCTCAGTGTCTTACTCTATCTGGAGTCTCCGTATTGTACTTGGCGTCTCCATGCCACACTGTCTCACTGTCTCACTGTCTCACTCTATCTGGAGTCTCCGTATTGTACTTGGCGTCTCCATGCCACACTGTCTCACTGTCTCACTGTCTCACTCTATCTGGAGTCTCCGTATTGTACTTGGCGTCTCCATGCCACACTGTCTCACTGTCTCACTGTCTCACTCTATCTGGAGTCTCCGTATTGTACTTGGCGTCTCCATGCCACACTGTCTCACTGTCTCACTGTCTTACTCTATCTGGAGTCTCCGTATTGTACTTAGCGTCTTCATGCCACACTGTCTCAGTGTCTCACTCTATCTGGAGTCTCCGTATTATACTTGGCGTCTCCATGCCGCACTGTCTCACTGTCTTACTCTATCTGGAGTCTCCGTATTGTACTTGGCGTCTCCAAGCCACACTGGCTCACTGTCTCACTCTATCTGGAGTCTCCGTATTGTACTTAGCGTCTCCATGCCGCACTGGCTCACTGTCTCACTCTATCTGGAGTCTCCGTATTGTACTTGGCGTCTCCATGCCGCACTGTCTCACTGTCTTACTCTATCTGGAGTCTCCGTATTGTACTTGGCGTCTCCATGCCGCACTGTCTCACTGTCTCACTGTCCCACTCTATCTGGAGTCTTCGTATTGTACTTGGCGTCTCCATGCCACACTGTCTCACTGTCTCACTGTCTCACTCTATCTGGAGTCTCCGTATTGTACTTGGCGTCTCCATGCCGCACTGTCTCACTGTCTCACTGTCTCACTGTCTCACTATCTCACTCTATCTGGAGTCTCCGTATTGTACTTGGCGTCTCCATGCCACACTGTCTCACTGTCTCACTCTATCTGGAGTCTCCGTATTGTACTTGGCGTCTCCATGCCGCACTGTCTCACTGTCTCACTCTATCTGGAGTCTCCGTATTGTACTTGGCGTCTCCATGCCGCACTGTCTCACTGTCTCACTCTATCTGGAGTCTCCGTATTGTACTTGGCGTCTCCATGCCGCACTGTCTCACTGTCTCACTCTATCTGGAGTCTCCGTATTGTACTTGGCGTCTCCATGCCGCACTGTCTCACTGTCTCACTCTATCTGGAGTCTCCGTATTGTACTTGGCGTCTCCATGCCGCACTGTCTCACTGTCTCACTCTATCTGGAGTCTCCGTATTGTACTTGGCGTCTCCATGCCGCACTGTCTCACTGTCTCACTCTATCTGGAGTCTCCGTATTGTACTTGGCGTCTCCATGCCGCACTGTCTCACTGTCTCACTCTATCTGGAGTCTCCGTATTGTACTTGGCGTCTCCATGCCGCACTGTCTCACTGTCTCACTCTATCTGGAGACTCCGTATTGTACTTGGCGTCTCCATGCCGCACTGTCTCACTGTCTCACTCTATCTGGAGTCTCCGTATTGTACTTGGCGTCTCCATGCCGCACAGTCTCACTGTCTCACACTATCTGTAGTCTCCGTATTGTACTTGGCATCTGCATGCCGCACTGTCTCACTGTCTCACTTGATCTGGAGTCTCCGTATTGTACTTGGCGTCTCCATGCCACACTGTCTCACTGTCTCACTCTATCTGGAGTCTCCGTATTGTACTTGGCGTCTCCATGCCGCACTGTCTCACTGTCTCACTCTATCTGGAGTCTCCGTATTGTACTTGGCGTCTCCATGCCGCACTGTCTCACTGTCTCACTGTCTCACTGTCTCACTCTATCTGGAGTCTCCGTATTGTACTTGGCGTCTCCATGCCGCACTGTCTCACTGTCTCACTGTCTCACTGTCTCACTCTATCTGGAGTCTCCGTATTGTACTTGGCGTCTCCATGCCGCACTGTCTCACTGTCTCACTGTCTCACTGTCTCACTCTATCTGGAGTCTCTGTATTGTACTTGGCGTCTCTATGCCGCACTGTCTCACTGTCTCACTCTATCTGGAGTCTCCGTATTGTACTTGGCGTCTCCATGCCGCACTGTCTCACTGTCTTACTCTATCTGGAGTCTCTGTATTGTACCTAGCGTCTCCATGCCACACTGTCTCAGTGTCTCACTCTATCTGGAGTCTCCGTATTGTACTTGGCGTCTCCATGCCGCACTGTCTCACTGTCTCACTCTATCTGGAGTCTCCGTATTGTACTTGGCGTCTCCATGCCGCACTGTCTCACTGTCTCACACTATCTGTAGTCTCCGTATTGTACTTGGCATCTGCATGCCGCACTGTCTCACTGTCTCACTGTCTCACTTGATCTGGAGTCTCCGTATTGTACTTGGCGTCTCCATGCCACACTGTCTCACTGTCTCACTCTATCTGGAGTCTCCGTGTTGTACTTGGAGTCTCCATGCCGTACTGTCTCACTGTCTCACTCTATCTGGCGTCTCCATGTCGCACTATCTCACTGTCTCACTCTATCTGGAGTCTCCGTATTGTACTTGGCGTCTCCATGCCGCACTGTCTCACTGTCTCACTGTCTCACTCTATCTGGAGTCTCCGTATTGTACTTGGCGTCTCCATGCCACACTGTCTCAGTGTCTCACTCTATCTGGAGTCTCCGTATTGTACTTGACATCTGCATGCCGCACTGTCTCACTGTCTCACTCTATCTGGAGTCTCCGTATTGTAATTGGCGTCTCCATGCCGCACTGTCTCACTGTCTTACTCTATCTGGAGTCTCCGTATTGTACTTGGCGTCTCCATGCCGCACTGTCTCAGTGTCTCACTGTCTCACTCTGTCTGGAGTCTCCGTATTGTACTTGGCGTCTCCATACCGCACTGTCTCACTGTCTCACTCTATCTGGAGTCTCCGTATTGTACTTGGCGTCTCCATGCCGCACTGTCTCAGTGTCTCACTGTCTCACTCTGTCTGGAGTCTCCGTATTGTACTTGGCGTCTCCATGCCGCACTGTCTCACTGTCTCACTCTATCTGGAGTCTCTGTATTGTACTTGGCGTCTCCATGCCGCACTGTCTCACTGTCTTACTCTATCTGGAGTCTCCGTATTGTACTTGGCGTCTCCATGCCGCACTGTCTCACTGTCTTACTCTATCTGGAGTCTCCGTATTGTACTTGGCGTCTCCATGCCGCACTGTCTCAGTGTCTCACTGTCTTACTCTATCTGGAGTCTCTGTATTGTACTTGGCGTCTCCATGCCGCACTGTCTCACTGTCTCACTCTATCTGGAGTCTCCGTATTGTACTTGGCGTCTCCATGCCGCACTGTCTCAGTGTCTCACTGTCTCACTCTGTCTGGAGTCTCCGTATTGTACTTGGCGTCTCCATGCCGCACTGTCTCACTGTCTCACTCTATCTGGAGTCTCTGTATTGTACTTGGCGTCTCCATGCCGCACTGTCTCACTGTCTTACTCTATCTGGAGTCTCCGTATTGTACTTGGCGTCTCCATGCCGCACTGTCTCACTGTCTTACTCTATCTGGAGTCTCCGTATTGTACTTGGCGTCTCCATGCCGCACTGTCTCACTGTCTTACTCTGTCTGGAGTCTCCGTATTGTACTTGGCGTCTCCATGCCGCACTGTCTCACTGTCTTACTCTATCTGGAGTCTCCGTATTGTACTTGGCGTCTCCATGCCGCACTGTCTCAGTGTCTCACTGTCTCACTCTGTCTGGAGTCTCCGTATTGTACTTGGCGTCTCCATGCCGCACTGTCTCACTGTCTCACTGTCTCACACTATCTGGAGTCTCCGTATTGTAATTGGCGTCTCCATGCCGCACTGTCTCACTGTCTTACTCTATCTGGAGTCTCCGTATTGTACTTGGCGTCTCCATGCCGCACTGTCTCACTGTCTCACTGTCTCACTCTATCTGGAGTCTCCGTATTGTACTTAGCGTCTCCATGCCACACTGTCTCACTGTCTCACTGTCTCACTCTATCTGCAGTCTCCGTATTGTACTTAGCGTCTCCATGCCACACTGTCTCACTGTCTTACTCTATCTGGAGTCTCTGTATTGTACTTGGCGTCTCCATGCCACACTGGCTCACTGTCTCACTCTATCTGGAGTCTCCGTATTGTACTTGGCGTCTCCAAGCCACACTGGCTCACTGTCTCACTCTATCTGGAGTCTCCGTATTGTACTTAGCGTCTCCATGCCACACTGTCTCACTGTCTTACTCTATCTGGAGTCTCTGTATTGTACTTGGCGTCTCCATGCCACACTGGCTCACTGTCTCACTCTATCTGGAGTCTCCGTATTGTACTTAGCGTCTCCATGCCACACTGTCTCACTGTCTCACTGTCTCACTCTATCTGGAGTCTCCGTATTGTACTTAGCGTCTCCATGCCACACTGTCTCACTGTCTCACTGTCTCACTCTATCTGGAGTCTCCGTATTGTACTTAGCGTCTCCATGCCACACTGTCTCACTGTCTCACTGTCTCACTCTATCTGGAGTCTCCGTATTGTACTTAGCGTCTTCATGCCACACTGTCTCACTGTCTTACTCTATCTGGAGTCTCTGTATTGTACTTGGCGTCTCCATGCCGCACTGTCTCAGTGTCTCACTCTATCTGGAGTCTCCGTATTGTACTTGGCGTCTCCATGCCGCACTGTCTCACTGTCATACTCTATCTGGAGTCTCCGTATTGTACTTGGCGTCTCCATGCCGCACTGTCTCACTGTCTCACTCTATCTGGAGTCTCCGTATTGTACTTGGCGTCTCCATACCGCACTGTCTCACTGTCTCACTCTATCTGGAGTCTCCGTATTGTACTTGGCGTCTCCATGCCGCACTGTCTCACTGTCTCACTGTCTCACTCTATCTGGCGTTCCGTTTTGGACCTGTCAAAAGACCTCGCGGAATTGTTCGCTGCAAACGCTCAGGAATGCCGAACGCCGGCTGGCGAGAGGTCGAGGACCTAGGCCACTATTATTGTGAATTAAACTCTTCAATTTAGTTCGATGTATAAAAACGTCATCCTAATCCCGAAACTATTGTGTAGTCGTCACTGATGTATTTAAACCAACCCTCCTTGTCTCCCTCTCTCTCGCTCTCTCACAGCTATTGGCTTTCCAGTAACGTTTTGTTTTTCTTCGTGCAAAGTTCGTTCAAGTTCACCGTCATTTGATTGGGTTTTGCGATTCTCTCTGCTGCTCCCTGATTGGTCGGATTGTGCTCGCTACCAGTTGGTCATCTAGCCGCAAATCTTTGAGAATCCTAAGATGTTCATAGCAAAACAGTGGACTGCAGCCACGTGGATATGGGCGAAGTGAGAAGCTGTGTTAAATAGCAACACTGCCAATTGGTTCGGCTTCACACCTTCCTAAACCATCGCCAACAAAACCTCGTCGCTCGCTCGAGCTCATTAACTTGTGAAAGAGTTTCTAGTGCGTTATGCATGGGACATGATGGTCCCTTATTCTCGGTTTAGTTTGATACTGTGGATTTTATGTTTCGGAGTACTAGTGTGTACTATTGTGTACTGTGATGGTCAAGCCTCGCCGGGATTGGTGTACGAGACAGATGATGCAATCATCATTGAAGGTAGGAATCATACTGCACTAAACATTAACCATTACGAACCATCAAACTCGGTGAGCTACTTTATGAATTGAATTGATGAAAAATGATTTATGTAAAAACGTTGAAAAGTGACTCGGATATCTGGCGGGGATTCGCATAGTCGTGTTAACACTGAGTAAACAACAGCGCTTACACAATGTGATGGTATTGTGTTCATATTAATGCACATATTTGTTTTTCTTTAAATGAACGCTCACAATTTGTCATACAAGTCAACGCCACCCGTAGTTGCTTAAGCACACTTAGCACAGCATTAAAAAGTGTGAAATAACGGTAATGTGATTATGTAAAAAAAATATATATTATCTACTGAACGAGAATGTTTCAAATATTGAAATGTATTTTATTGTTGTATTTATTATTTCATTATTTCTTTAATCAGTATTAAGTATTAACCAATAATAGTCACTCTGTTTCCAAAATATGAAATTTTCATGACATCGTAATTCATGTGAAAATTACATTCATCTTATTTTAAACTTTTAGTAATGCGGTACGCCTCAAGATTCATACTTTACCAAAAATACACCATTCCAATTTTGGATCTACCTTCATTCAATATATTTTTATTTAATTTGTAAATCTTTCGTATCTACGATTGAGACATAGAAGGTACTTTGTCGCTCAGATTTACTGTAGACCATCGTAATAAAATATCCAATAATTGTGGCTGGCGCGTGCCAATTACGATACTTCAGCTAATCATTGCCAGTCCAGTATTCCACTTTAAAACATTACAATAATATTTCAAGGTCCCGAGGAGTAACATAATATTAGCATTACTCTTTTCCGTGAACTCGTATAATGATTGTAACAAAATTGAAACAGACTTTTGTCGGAACTATAAAATATTGTTGCCATTTTGGTTATTGGGTTCATCTAGCTCACATCGGCCACCCTGGCTGACGTTTGTTTATTTGGCAAAGTGTGTAAGATAGACCATACTTCATTTTGGGCATTCCTTTCATGTACCGATTAATAATAACAAAATAATATATTAGGCAATGTTACGCAGATTATTATGCTTGCTAACATTGACGAAAGTTATATTTTGTGCCATATTCGAATCACCAAATGAATACACTACTATACTACTATATTCTAAAGCAGTTGCCCCTAGTAAATATGTTATATAGAATTATTCTCAGTACAGCTATTTTTGCCGTAAATAATATGTAAACAAGTACATTCCGAGTGTGTCGTGGCTTGTCGACGCATGTCAGGGTAATATATTCCAGTCCCCAAAGCGAGGGGGCATTGTACTTGTAAAAGCTGTCAATGTCTGGTTTAATAGCCGCTGTGATTCACGAAGCAATAGCATTGTTCTACACTACGTCGTGCGTTCGACTCTCCACGCACACTACACAGCACGCTTCGCCATCAATACGCACTGCATGCTCGGGTGAGATAATGTAATGCCAGCGAAGCCAGCTCGCGCTATTAGTTTGCCCAACACCGCTACTTGTGCGCAAGGCCGAGTGCGCAGCCAAGTTCAAGATCGCGAAGGCAAACCGGTCAGAGTTCGCCAACACTTCGGCCGTCACGCCAATTATCTACGATCTGAATTAACCTCGAGGGCCTCCAATTGAGAGGGCGATGCAAACGCTTGGGTGTCTCTGCACTTTACTTCGTACTGAAGATAAGTTCGTTTTTCTGGGAACTCGAGGCGAAATGGCTGTGTTGAACCTCCAAAATTGATGGAATTCTGAATATAATTTGGAGTCTGAAAACAAACGTGCAAAAACTTAAATAGCGACCTACCAGGCGGAATTCCAAATTTCCGTAGGTTAGAATTGCTTTAAAAATAAAATTCTTTCAAATTAAAACTAAACAAAAATATGCCGTCCGCTAAAGAATGTTTCTCTGCTCCGATGATGAATATTTCCATTTTTCAAATTACCCTCATAAATTGTTACACGGTTCAATACTTTCGTCAAACTTATTGAATTCAAGGACAAAAAAGCATCAATTAACAGAAGCTACATTGTTGCAGTTTTTTAACAATTCGTTTTTGATTCGCGTTTGTTCTTGAATTCAAAAAGTTAAATAACGTGATTTTAAAAATATTTGACATATTTCGGTTCACTTTTTGACAATTTTAAAGTATTTCAAAGTATTTTAACCGACAGAAATCGGGGGGGGGGGGGGCGATTTCTGTGCAGGGCAGTAACATGTGTGCACTATGATCGAGTGTTATCTGTGAAATCGTCTCGCATATTAGCAGTATTATTAGAAGTTGAAGGGCAAGACCGACTTTACACCAGTATCGAACGAGTGACTGCGTGTAGTATTATACCGTTGTCGTCGATGTATTCTGAATTAGATAAAATATTGACAAATGAATCCGTCGAATCAAACGAAATTTGCCTCCTTATTAATGTGACAGTGATAATAGCACATATAGTGTAATTTATTATCTGTGATAATAGCATGGGCGTCCGGGGGGGGGGGGGGAGAAGGGGGTGCACTTGAAATGAAAATAAAAATTTCATAATATTTATATCACTTTCATAATTCTGCGTTTTTTTCAAAGAAGTTATTAAAAACGTAATTTTATATTAGTCAAATGGCTTCACGTGTTGAGTACCTGGCATGTATGCCAGTGTAACTATAATTTCAACATCAATGTTGTAGAACTAAACATGAAGATAGATAATACATTGATGAGAAATGTTCATGGACATTCGCACACGGGCCACAAAAGAGGCGAGTTGTCCCCTCCCCTCCCCTCTTGGCTTAAGAATCTACCCCCCCCCTCCTCCCCCCCACCCTGGCAAAGTTATTGCGGACGTCCAATAAAAATAGTGGTATATTAAATTTATGGTAAGAGGTCCTGCCCAGAAATTGTGTAGAAAGGTATTAGCTTGCAATTCATGTAACTGATATTCGAGGGTGTAGGCATACTTCGAGCAATGTCACGTCTATACGCTACAGTCACATGTTGAAGCAGTAGTTTTATTGATGTCGCAATAAAATGTGAGCCATTGAACGCGAGTGTTCCCATCGCGCATATTAAAACAAATGGCCGCCCATGTAGGCCTACGGTGGATTCATAACGATTTTAGCACGTTTTATTTCTTTATACATTTCGGTGCATATTTAGAACGTGCAGTGCAGCCAAACTTTGAGACTGAAAACTTAATTTTAGTAAGTCAAAGTATATCTAGTTTAGATGTTCTATCATTATTTATTTATATCAAGTTTTCGAGGGTCGACTCGTTGAAATAGAAAAGATCGGTCAACTCGGTATACGTTTTCTACTGGCTGTGAGAAATAGGTTTCTACGGCTGCCTAACTAATGAAATGTAACACGAAGTTAGTCAATTCAAGGACCTGGTACAAAAATAGCGTCATAAGTTGAAGGGAAATGACCAATGCGTCATATTATGCATAATGCTTTTGATAGCGCACTTTCCTGGTATTGGATGAAACATGGCGCCCATGGGCACAGTTGGCCACTGTCTTTCTCCTATGGAGCCTCCCTACGTTGAACCACATCTTTATACTGTGGTCGACCTCCGCGCAGGCTGCTAGCGGTGATTTAAAGATCATGTTTCTCCTGTCAGAATGATCAAGTTGCAATCATTGCAAATCATTATTTTGCAGGGAGTGATTTTAGGACGATAGCAGCAACACAAATTATTTTCTATTGAGAGCTAAATGAAACATGAAATAGTCTAACCTCCAATACAGCCGATGTGACGTCACGTGAATACTCCCTTTATATGTACACCAGTACCACTACCATTATTATACGATTATACCATTAAATATATATACTAAGAAAACGCTCTGTGTGACGCGCTGATGAGCGAGCGCGTCCATGTCGACGAAATTTCTGGCAAAAAGTTCTCAAAGCTATCGTCATTGTTCAATGTAAGAGATAATTATAGAAGTGTCGCAAACGGCCTTGTTGCTCCAGCGCCGTTATACTGAAAACACTAATACCATCATCAATATAACAATGTTCATATTTGTTCAAAAAACAACAATCAACATCAACCAAAACAAAAATGACGTGGATAGATTGGAATTTTTATTTTCATAGTTGCCATTGTTCAATAAAAAATTGATTGTCCATATAAATTAAAGCTTGGAATTTTCGTTGTCATATTTACTTCACTACAATTTAGCAATACAATTGTAATTTGTACCTAAAATGCTTATCGGATCGCGTTCAAGTCAGTTTATTCGTGATCGGACAAAACTTTACTATAATGTGGCAATCTCACATTTTGCCGCCAGGTTTATTCAGAAAAATATTTAAATAAATAAAAAAATAAAATCACATTAAGAGTCTACCCGCACTCAGTAACGAAACTGATTTTTAGTGGGGGACTTTAATTTTAAGCGACTAAACCAACCCTGTGGGCTCCGAACACCATCAACGAGTGAGCGATAACCAATCAAAGATCGATATTTCAAAAAACATATGAATCAGTGATTGGTAAGTGCGAACACCTGCAGACAAGTGTAAGAATCAACAACGCCGATCCAGAACAACTTTGAATTTATTGAGTGCTTTGTCAGTAACTTGTAACTTTGTAACTTTTCAAACGATTTTTTCACAAAACTATACACCTTCAATCCACATCGAGGCTTGTGGATGGTCCAAATTTCAGCTAGGTCAGACTTTCCGTTCGACCGCTATCGACAGACATAAAAAAAAAAAAAAAAAAAAAACAGAACGAGTGCCATAAAAGTCTAATGGAGACGCTCACTTCGCTCGCTCAATAAAAAATAAATGTTTGTTTATTTGTTTGTTTGTTTGTTTGTTTGATTTTTTATCCCGTATGCGTTCCTAAACCATTCATCACGTTACGATAATAATGTGGTGAGATGTTGTGTGCACGCGAATGTTTCTGAATTAGTACAACCGTTTTACAATAGGATGGCGCTCGAGTCGTTTCAACAAAATATTTTTTTTTATATATATCTGCTCCTTGTGTCCAACAATGAAGTCGGGTAGGGGATAGGAAATTAATCCCATCATCAAAAAAATCATAAAAAAAAATTAATAAAAAGAATTGAATCACAAACAAATAAAATAAATAAATCACATTTAGACTCTACCCACTCAGTAACGAAACTGATTTTCGGTGGGGGACTTTAATTTAAAGCGGCTAAACCAGCCCTGTAGGCTCCGAACACCATCGACGAGGAACAGAATCCTTACTTCTTGTCATGCCGGGTACTCACTAGTTGTAGATAAATTGAAGTCAAGATCCAAAGTTAAAACAACCCAGCCCAAACCTGGAATCGAACCCTGGACCTTCTTGCATTGGAAGTAGGAATAAACAAACTAGACAAAACGAATTTATGACTTCAAAACAAAATAATGCATTCCCAACTTACACCAAACATATCCATAACAGTCTGTTATAATCTTTATATGCATTTAATGATTAATTAATAAAAACATCGGTTTGTATTGATATTTGACCCCCGATGGCTCCGCGGGTCATTGCCCCGTATAGGCCCCCGTTGAGCCTACGCGCCTGCAGGTACCTCCTTCATGGACGGCGAAAGAGGGTAACATTATAAGCAATCATTATTTCATCTCGTAAATATTTTTACCAAACAGGTTGTCATTTTGCTAAGTGCCATTGTCAATTCTATCCTCTTAAATATCAACCAGATCCAGGATGGTAAGATGAACTGTTGTTATGGTGAAACCTGATTATCTCGTTCTAAAGTGTGCTGGGTGTCTGGTTTCTGGCAGCAGCTCACACATGGCACGCGGCTTCTGAGGTGTGCTGGGTGTCTGGTCTCTGGCAGCAGCTCACACATGGCACGCGGCTTCTGACGTGTGCTGGGTGTCTGGTCTCTGGCAGCAGCTCACACATGGCACGCGGCTTCTGAGGTGTGCTGGGTGTCTGGTCTCTGGCAGCAGCTCACACATGGCACGCGGCTTCTGAGGTGTGCTGGGTGTCTGGTCTCTGGCAGCAGCTCACACATGGCACGCGGCTTCTGAGGTGTGCTGGGTGTCTGGTCTCTGGCAGCAGCTCACACATGGCACGCGGCTTCTGAGGTGTGCTGGGTGTCTGGTCTCTGGCAGCAGCTCACACATGGCACGCGGCTTCTGAGGTGTGCTGGGTGTCTGGTCTCTGGCAGCAGCTCACACATGGCACGCGGTTTCTGAGGTGTGCTGGGCGTCTGGTCTCTGGCAGCAGCTCACACATGGCAAGCGGCTTCTGAGGTGTACTGGGTGTCTGGTCTCTGGCAGCAGCTCACTCATGGCACGCGGCTTCTGAGGTGTGCTGGGTGTCTGGTCTCTGGCAGCAGCTCACACATGGCACGCGGCTTCTGAGGTGTGCTGGGTGTCTGGTCTCTGGCAGCAGCTCACACATGGCACGCGGCTTCTGAGGTGTGCTGGGTGTCTGGTCTCTGGCAGCAGCTCACACATGGCACGCGGCTTCTGAGGTGTGCTGGGTGTCTGGTCTCTGGCAGCAGCTCACACATGGCACGCGGCTTCTGAGGTGTGCTGGGTGTCTGGTCTCTGGCAGCAGCTCACACATGCCACGCGGCTTTTGAGGTGTGCTGGGTGTCTGGTCTCTGGCAGCAGCTCACACATGGCACGCGGCTTCTGAGGTGTGCTGGGTGTCTGGTCTCTGGCAGCAGCTCACACATGGCACGCGGCTTCTGAGGTGTGCTGGGTGTCTGGTCTCTGGCAGCAGCTCACACATGGCACGCGGCAAAAACGCACACAAATTACCGTTTGTCGCCGCCGCCGTCTCTTCCGTTCAGAAATATAAATGTAATACTAACGGCGTTTGCATTAACTTTATTACGTGTTTAAGTATAGCGTCCTGATTTTGAATAAAAATCACGAAGATAGAAAATATAGATTTTCGGTACTATGCTATAGGTTTCATTTCGGGGGGGGGGGGGGGAGAGGTTGTTAAACAGTATTTTCGGTTTGATCCGTTTCGACGCCGTTAAATTAGAATCTCAAAGCACAATGTGTTGCGGTCATGCTCGTATTTTAGTTTCACGAGAGGCGATATTTGGCCAGCGCTACGATAGCAACTTGGCTGTGATCTGACCCGCGCCGAAAGATCAAGGACTCTATACAGGTTTTAAACGAGAAGTTACTGTTATGTTTAACAACACGCAAAAAGTGTTCTAACCCTGGCCAGTTAGCCTTTTCAAGATCAAGTTCATGTGCAAACAAATCGACCACAAGAAGTTTATGATGTGGAGTGGTGAAGTGGTTTGCGGGGGAGGGGGGGGGGGGGGGGGAAACAAGGTTATTGCACGGACGTGTTTCAATGCCTATTTGTGAAACAATCACTTTTGCAGCGTCTACAATCTGCCTGCACGGGCGGTGGACAACACTGTTGTGATGTGATTTTTATGAGAATAAGAATCTTAGGTATCAAACACAAAACCAGAAACTATTTACATTCAAAACACGCACACTGCACAATTATTGATACGCTGAAACCTAAAACATAACAATCTCTTTATTTGCGCCAAAGACGATTTAAAAGTAAATGTATTCTAAAACAGCTGTTACATAATTGCACATAGGTACAATCCTCTATATTTTACATTTAATCATTTATTTATATATTTATTTATATTCATTTAGCAATTGTTAAATATCGCTTCGTATTTATCATATAATTTCTAATTGCCTTTAATATGCTGCATCCTTAAGGTCACCCAATGAAGGCTACATTATAGCAGACAATGAACTGTTTTTCTCTCTCAATCAGCCAATCAATCAATCTCTCTCTCGCTCTCTCATCAATGGATATCCTTCAACACTTGAACTGATGAGGTCACATCTTTACGGTAGGTGTGACAATGCACAGTTTCAGGGTGAAATAATTAAAAATGCCTACCAATAGAATCTGTGGTGCCGCAAGGTAGCGTCTTGGGCCCGTTTCTACTTTTTCACTATTTATAGCATCAACGACATTTCAACATCACTCACATACTGTCACCACCATTCATACTGGGTCGATCTGCAGATTTATGTGTATGTATACTAGTATCATCTAATAAACTCAATGGTATCATCTTGATTAATAAATCGAGCAATGAAATTATAAATAAAGATTCCTGTTAGTTGTCACGGTAACAATACTCACTTTTATCTACGTAGTTATTACAGTCTTGCTATTGGCTGATTGTTTTCTATGTGGTCCGCCACAGCAAACTTTCAAGAAAAGCCTCTCTGCAATCTCTATAGGTATAAGTTACATGGAGAATTAGAATAACAGATCGCTGTTAATTATATTATCGTTACATATTATTTAGGTTAGGTAGATAAGTATAAAACATTTAGGTCTGAGTTTGCACCATCAACTGGCATTTGCCATCCATAGAGGTAGAACAAAGCTCGCCAGATGCAAGTAATGCTCTTCAACTGCTATTAGAGATTAGTTTGCCATTAAAATTAAACACTTATAAGATTGCTACTCATGATTATTATGATTATTGAAACTGATCTGTGAGTTGCCTACTGCGTCAATAGCTTTACACAATAATAAACCACGCAAACGCATCGATGTAGTAATGCATTGAGCAAATTATTCATACGCGGGATTTAGTTTTGTATCAGCTAAACTAGGAATTTAAAAACTATAACAATAAACTATTAATAACTCATACAACTAATAACCATTGTGATTACAATATTTTAAAGCAACATTGTTTAAAACATTCATTGTTTATCTGGTATGAAACAAAATCCCGGGTATGATTTATCTTTTCAGTATCATGAAGTGCTCTCAAGATGCCAGTAACAATCGTAAATTTTAAATTATCTAAACATTTCACTTTACCCAATTTACCCTTTAAAAAAAGTTTACCCAAAAAAATTTTAACAATCTTGTATGAATTATTATTTTGTTTTTATAAATAAGGCGTATGAATGGTATTTGTGAATGTTTGTTGTCTTTATACAAGGTATATAGTATTTAAATTTATTATTACACATATTACACGCATATTCGTTATAATAATAGGCCTATAACAGTTCTTAATCCCTTCTGAATATTTGTATTCACGGATTTTGTGTAAATGTGTTTAAAATTTTTGTAAATTCTATAGACAATCGGACATTTTCATTAATTTCAAAATGATGACCGGACAACCCATTACCTCCAATCAAAAATAATTGTACTGTTTATGTAACTTTAACAGATCCCTGATCACACAATTTCGTTACAAATTATAATTTGAGAAGGCCTACTACTTTGTATGTATATTGTCCGTCGTTCACGGACCTGAGAGAATCGCCCGCCAACGCGCCGGGTTCTAATGTTGGGCGTGGCTGTAATACCAGTCTGCTTGGTCGAGGCCACAATGTTGCGGTAGCCTACGACACAAGCATGGCTGCATGACCCAACCACCTGAAACGTTTCGTTACTTTACGATTTAACTGCTGTCGAATATTATCTCTGATCGTTGGAGACAGGAAATATAATATTCACGAGTACGATACTAACGATGTTGGATTGTTGGAGGGTAGTAAAGGTCTCTCACACCAAGAAGTAAGATAGTGTCAGGGGAGTCAGGACCGCCCACAATTAGTTTCCAACTTAACAAGTGCGAATCGCTAACGTTTTTCCCGATTAACTACTATAAATTTGGTTTCATTAAGTTTTTTGAAGGAAACCTGCTTGCACGTTTTCTTGTACGTTACCGTAAAAAAACTTACCGCAACCAAATTGTACTAGATAATCGGGAAAAACGTGAGTGATTCGCGCTTGTTAAGTTGGAAACTAAATGTGGGTGGTCCTGATACTATCTTACTTCTTGCTGTGAGAGACCTATACTACTACTGCTAGTAGGGTAGGCCTGGGTACCTATAACATGCAGTACAATGTAGGATCATTTCCTAGTTCGTGATATATCAAATAGATTTATGTGCATATAATATAGTAGGCCTACGTATCTACAATTCAAGGCCCTCAGAGGCGCATGGAGGTGGTTCGTTGCTCCAAGTGGGCTATAGTAGGCTAGCTATAACTGTCATGCCGCATAGAGGGACAACTTTTCGCACTTGAACGCACTGCCGTATACTTTTATTCGTGTTGGTGTTAACTGTTGACGAATTATTAAACTATTACAGTTCAGAGTAGTTCAGGGTTGTCACGGAAGATGCCGAACACAAGGCTATAGTCATCAGCCCGACACGGACTCTCGCGCGAGCCGTTTTCTCGACAACTTCCATTTGAGTTTTCATTCGAGAGTTTCTCGGGAACCAGCAAACACGATTTTAAAGTTTCGCCCACTATTGAAAAGTAGAATCTTCAACCGCTCGATTGCATGTAACATTACTATTGTAATACCATTTATTGTAAGAGTCTAGCAGTTACAAAACGTACTAAATTTAATTGCAAAAACACCGGTACACAAACAGCTTGGGACATGAAGCTATCAACATGTTCTGCCAGGTATTGTGAAAAAATGAACACATAAACACGGCCGATTTTAACTAAACTCTCGAATGAAATTTGACAACTTCATCGTCTTTAACATGCCACTTATAGTTTATTCGTGTTTTTTTTTTTCTTTTTACACTTTTTATAAAAATCAATGTTTGGTCCGCGTCCAGTTGTGTGGCTCGGTCTCTCGAGTCTTGACTCGTCCTTGGAGAATGATCCAAAGGATTTAGATGACCTTGGGGGGAGAAACAGGTCAAAGTGCCATGGCGGCGATCGTCGATTACTTTGTTTACCGAAACTCCGCTAGAAGGTCGACGAAACCCCGGCAGGGGATTAGGATTACCTTGGGTAATCATCAAGGTCCGTTTGGTCCGTAAACGCTCGAAGCAACGGACCCAAGGTCCACTAGATCGCTTGTTACTCCGCTAGGAGTAAATCCAGTAGACCTTGCAACGGACCTTGGGTAATCATCATTTGCATCTAGAAGGCTCTGACGATGGATTTTGTAAACAAACAAGTGACCTTCGAGTGCCTACATAGAGCTCATGGTGTGCTAGCTAGTTACGTGTGATCTAAAAAAGCTGTCATGAAGAAGAGCTCATCAAGTCTGAAAAAGAGCTCATCAAGTCTGCCTTTGGGCCCGAGTCGAAGTGGTCTGGAGCCGGAGCCCGAGCCAAACGCCTCGGAGCATGAGAGAGGCTCTAGTAACAGTCTGGTGGAGGAACCCGACCCTGTCCTAGCCGATAGACGTCACGCCCCAACTATCAAAGATGAGGTTACGACGCTGCTTCTTAGCTCGGTGCTCGAAACAGTCATTGATACATGGGAAGGTAAAAATAAATCATGAAGGTGTCTGAGCGCTGTTGCTTGGTCTCTCCGCCCCCCCCCCCCGCTCCACCAATTCCTCAAATTAAAAAATTAAAAATATGTAATAATTTGCACCCAAAATGTACCGTACTATTTTTTCACCCTATGAACTCCCCCCCACCCCCCCCTCAACGAGTTGAAAGTAGGTACAATCAATTGATGGAGGGGATGGGGGGCCCGAAAGGGGAACTAAATTAATGGCATAACTGTTCCACCCATTCTCTAAATACTAAAATTGAACTTACGTAATAATTGCAAAAAAGTGCACTATTTTGTCTGCCTTATTTTGGATTATGGAACTGGAAATCATGCTAGTTTAATCAGCATAAGTGAAAACAAAATAATGGGGTTGGGTTGTCCATGCATAGAGAGGAGAAAGGGGCCGGTATCATTTACCCCTGAGATCCCATACTAAACCGGGTAAGTCCCCAGACCTTCTGCATTGGCAGCCGGAATACATGCAAGAATATGCCCGACAAGCCACCACCAGTAATATCAGTAACAATACCAGTAACAATAATACCAGTAGCCTAACATTTTGCGTTAGTCCTATATGCTATAGTACTATTATTTTTACGAGTGGCAGCTGGGTGAGATTATGTGGGGTGGAGGGGATTATCAGTGTCATGTTCAAGATCTTACAGTAAACGTATCAATAGGCCTAGAAGTAGATCTAGATGAATAATGTAATGACGAAGCATTGACTGTACAAGAGTTATACGTGACTTTAGTGCAGGTTGATATTTCCCGGTATTTATTGAGGAAATTGGATGTCCTACGCAAGCGGCAAGCCGTGCAGCAGCAGCAAACGCAACATATACAATATAGTGCGCATGTTGAACTGCCTAGAGCATTATCTTGGGCAATCAACAGACAAAATAAGTGTTTCCAATAATAAATTTAGTTGTCTTGGAATACCTAATATTTGCTTACTTTTGAGCGTGACGAAAGAGAAGCGGAGTTTTCTCTGTGTGAAGATAAATCTCAATAATTTCATCCAAGCCGACCCAACTACAATGCCGTGCTTTATCTGCGTCTGGCTGGACCCGGTTTAGAATTTGTGCCAGGTGACTCTGCCAGTCGTAAGACGCGGCGAAATGAGGGCCTCCAATTTCCCTTTTCCGGTACTTTTTTTATATCCAATTTTCCTTATGTCCTACTTGTGAGCCGAAGCGGTCCAATGCGGTATACACGCAATAATGCGTATTCGAGAGTGTGTGTGGTGTTGAGGGGTTCATTCTTAAGTTGTACCTTGAAGTTTATCAAGACGCTAGCATTGACGGGAATCCGTTTTCACATCATTATACCTTCATGTAGCGTAAATAGCCTATAATAAATATATACTGGCCACGCCGTAAGAAGCAAGGTGTCCCCTAAAATTCTGAGAAGAGATGGTCGCTCCACACGGTCTATTTTAACGGTATTCAACTCGAGATTGCCCGATAGTTGCATTGTAAGTGTCCACTGCATTGACTGCACCAACCGTGAATGGAATGCGACCTCACCACATCTGACTACATGCGGCCGATATTACCACTACAATACCTGGACCCTTATTCTGTAAAATGTTCTCGTTCTCGTGTGAAACGAAAACGAAATCTGCACCCGTTCCGAGGCTAGAAGGTACCAGCAAATAGTATTTCTCCATTGTAGTCACGTTTACGGTCACAGCTGACTATAATTATCAGAATGCAGAACGAAATCAGCCGCCAATTATGAATATGAAATTCTGGCACAGATTTTAGTCACATGGCCAACTGCTTGCGACAATAGTAGTCCCCGTGGAGCTACCGAGACCTCCTATCTTCTAAATCATGGCCGACCGAGTTCCGCCATCAACTTAATGCTAAGGTGTAGTTTTATCTCTATTTGACAACACTTTGACATATATCTTTACTTACCACCTTGTACTATACTATTGAACTAATTATTGTAATTTAACCATGGCATATATCCATTTATTTACTTAGATTGTTGAATTTACATGTTATGTCGTTTGATTTGGCATTTCGAGTCTTTCTTGTGTCAAAAATAACAAGTGGCAGTTGTTATGGACTTGATACCGCAGCCTACTGCATGTTTTAACAGATATAGTGGGCAGTGACCGTTGACACCACATACACATGACTTCGAACAGTGCTATTCCAATGTCTTTGGACTGCAACCGAGAAATACCATTGGCTGCTACCATCCTAGCCTCCAAACAATACCAAATCGAGATTTCGTTTAGTTCTCGTTTCGTTTCACACGAGAACATTTTACAGAATAAGGGCCCTGAGGCAGGAGAACGGGATGGAACTAGATAACGGTTGGTAGTTGTCACACGCGTTACTTTACTATTACATATTCCGTGACGACAACACCTTGCAAGTGAACGCGTCGGGACTATACCTTTCTATTGGGTGAGGTGAGAGAATGTTGAATGTAAGTAAACAAAGACGTATTGATCGATCAAATCTCTGCAATTAATACAACCATAATTTTACCAAGATAACACTTTTTTACCAGATAGCTACTCTAGAACCAGAATCATTATTTATTTATTTATTTATTTATTTATTAAATATTCCTATTCACAAATTTTATAATAATTAATAGAGGTTGACAGAAAAGAGCACAACTCCAAACACAAGGAGTTACTGCCAACCCATACTAACCCCCAACCCGGTTTTTCAATCGGTTAACGGGTCGTTAACGGGGCCGTTAGCTGACGGTCCGTAATCCATAACCCAACAAACGCTATACAGATAACGGACCGTTAATGACCGATTGAAAAACCGGGTCTTAAATTAAAAACTAAATATAGGCCTAGCAGTGAACATAATTATTAAATAATATTAAAAAAAAACTGGAAAAGGTTACAGTTCCCAACATTCCACAGATGGATTCTCTCAACATGTTATTGGCTCAACTTTCCCCTGTCCAAGGTATACTGGCGTGCCCGAGTAGCACCTGTCCTATAATGTGTTACTATGACACCCGTATGTCGTAACATCAGTGGTAAAGACAGCCCCCCCCCCCCCCCCACACCTAGATGACTTTCATAGTCGTCTCCTACCACTAGGGGCGCCCGGTGTTGCTAAGGGTTTGTTTTCTTTATGGGAAATAACCTCCATGAATTTGTTACCTAGAAACAAGGGGCGCCCCTAGGGGGTAGGGGGACAACTATGAATACGGATCTAGTCGTTCTCTACCTCTAGGGCAGCTCGTTGTTGCTGTTTATGTTTTTCTATATGGGGTTTGAAACTGTTACCTGGCAAGAACGGGGATCCATAGGGGTAGGCGACTTCTATCTGTACTATCTGTTTTGGTTTATGGAATATTAATTACCATTAGCCATTGGAAAAGAGTAGCCACTACGTTTTAATGCGTCGCGGGTTGTCGAGATAAATATCTATGAATTATTATTGTTCTAAACAATACATTGCTATTTAAAGATCCTTTCCACGACGACAAATGATCTAAAAGGTTGAGAAAGTGGCTAAAACAAAAATAATGTTATGCATTCTCTGGCAACATCATGACCCTAACGGTAAATACCAAATAATAAACTTGACATAACGCAAATTAGTCCTATAGCTGTTATAGTTGTCCCAAGACTACCTTACACATGCTTTCGTCACAGGCGCCTGGTTCGTAGCCAATCAGCGATGGGTATTGGCGCTGGTGTGTCTCGGGCGATTCGCCGGTTGGCTACGACTGCCCCGGATGTGACGAAAGCAGGTGTTAATTAGTAATCCTGGGTCCACTATACACACATGCGCTTGCTGGTACATTTTAGTTAAACATAAATAACGTAGTTTATAAAGTACCACGTTAAGCTCGTTCTTATTTCTGCTTTACGTCTCTATTATTGCAATCATGCTATTCGGGAGCGGTGATAGATGCAGATAAAGGAACATTAACAAAAACCCAGGCCTTATCCGGGATTCGAACCCACTCCACGTCCCTTGATGGCATCTTAGGACTAGCATGGGCCACCACGGACAGCCTTACTTTCTTATTGTTATTCTAGAGGGAAAGGATACTATCAGGCCATGTTATTATTTGCTATATATGATACGTTTTAAAGTTTGAATGGAAGAATAATTTTACTTAGTAATTTCATCTTGACGAGACATTGCGACGTTCATGTTAAGTAGGCGTTTATGCTTCCATAAGCATAAACATAAGCACTAAGCAGCGTAAACCACGTTAAATCTAGTGATGCGGACGATAATCGTATATCGATAAATATCGATAATATCGTATATCGATACGATACAATATGCGCCGTCGTATCGCGATATTCATGACGATATTATTTTGCACCCAGTATCATGATAAATTGTTAATACTTCATGGTATCGTCATAGTTTACAATTTCGCATGGCGGTTATTTGATTATTCTATTGATGTTAGCCGAGCATCCCTTGGCAAAGTTTGCATGCTGCTGTTCCGCCCCCCCCCCCCCGCACGCAATGTTGGCGGTAACACAGTAGTCGTCAATGTGTAATTCAAGATCAGCAGAACGAAACTGACTCGCCATCATTAGCAGACAGACCGCCCGCTCTACACTAAAAAATAAAAATAGAACTCCACTTCGTGTGTCCACCGCCCCTTACTGTATTCTATTCAGTCTGCTGCTGCTGACGGACTATTTTTAGGCCTCGATTACCTGCACTCATTCATTGACTTCCTTCCGAAAAGTCTGCATTGTTTGACATCTTTCAAGATCCAAATCTACGTTTCACTGCTCCGCTGCCTCAACCCCCCCCCCCCCCCCCCCCCCCACCCATCCCGTCCTTCACCAGCCGACAAACCGGTTTGTTTGGCCATCGGCTACAATCACAATGCGCTATTTATTTGCTATTATCGCGATAATATCGTATCGCGATATTATTATATGCTCACGATATTATCACGATATATCGTGATATATTGTGGAAAAAAATGCGATTATCGATATGAATTTATTTATCATAACGCATCCTTATTAAATACCGTATATGAACAATTGTTATAATTTCGTTGACCCAAGGTGTTCCGACTATGCGTCCTATTCTCGTACCCATGTCAACCACTCCTCCCTTGGTCGACGAGGCGTTCTCGTTGGACGAGCTGCTGGACGTGGTACCGGAGACCATTGAGGGGCCCCAGCGCTCGGACACGCGTCATCGACGCAGCAAGGACTCGTCCGCGTCTCAACTAGGCTCCAAGAGCAAGAAGAAGACCAGCAAGAACTCGATAGAGTCGGCCACGCGCGTGACAGAGACGGAGTCGGTTAACAGCAAACTTCGGCGACCTAGCACAGACAAGAAGAAGCGGAGGGGAAGCAGGGAGAGAAAAGGGCATCGACGAACTTCAGATGAAGAGAGTCGTCGCGAGGAGAAGGTAGTGTTCTTAGATTGTTAGGCTGTAACTTTAAGGTAGTTGTAGCTACAAATAATGTGTGCACGCTTGCTCTGCAGTCGACTGTAGCTGGCGAGGAGCCGGGTACTGAGGCAGTAGACAATAAGGACGAAATCAAGGGAGGGACGTCAGTCGCCGACATGGGAGAGCGAGATCTAGCGAGCCACGGGGACCTGTCAGGAGCAAGCACGTTACAACCGGAAGAACCACCCGTTCTTTCAATTGATTCTTGGCGAATTCAGTTTCCCGATGAGACGGCAACGATCGTCATGGAGCACGGGAATCATTATAAAGGGCGCATTTCCAGGAAACTCATGGAAGGGGAAGGCACATTCTCGTGGGCGGACGGCGCACAGTACAGTGGGGCGTTCGTCGACGGAGAGATGACGGGAAAGGGACGACTCACTTGGCCCGACATGAGCAAGTATGAAGGGGACTTGGTCAAGGGATGGCGATACGGCCGAGGGCTCTACGTCGCCAGTTACAAGAAGACGGCCTACGTAGGAGATTGGGTGGCAGGACGTAAGCATGGCAGTGGACTGATATTGTACGACGACCAGGGTTCGAATATGTACGACGGTGAATGGGACAACGACCAGCGTCAAGGATATGGCCTACGCGTCTACCCTTCTGGGGCACGATATCTAGGGGACTGGAAGCAAGGCCTGCGTGACGGTGTTGGCACCATGATCTTCGCCAACGGAGATGTCTACTCGGGAAATTGGGAGAAAGGATTAATGAGCGGATATGGGGAATACATTTGGGGGGCATTCCTAAACAATACTCTGGCATCCTTTGGAGATAATGTCTATAGTGGTTGGTTTGAGGGTGGAATACGGCAGGGTGAAGCCACTTACGAACTGAATGGACGACAGCAGATATACGGTGAATGGCAATCTGACAATAAAGAAGGACGAGCAAAAGTAATTTGTGGAGATGGTTCTGTCTATATTGGGAACCCCATGTTTGAGGACGACCGTCCCGCCACAAGGAAGATCGAAACCTTGCCAGATAAACCGACGACAATGAAACGCACTTCAAAAGTTCTATCTAAAGCGAATCTTATCTCGAAACCAGGAAAGCTTCCTTCTAGGAGGATAAGTCAAAGGAAAAGTATGTCCCATCTATCCAAGCTTCCTCCCCCAAATCCTGATTTGATTCTGCACGGGTATTATTTACCGGTGTATGCTCCATTTCAACGCATCGATCTTCGGTATCACCTTGTTCTTCTGAAAACATTAAAACACCCCCAAGAAGATAGTGGATGCCAGACAGATGACACAACACTGGTTTCCTCCTCAAGCTGTGACTGTGAATTAAATAGTACGAGCCAAGGAGTGTTAGCCGTGGAAACCAAGGGGAAATTAAAAATAAAGTCGCTACCGAATGAACAAAGTACTCAAGCAGGGGATGGCTTGGTCAAAGTTCGGAATGTTTCTTCACTTGAGGAGGAAATTCCAACATTGCAAAAAAGCAACTCAAAAACTCTCAATGCTAGAACCACATCCAATAAATTGAAAGTCTCAAAAGAATCTCAACAATCTAGCCCAACAACACAACAACAACAATTGAGGGTCTCAAAAGAATCTCAACAATCTAGCCTAACAACACAACAACAACAATTGAAGGTCTCAAAAGAATCTCAACAATCTAGCCCAACAACTCTACGACAATTGAGGGTCTCAAAAGAATCTCAACAATCTAGCCCAACAACACAACAACAATTGAGGGTCTCAAAAGAATCTCAACAATCTAGCCCAACAACACAACAACAATTGAAGGTCTCAAAAGAATCGCACCAATCTAGCCCAACAACACAACAACAACAATTGAAGGTCTCAAAAGAATCTCAACAATCTAGCCTAACAACCTCTATAGATAAGAACTTAAAATATTCAGGGTCTAAACTCTTAAAAGGAAAAATTAACCGGCATAAGCACAGCCGTGGCCGCAGTATGACGAACATCCCGTGGCCAGTCAGACGTCAAGTGCTCTACCCCGGCGGTCAGACCGAGCAAGCGTCCGAAGAAAAGTGGCTACGCCAGACGCTCACCCGTCACCTACCCGCAATACGGCAGGTGTATGAGGAGTACGCGAGGATCGGCTGTTGCAGCGAGGAGGCTGCGTTCCAGCCCTTCTTGTTGCGGGCGATGCTGTGGCAGTTTTACCGCGACTGCAAGATAACGACAAGAGTTTCTCTGATCGAGCTGGACCAGATGCTGGCTGACAATCCACAGGCCCAAGTCTCCGCTGAGCACTTTCCGTTCGAGAGAATTCAGATGTGGCAGTTTATTTACAGGTATCAGTATCCACATTCACATTCACATATTTTCTTGTGCTATGGGAAACACACTTGTTTCAGGTTTAAGTGAGGGCGGGCAAAAGATAGTTGATAGTTACGCATTTGTAGTGACAAACTCTAGTTTGCAACAAAGACACGTCAATAAGCAATGATATTATGTTTCATTTAGGAACCACCTGTTGAATATCGTTGAATATCGTAAACACAAAGGTATACTAGAAAAACACTCTGTGTAACGCGTTGATAAGCGAGCGCGTCCATGTCCACAAACTTTCTGGCGAAAAGTTTTCAAAGCTATCGTCATTATTCAACGTAAGAGATAAAGATAAAAGTGTCGCAAAATGCCTTGTTGCTCCAGCGCCCGCTATACTGAAACACCAATGTCGTCATCAATATTAAAATGTTCATATTTGTTCAAAAAATAACAATCATCAAAAACCAAAACAAAAAGGTGCAAAGATTAGAGTTATTATTGTCATAGTTATTATAATTCCTGCCATTTTTTCAATACAAGATTGACTGTCCCTATAAATTATAGCTTGGATTTTTTCCTTGTCATATTTACTTCACTACAATTTAGCAATACATATGTAATTTGTACCTACAATACTTATCGGATCGTGTTAAAGTTAGTATATTCGTGACCGGACGAAAAGTTACTATAACATGGCCATTGGGTTTGAAACCCAATGACATGGCTATCTCACATTTTGTCGCCAGTTAGTTTTAGAAAACAACTTATTAGTAATTGTTGTGTAACTTTTTTAACATCTCGACCGATTTGGCCACGAAACTAATGGCACATTGAAGCTTGTGGATGGTCCAAATTACAGATTGATCGGACTCTCCGTTTGATTGCAATCGCGAGACAAAAAACAAAGAAAACAAAAAAACAGTAGTGACATAAAAGTCTAATGGAACTTGAATATTGTTGTTGCATTTAGGCCCAGTTCCAACGAAGGTTTTAAGCGGAAGTTAATTTGAAACTGTGTCATTACTGACTTGTGAAAGAAAAATTATTTTTCATGTATAACAAAATATGAATCAATCTCAATTCTCAATCCCCCCTAATGCCAGAAACAAACAGGAGATAGTTAGGCTATCCGTAAATGCACTAGACTAGGAAAACGCTCTGTTTGACGCGTTGATAAGCGAGCGCGTCCATATCTAAGAACTTTGTGGCGAAAAGTTCTCAAAGCTAATAAAAACAACAATTAACAACAATTCAAGAATGTGCATTTCAAAATTTTTTCTAATTTCCAAAGCTATTATACTTCCCGATATTGTTGAATGCAGTGCAATGTGCGTTGCTAAGAATTTTCATTGTCATTCTGTCTAGTGTTTTCGCGGCGGTCCGCCACCGTTACTAACAGTTATTGAGTGTAACTTTGTAACTTTTCGAACGATTTTGCTTCAAAACTATACACCTTCAATCCACATCGAGGCTTGTGGATGGTCCAAATTTCAAGTTGATCGGACTTTCCGTTCGACCGCTATCGACAGACATAAAAACAAAACAAAAAACAAACAGAATGAAGTGCCATAAGAGTCTAGCACAAAAAAAAACCCAGAACGAAGTGCCATAAGAGTCTCGTGGAGACGCTCGCTTCGCTCGCTTAATAATAATCTTGTGACCAAATTGTTAGGTGGTACGATCAATGACTACATGGCCTCTACGTTTCGATTGCTAACATAAATCGAACATCTATATGACCTGCGTAGCCTGATCGACGTCGCCTGGACGTTGTACGCCAGTAAGGGTCTCGGCAGCGCCGGCTCGCGAGGCGTGTTGGGCTCTGCGTTCGACAAGCTGATGTACGATGACGTGTTCTCGCGCCCCCCCGTCCCCCAGGGGAGCGTCTTGTTCGAGCAGCGCGACCTGTTGCCGCTCGCCGCCGTCTACATGTTGTACCAGAGCCTGGGGGAACCCCTCGCCGCGAGGACACTCCTGCAGCTGACCTGTTGCCGCAAGGGGACCGAGCCGGAGACGCCGCCCCCGCGCGCCATTGGCCACTACCCCGACTTCGTCATCAACGGCGTCAACGCGTTCGTCCTCGCCGAAGACCTCACCTTCCTGCCACGGCCACCTCCCCTCGCGAGCGTCGAAAAGCCCGTCTTCGAGGTGACGACGGACACGACTCTCGCGGTCTTCCGAAACGTCGGGGTCCACCGGCTGACCAAGGTCCTCGTCGAAGTCTGCCCCTCCATCAAGGCGGACGGAGTCATCGTCAACATGGATTACCAGATGACTTTCTTAGAGTTCTATGAAGTCTTAATCAAGTGCGAAAGTCGTAGTTATCGGTGTGAACAGCGGAGGTTGGCGAAGCTGGCAGCGTTGGAGAAGTACAGGCTCGAGTTGGAAGCAAAGCGAAGTGAAGAGGATGAGAAGGTTGTTGATATTCCCATTGAGTTGCCAAATAAGTCCGGTAAAACGAAACAGAAGAAGGGTTCCAAACTCAAGGTCTGACGAAAGCAAACAGACAGTCAATGCAATGAAGTTCTATCACCTGATGTAGAAAATCAACTTTAACAAATTATGTGAAACGCCAATAGATGTACAAAAATTGTGTTACGCAATATTACACACAAACGTTTGAATTCTCTTTGGTGTTAAACAATCATGTTTCATTCTCATTGTGTGATTCAAATTGTTTATCTGACTCTTTTTATCCATTGGAGATGAACTATTCTTTAGCTTTGGTGTTGACGTTTGATTACGAAAATACGTAAATTAATGTTTCTCTTTCTATGTATTTTCATAAATGATTTTTCACGATATGGAAATGGCATCATGTATCGAGTAAAATAAAATAATGTTAACAATCTGTTCTCACAAACATGGGTGTTACTAATGTTTCGAATGTTGATTATATGGCAAATCCCAGTAATCAAATGGTATTAACTGTTCTCAGGGTTGTTTTAAATGCAATCATAAACGAAACACCGTTACAGATTTTGCACTGAAAATACTTTATATCCTAGCACAAGTGCGTTATATAACCGCAATAAAAGTATGACGTGACATGGTTTAAACTTTAGTGTAGTATTCATAGGTTGCACGTACGTCACATCTTTGCGCGTAGCGGCCACATTTGTGATCAAACTTTGACGTTACCATGGAGAAACAATTGAAGGCTGTTGTGGTAGAACACAGAAATTCTTAGTTCTTTAAAATTTACTCTGTTTTTGAGATAAAATTGGTATGTGTATTAATTAATATTTTATTTATTTATTACTTATGTTTACTTTTTAAGTTCTAAATCAGGCATATTTATTAAATTTCAATAGTATTTTCCAATGATCTAGGATTGGTCCGCATCAATTGTGTCTCAATCATGGCCGCTGTGACGTCACGTGGGAACTATGAATAGCCTAATAATATTGACTGTATACTGGGCGCTGAAAAATTAAGGAACAAATAATGTAGAAACGAATGCATGTCATGCAAATTTTATCAAACAATATACGGTATGTAGACAAACATTTATAGATCACACACTTATCTATATAGCTATATACGTTACCCTCAGGTTGGTGTTTAATACGCACAAGCGTGACAGTGGCGGCCATTTGAGAGTTGGTGACATTTACAGCTCAAACGAAACGTATTTACCCCGCGTATGAAAAGTGAAAACTAATAGCAGCAGCGAGGTTGGGTGGGCCACCGCCCACGTGGCTTCCATTATTGTCGAGGAGTCACCGGCACCTCCACCACGACAAACTGGTCGCGCAGTTTAACCCTACATCAGTTTGTTATCTCATTGAGATTTTAGGTAATTACTATACCTTATTTACATTGATGTAGATAAAACGGACACAATATTATTTTGTTTTGTTTGTTAATTTCAATAAACGTAGTCTACAATTTGTAATTTGTATTCAAGTGCGGATGTTAATTATTAAGGAAGGATTTTTGTAAAGTTAACCTATAATCCTATAATATTTAACTAAATATTAACACAAACTGCAAACTGCAATGTTTGGAAGGTGGATTCGATGCAGAAAAAATACCCATACTGTTAGTTTAGAGGCGAATAAGTGGTCACAATAACATTAAATTAATATTAATAATGCAGTCAATTAAAGCTTAGTTTAACCAGGTCGTGTTGCGGATCAAATGATACAGAAATAAGATATGAAAAATTATAATTCATGTACACATAAGTATTTTTAGATATTTTTATATGAAGGTCAAATTGAGGTACAACCCAGTCACAATCGAGACAAATCTATACAAAAATATTAAAAAGCATATTTTCTGAGTGGTATCCAAATTTAAACCATATCCATTTATGGTGGGTATAATACTACTTTGACTACTACACCAGTTGTTACATGTCAACTTGCTAATTTAATTTTCATCGCAAAGATTTTCTGGTGAGGTATGTTTCTTTATTATTATTTTGGAGTAATATCGTATCTTGGAGTCGTTCTATTTCTTGTGACAGCTACAACTCTTAAACCACTATGGCCAAACAGCTGCAAGCCGCTATATTACTGAACTACACACGTCGTGTCTACGAATGAACGACGATCGAGACTGCACTTCATCTGTCTACAAGCGTACAGCCACTGCACTACACGTAATTACAAGCGTACAGTCACTGCACTTCACGTGTCTACGAGCGTACAGTCACTGCACTACACGTGTCTACGAGCGTACAGCCGTAATGCACTACACGTGTCTACGAGCGTACAGCCACTGCACTACACGTAAATACAAGCGTACAGTCACTGCACTACACGTGTCTACGAGCATACAGTCACTGCACTACACGTGTCTACGAGCGTACAGTCACTGCACTACACGTGTCTACGAGCGTACAGCCGTACTGCACTACACGTAATTACGAGCGTACAGCCACTGCACTACACGTGTCTACAAGCGTACAGCCACTGCACTACACGTAATTACGAGCGTACAGCCACTGCACTGCACGTGTCTACGAGCGTACAGCCACTGCACTACACGTGTCTACGAGCGTACAGCCACTGCACTACACGTGTCTACGAGCGTACAGCCACTGCACTACACGTAATTACGAGCGTACAGACGTACTGCACTACACGTGTCTACGAGCGTACAGCCACTGTACTACACGTGTCTACGAGCGTACAGCCACTGCACTACACGTAATTACGAGCGTACAGCCGTACTGCACTACACGTGTCTACGAGCGTACAGCCACTGCACTACACGTGTCTACGAGCGTACAGCCACTGCACTACACGTAATTACGAGCGTACAGCCGTACTGCACTACACGTGTCTACGAGCGTACAGCCACTGCACTACACGTAATTACGAGCGTACAGCCACTGCACTACACGTGTCTACGAGCGTATAGCCACTGCACTACACGTGTCTACGAGCGTACAGCCACTGCACTACACGTAATTACGAGCGTACAGCCACTGCACTACACGTGTCTACGAGCGTACAGCCACTGCACTACACGTGTCTACGAGCGTACAGCCACTGCACTACACGTAATTACGAGCGTACAGCCGTACTGCCGTTGAGTGAGAAACCGTACTGCACTACACGTGTCTACGAGCGTACAGCCACTGCACTACACGTAATTACGAGCGTACAGCCGTACTGCCGTTGAGTGAGAAACCGTACTGCACTACACGTGTCTACGAGCGTACAGCCACTGCACTACACGTGTCTACGAGCGTACAGCCACTGCACTACACGTAATTACGAGCGTACAGCCACTGCACTACACGTGTCTACGAGCGTACAGCCACTGCACTACACGTGATTACGAGCGTACAGACGAGACTGTGGGAACCTTAGAGGCGCCCTTGAACCCCTGCGTGTGGTCGTTGGTTGGTTTGCTATGCCGTTATACTCGGGCGGGCCGCAAACTACGCGAATCACCGGCAGTCACGTCATCAAGGAAACGATCTGCATGCGATGTGTACAGTTACAACATTCTCACAGTTGGCCCGGGTCGGCGGGCGTTCGCAGTCGTGACGCATTATTACCATTATATTCAGGTTTGCGATGGTAATAATAACGATGGTAATAATAATAATAATAATAATAATAATAATAATAATAATAATAATAATAATAATAATAATAATAAAAATAATAATACTAATAATAATAATAATAATAATAATAATAATAATAATAATAATAATAATAATAATAATAATAGTAACATAAAAATAATAATAATAATAATAATAATAATAATAATAATAATAATAATAATAATAATAATAATAATAATAATAATAATAATAATAATAATAATAATAATAATAATAATAATAATAATAATAATAAAAATAATAATAATAATGAATATAATAATAATCGTTTTTTTTCATCCTTTAATTTTTGAATGTACAAGCTCATTTCCAGCCAGGTAAAATTCTACTACAAACACTTTAATAAATAAATTGAAATTCTTAGAAAGTATTTTTATACAAAATGCCCACATTCACAAAATCAGCTTTAAAAAAATAAAGAAATAAAATAATGAAACATTGAGTGGAATGTCTATCGTGCAAACAGAATTTGGCAGAAGAAGGCACGTACGCGATCGCAGAGCATTTCGTATTCCTGGCCCTAGGCTGCCTCGTCCTACGCTGAGAGCAACACCGATGAACGAGTTCCTAATTAGGCCTTCTTCGGCACAGCAAGTTATTATTTGCCCGAAATTATGACCATATACCCGAGGTCACTGACATCTGTTTGTTTGTCGTACGTCATATGACCTAGCTGTCTAGTTACTGTACGTTGTATGAAATTACCTAGCTGTCGAGGGATTGTACGTCGTATGACCTAGCTGTCTAGTTACTGTACGTCGTATGAAATGACCTAGCTGTCGAGTTACTGTACGTCGTTTGACCTAGCTGTCGAGTTACTGTACGTCGTATGAAATGACACAGCTGTCGAGTTACTGTACGTCGTATGAAATGACCTAGCTGTCGAGTTACTGTACGTCGTTTGACCTAGCTGTCGAGTTACTGTACGTCGTATGCAATGACCTAGCTGTCGAGTTACTGTACGTCGTATGACCTAGCTGTCTAGTTACTGTACGTCGTATGACCTAGCTGTCGAGTTACTGTACGTCGTATGACCTAGCTGTTGAGTTATTGTACGTCGTATGACATAGCTGTCGAGTTACTGTACGTCGTATGACCTAGCTGTCGAGTTACTGTACGTCGTATGACATAGCTGTTGAGTTATTGTACGTCGTATGACATAGCTGTCGAGTTACTGTACGTCGTATGACCTAGCTGTCGAGTTACTGTACGTCGTATGACATAGCTGTCGAGTTATTGTACGTCGTATGACCTAGCTGTCGAGTTACTGTACGTCGTTTGACCTAGCTGTCGAGTTACTGTACGTCGTATGAAATGACCTAGCTGTCAAGGGATTGTACGTCGTATGACATAGCTGTCTAGGGATTGTACGTCGTATGACCTAGCTGTCTAGGGATTGTACGTCGTATGACCTATAGCTGTCGAGTTACTGTACCTCGTATAACATAGCTGTCAAGTTACTGTACGTCGTATGACATAGCTGTCGTCGAGTTACTGTACGTCGTATGACAAAGCTGTCTAGTTACTGTACGTCGTATGACATAGCTGTCGAGTTACTGTACGTCGTATGACCTAGCTGTCTAGTTACTGTACGTCGTATGACATAGCTGTCTAGTTACTGTAAGTCGTATGACATAGCTGTCGAGTTACAGTACGTCGTATGACCTAGCTGTCGAGTTATTGTAGGTCGTATGACCTAGCTGTCGAGTTACAGTACGTCGTATGACCTAGCTGTCGAGTTACAGTACGTCGTATGACCTAGCTGTCGAGTTACTGTACGTCGTATGACCTAGCTGTCAAGTTACAGTACGTCGTATGACCCAGCTGTCGAGTTATTGTACGTCGTATGACCTAGCTGTCGAGTTACTGTACGTCGTATGACCTAGCTGTCGAGTTATTGTACGTCGTATGACATAACTGTCGAGTTACTGTACGTCGTATGACCCAGCTGTCGAGTTATTGTACGTCGTATGACCTAGCTGTCTAGTTACTGTACGTCGTATGACCTAGCTGTTGAGTTATTGTACGTCGTATGACATAGCTGTCGAGTTACTGTACGTCGTATGACATAGCTGTTGAGTTATTGTACGTCGTATGACCTAGCTGTTGAGTTACTGTACGTCGTATGACATAGCTGTCGAGTTATTTTACGTCGTATGACATAGCTGTCGAGTTACAGTACGTCGTATGACCTAGCTGTCGAGTTATTGTACGTCGTATGACCTAGCTGTCTAGTTACTGTACGTCGTATGACCTAGCTGTTGAGTTATTGTACGTCGTATGACATAGCTGTCGAGTTACTGTACGTCGTATGACATAACTGTCGAGTTATTGTACGTCGTATGACCTAGCTGTTGAGTTACTGTACGTCGTATGACCTAGCTGTCGAGTTATTGTACGTCGTATGACATAGCTGTCGAGTTACTGTACGTCGTTTGACATAGCTGTTGAGTTACTGTACGTCGTATGACATAGCTGTCGAGTTATTGTACGTCGTATGACCTAGCTGTTGAGTTACTGTACGTCGTATGACCTAGCTGTCGAGTTATTGTACGTCGTATGACATAGCTGTCGAGGTACTGTACGTCGTATGACATAGCTGTTGAGTTACTGTACGTCGTATGACATAGCTGTCGAGTTACTGTACGTCGTCGACTGTGACCTAGCTGTCGAGTTACTGTACGTCGTATGACCAAGCTGTCTAGTTACTGTACGTCGTATGATCTAGCTGTCGAGTTACTGTACGTCGTATGACCTAGCTGTCGAGTTATTGTACGTCGTATGACATAACTGTCGAGTTACTGTACTTCGTATGACCTAGCTGTCTAGTTACTGTACGTCGTATGATCTAGCTGTCTAGTTACTGTACGTCGTATGACCTAGCTGTCGAGTTACTGTACGTTGTAAAATAACAAATAATAAATTATCATTTCCAATGGTAGGCGTACATTTACAACGCCCTTGGATAGTGTCGTTGCGTTGACATTTTAGTCACTTAAAAAACATGTCACATATTATGTTGTTGGCGGCCTGAAACAACTAAACATGAAAACATAGTCCCAAAGGTAGAACAATAAAAAGATAATAGTCTCAGAACAATGTAGTAATAAATTAACCGCTAACTATCCGACTCTATATGGTATGATTCTCCCCCTTTTTTGTTAACTGACACTAAATCCATTAACAGTGAAGTGTTATTTGATCATGCCACATTGAAACTACTGTGTTCGATAACGAAAAAGTAGTAATCAACTAAGTTTTCGGTTAGATATAACTATTGTTACCAGTACAGGTAACTTCAATGGAGGTCCTAGACGACCTATGCGCGTTCCTAGATGGCCGCCGTATTTTATGATTGCTTGTCTGTTTACATTTATCGTGTGCGTGTTCCTGCCTGATGTGTTATACATAGCCCAGCGGCTACCATTGATATTGATGGTTAAAAACAGAAGGTACCCGAGTAAATAAAATGCTCATTGGACATAATAGTCTTTCAAATATTGAAAACAATAATTTATCAAGGTATAGTATAGCCGACATTCTGCGAATAATCTATTGTTGACATAATAGTCTTTCAGCTCAGATATTGAAAACAATTTATCAATTTATAGTATAGCCGACATTCTGCGAATAATCTATTGTTGACATAATAGTCTTTCAGCTCAGATATTGAAAACAATTTATCAAGGTATAGTATAGCCGACATTCTGCGAATAATCTATTGTTGACATAATAGTCTTTCAGCTCAGATATTGAAAACAATTTATCAAGGTACAGTATAGCCGACATTCTGCGAATAATCTATTGTTGACATAATAGTCTTTCAGCTCAGATATTGAAAACAATTTATCAAGGTATAGTATAGCCTATAGCCGACATTCTGCGAATAATCTATTGTTGACGTCTCAAAAGAGAACCACTTTTTTTGTACGTCTAGATAGAAGTCAAGGTCCGACCTTGGATACCAGTGAGTTAGGTATCTTAGTAACAATTATGTCTATGGTCCCAATTACTTAAGATGATCGAGCTATTTCTGTGTATTATTGGTCCAGTCTTTTTAATTAATAGTCAAGTCAATTAAGTCAAAAATAAATTCTGTACTAAAACTTTGAGGATAATGTTCACACAACCTCGTTCAATTAGACCTAACATGTTCCCAGATGCTCCAACATAGGATAAGCTTGGAATCCTTGAAAAACTACGTCATTCCTGGAATTTATACATTGTACACCCACTGAAAGCAAAATGAGCCATAAATTATTTGGAAGATATTTTTTTTTTTTTTTAAAGTGCTTGGCATGCATTTATTACCTTGGTGTAGAGTCTACACCAAGGGGCGCCCGTTGTTGCCTGGTAACAGATTCATGCATGTTATTTCCAATATTCATGGTTCCCACGTGACGTCACAGCGGCCATGATTGCGACACAAAAAAATTGATGAGGAACAATCCTAGATCATTGGCGAATATTATTAAGATTTACTAAATAAGCATAACTTAGAATTTAAAAAGTAAAAATAAGTGATAAAAATATCAGAAATTACCACACATACCAATTTTATTTAAAACACAAGCTGAATTTGAAAGAACTAATTATTTCTTTGTTCTATCACAAGAGGCTTCAATTGTTTCTCCGTGGTTTAAGTGGTAACGTCAAAGGTTGATCACAAATGTGGCCGCCACGCGTACAGATGTGACGTACGTGCAACCTAGAATAGAAGACAAATACTTAGCAACACCGGACGCCCCTAGTGGTAGGGGACGACTATGAATTCCATCCAGCCCGTTGTTGCTAAGGATTTGTTTTCTATATGGGAAATGACACGCATGAAATTGCTGCACTCCACTCAGCACCGATGCAGTGCATTCTAGTGTTTGCATGGAGCCGCATGGGGTACTATAGGAATAGTTAGCGACGCACTTCACAGGTGAGTAACCTGTTTCTCTTGTTTACAGCAATGCCTTTTCTAAGGTGCATGTTTGTAGAAGCTGCATTTACTATTCCCGTGACAAAAGTGGTTTCCTGCGCCATTCCAAGGTCATCAAAAGAGCATGGTTGTACGTAGTTGTTGCTATTAATGAACCTAAACATACTTCATGTCAACTGCTACACGCAAGCTACCTGTCCTAGGGGCTAGTAGTATATATAATGACAGGTTGATAATTATTATTGTAAATATTACTACTGCTTCAATTACAATAACCTTACTACCACTACTTCTCCTTCTCCTTCTCCATTTCCTTCTAGTAAAGACGGAGACTTCATTTTGAGGGCAAGATCTAATCTTCAAAGGATACTAATTTTACCCAAGAGCAACACTTACACGCGCGTTAACTCCTCAGAAAACTAATCAACCGTAAACTTCAATAGAGGACCACAGACCATTCCTGCGTTGCAAAATCTTAGGGGTGTGCGAGAAGGAATTTTTCAGGCTCGAGACGAGAACGAGAATTTGTTTACATTAAATTCGAGAATCGAGACGAGATCGAGAAATTTTCGGGTGAATAAAATTCTTACATTGTGTAATGTGTAGAAATCACATTAATTTGACAACTTTATTGACTTTGAATGCAACTAAGACCACAATTGTATTCCTTTAAATGATTTAAATTAAGCTGTTATTTATGCAAATAAAGGTTGATACTAATAATTAGGGACTAATTACTAACTGCTAGTTAGTATTCTAGTAAAATTAATGATTAGTTAAGAAGTTGAAGACAAAAATTTAACTTAAAAGCCATGAATGTTCAAAATATTAACTTATAAAAGATCTATATATCACATGATAATATTCAAAAATCAAAATAAATGTTGTTAAATGTTCATATCGTAGATACAGCATTTTGATGATGCGGGCCACGCAAAAGATCGATTATTATTGAACGAGAATGATCACGACGCGGTGCGCAAAGTCGCCGGCAGAGTGCGTCACGATGCGGTGCGCTGAATCGTCGATAAAGAAGTTTTACTTCTCGACCGACTCTGTAGTAGCGCTGCCATCTAGCGGGAATCGGGCCAACTGTTCTCGAACTAATAAGGCGGGAATTCAAATTTCCCGAGATTTTACGTTATCTCGATTATTTTCGGGAAGAAAAAATTCTCGCGATCGAGAACGAGAAATCGATTTCTCGATCTCGTTCTCGAAATTTCGAGATCTCGCACACCCCTACAAAATCTATACAACGATGACTGACCATACGCCGGGAGCCGATCGAGATGACCGATACTGCACTGAATGTAGAAACGTGGCAAACCTGTAGCGCGCAGGTGGATAATATGAGGGGTGTCTACCCGCCGGACCCCACTTATTCTGCCTCAGTGGAGAGCTGCGATTTTACTATAGGCAATACTTCCAAGGCTTTGTGGCTAGGGCCATCTTAGCTTTGAATGTATGGGGCGTGGCCGTGGACGTCGTCTGGGGATAGTTTAGCATGGTAAATTGATTTACCAGCAGATGCAGATACAGTAACACAGATGTCAATAGTCCCGACGTAAGTATATAGTCTTTCACAGCCCTTTCGTGCTCTCTGTTTTAACGAAAATCAATTGAGATTCTTCACGTTATTTTCACACATTTGTAAACGCAGCCCGCTACTTAGTAGGGTGCACAAGCCTCATTAGTAATGCCGGCTGCGTTAAAAATTTTCAGATATCCAACCCAAGGGCGAAAATTATTCCCAATGCTCCTGTTTCAAGAAGATGATAGAAACTAGAGCTAGAGAAGTATACAATTAATTTGGTACCTTTGTACAAGCTCCAAAACATCAGCTAATTTCTTGTTTTTCAAACTAACGCGTGATTTCCTTAGCATTGATCAAAATCGAACAAACAAACCGTGTGGTTTCGGACAAACATCGATATTGTAATGAAATGACAAGATTATTTGCCCGATTTATGAGTGTTTGACGCCACAGCTTCCTCAATCGCAACTAAAGAATATTTGTTAAATTGCAAATAGCAGTATTCAAATGTGTTTTAGAAATACTTTTGTCCTGTGCAAAAGTGGTCGATAAAAGCTATAAGGATTCTTTCGCAAATAAGTATAATTAGCATCCTATGTCCACAATATATACAATGTACACTTTTTGGAATTATGTAATCATCCTGGCCCTATACATAGAATACATGCGCAATGAGATAAGAAAAGATTTGCGATTTAAATAGGATCAATGGCCGGTGAATTAAAAGGCCGGGTGTCGCGTGGTCGAGGCGTAGCGGTCAAAGCCCGCCAGACGCGGCCTTGCAGTGGCCGAGCCTTGGGCGCTCCAGCCATACGACCTTCACAACAAACAGCTCTCCTTCCATCCCGCCTACAGGTTGATGTTTGGGGGGTGGGGGTCCATCCACAGCAACCTTGTGAATGCTGACGTCAAAGGTTACCGAGGCGGAGCCAATTAGTGGGTGGCTTTTTCAAATGGTGCCATTTGATTGGCCAATGTCTCACTCACCTATGACGTCAGCATCCACATAATAGCTGTGGAAAGTTCTTGTTCTCGATATTACGTGGTGACGTGTAGCCGTCCATGACTGCCAATTCACCTAACGCCAACGATCTTTTTTCCCCTGACGCTGCTCACGAATACGGTGTAACGAATACGGTTGGGTAACCATTATGTTGTTGGCGTTAGGGGCATGATACAATGATATTACTGTGTGGGCTAGGTATGACATTGCGCAGATGCTCGCGGCAGCCGGCCCGCTCGTGACGTCACGTGGATACAAGAATCGCCCAGGGAGGCAAGTTTTTAAACACACGTTTGCAGTCACTTCCTGAAAAAAGGTGGCTTGGCGGGTCACGTGACGATCAAAACGTACGTTTTGCGCAGAATGCAAGTTTTTAAACCACAACGTCAACGAATTCACGTCTCGAAACGTGACGTTCCCTCCCGCCATCGAAATACTCGTGGTTTGATCATTTTTCACGTTTAAAATCACTGCCCCCATGATTCAATTGTACTCGATGGCAGTTAATGTTTCTTTTCAGACAGCCGTGGAGACCACAACAACAACAAACAATTGAATACGTAGTTCCGCGATGAGATTGAAAATGCCGCAGATGAAGGAGACAATAATGATTTAGACAATATTAAGATTGGTTTAAGAAGCGCGTAGACTCTTTTTACCTTTCGGATGCAAAATATATTAATAAAAACATGCTCTAGAGGTAGGCCTAGGCCCTTACTTATGAAATCTAGGCCTAGACCTTACCTTTTGACACTTGCGAGAATAACAAAAGTTTGACAACTGACAGCTGGTAAATAGTTTGTTTAGTTGTCGTTGCTAGCGCTAGGCGTAACGAAGCTCGTTTCTGATTGGTCACAGAACGTTTACAATCACAAAGTATAAACACCATGGAACAATCGCAACGGGAATAAACAGCAATACACATTTAGATCACAACGTACGTTTTGGTTTTAAAAACTTGCAAGCCACCAAAAACGAGTGGGATGGATTCACGTTTTGACGTTACGTTGTGACTGCAAACGTGTGTTTAAAAACTTGCCTCCCAGCGCACGAGTCAAGTGCACGCATTCAGGGCTCCGCTCTGAGTTATTGACAGGGGTAATCAATGAATACTGTCTCTGTTCTAATCTAAACACTCATATTTCAAATCCTCGCACTTTGTTTATGGTTGCCGTCTTGGTGACAACTTATAATCTTCTTTAGATGTCAGTAATATTGCCACAACAGAACTATTACATTGCATTTTCTTGATACCGATATAAATAACTCACTTCCGTAAATAAACACGCACACAAAACTACTCTCTGTTATGTTCGCTCGATCCTTGTTAGTTCGAAACCTTTTTACGATAGCATTATTCTCGCCAAGTCATCATAAATTTATTACGATTGCTTACTTCCACAAATGTTTATAAACTTTTCTCACTGGCTGTATCTGGACCTCTCAGTAGTGTGTCGTCTTCTTCCAATGTGCAAGGAGTCGTGTCCAAACGTCTCGTTGAGTGTAAATACTACAAAGATATTGAGAACTGTTGTCAGTGTGTTTGATTTCAGTGTTTAAAAAGTAGAATTTTCTACCCAAAGTGCTTAGTTCCGGAAGAATATAAAAAAGTAATTAACTTTTATAAAAGTGTTATTTTAGACGTACTTTCCCAGCAAACACAGGAGCTCCTGAGGAGATACTAAAATTAGGAAGCCAGTGCTAAAACTAGGATATCCTATTAGGATGTTCTAGATCCCTCCTAACAACCTCATAGAAATAGTTTCATGTACTGAAACTAGGAAGCAAGAGCTAGAATTAGGATATCCTATTAGGATGTTCTAGATTCCTCCTAACAACCTCCTGTAAAGGAAGAATCCACAAATGCTGATGCAATGACGCTTGCGAGGCTTGAGGGCTCAGGCACGCTCACTTTGATTTCGCAGGTTGTACGGCGGTTGGTGGCTTTAGCCTTTATAAAGTCTATTATAGGGGTTATTAATTATAAGTTTACTTAAAATTGTGTAGTTCGTAAAGGAAAATCCTTCGTCAAGAAAGCTTTGGTGAGTAATACCATCTTGTTATATTTAGTTCGTATGTCCTCATGTTTATGGTTATGGTTGCCCTAGGGTAGGCCTAGGTAGGTAGACCTAAGCGTACCACATGGCTTCATGCACACCACATCTGTGTACAGAAGTATGGACAGTGGACACTATAAGATAGATATAACCCTGGACTTTTTGTTCATCAGATGCTGTGCCGAAGGTCTTGGCCTGCAGTGGGGCAGAGCACTCGGCCATCAAACATGAAATTGCCGAATGGCTACGCCACTGCAGTCAGCGAGTGAAATCAAAAACATTTATGTTGGGGGGCCTAAATTCTACGATATAACTGCTAGAAAGTCTCTTGTGTAAATTGACTGCCGTGTTTTTCTTTTCTTGAAATTAATTATTAGCAATTTTTGTTTAGTAACATTCATTATGTGTTTAAAATTAGCAAAGTTGACCAAAATATGTTAAATCATAAATGTTGGTATTTATTGGCCTCATACATTTTAAGTTTGGAATTATTTGCTATTTTTTTTTTATGTTTTTCTTTTTTGTATGACCCGTGCATCTGGCGACCGGGATATTTTTAAGTTGGTGGAATTCACCCTTCACGATATATATATATATAATAACTATTTACTAAGTAAACATTAGCAAAGATGCCTGTAGATTGTTAACTGCATTTGTTTCATTAAGGTTGTTTCATTAGTTTATGATAACTTTATATGTATATTGTACTTTGTTGAATCTTAGCTGTTGCTTCCATACGATAAATAAATAAATAAATTAGTTAGCTGACAGTATTATTACTACTATTCCTAAGTTTAATGTTAAATTAGTATAATGTTAGTTGATAATTTTTTGATAAACCAAGAATGTTCTATATCTCACAAAATCATACATCACCTATAATAAGTTATTTAAAGCACAAGCTGTACAATGTTCCTAGATAAGCAAGTTGTTTAAATTGTCAAATGTAATAGTATTAAGAAACTGTTCTATAAGTTTTACATGATACCCACTTTAGTACCATTTATACCACTTATACCATTTATATTATTGTTATGCTATATTATTATTATTGTACCATTTATACCACTGTCTCATTGAATCGTCACTGCCATCTTTCATGAATCACTACAAAATATTATGCGCCCACACACAAGCCTCGCTCATGTGGGCATTCACCTTCATATATAACCAATGTTTTATTTTTTCCTATGCAATGTACTTTGTATAAGTTGAAGATGAATAAAGCGTGCTAAAAATCTGAAATCAGGTTGTTGAGATTTAATCATTACTGTCCTGTTTTTTAGTGATGTGCAAATACTCTAAAAAAATACAACACACACTACGGGTCAAATGCGTAGTCGTTCCTCATGTGCTCCTCAACTCAGCCTTTCCTCAGACCGCCCAACAACCAATCACAGAGCACATATTATGTTAACGTTAACCGGCATTGAAATGCGTGTCTGGTAAATACTTTGTCATTATACCATCGATAGGTTCGATTGATTTACCTACACCTTTGGTATGTTTTGCACTGTTTTCTATGCTTTAGCATGGGGCCCAGTGCAAAAAGAAGAAACAGGGGTAGGTAAAGTAATTAAGAACGCAATCAAATAGGAGGCACCTCTTAATTGTAAGATGTCCTAAGAGGGACCTCCTAAGTCCTTCCTAGGACATCCTAAAATTAAGAGGTGCCTCCTAAGTCCTAAGTAGGAGAGACTAAGGAGCTCTTAAGAACAGACTGAAGCTATCTTCAGTACAGACTTCCTATAAGTAGGATCTCCTAACAACACCCTCAGTGCATACTAACAGGATAAACCTCCTATTTCCTGTGACATTATGCGCGTTGTGAGGATGGACTAAAGAAGTACTGAGACCTCCTAGGATACTTAAAGGATATCCTAAGATCTTCCTACTAGGACGGCGTAGTATGAACTGAGTACATCCTTAGTACCTCCTTGTGTTTGCTGGGTTGTCAATTAGAAGTTCCGATATTATAATATGAACGTTTTTTTTATAGATATTAATAAGTGTGACGTGATGTGATACTATTTGCATATTTTGACCTACACAGTTGGTTCTCCACGTTTGTACAGCGTTAACTATTAGTAAGCAACTGTTTATTCGTATGTTTCGTTCGTAAAAGCTTTTTATATATTTTTTAAATACATTATTATTAGAGATGCAAGTTTTTCGCAATGCACGATAAAACGAAAAGTGTAACAAAACACTCTAGAGTGCTGGTTTCAACATTTCTTTACGTTATGCGTCACTGGGATTCAGATTCAAATCGCGAAATAACACCATAAAATGCTTATAAAACGAATTATGAGTTTATTCGCGATATAACACCATAATTGCCACTTTCTAGCAAAATAACACCATTATTAACAGTAATTCGTAATTTTTTATTCCCTTCCGTTCAAATCTTGACAAGAATTACAAGATAAAAAGCGAAAATAAGCAGTCCGCATCATCAACACTTACTTCTCTGCAGTCTAATCTAATCTTTGACGCCCATCACTATGTATATACATTTAGGGCCATACACATATAATAGTTTAGAAAATATAATCTTTTTTATTTTTATCGATGATTTTATGTAAAAACATGATTTTCGATTAAAAAAACAATAACACCACAAAACACCATAATTCTCAATTTTTCAAACGAAAAGTGAAGAAAAATAAAACCATTTTCTTGCATCTCTAATTATTATGTAGTAATGTACTCTACAGTTAAAAATACTAATAATGATGATGGTGTGGTGAGTGGATGTAACAACAGAAGCACTACCAAACAAAGCGATTTACAGAGTGCCGACGGATAAATACAATTTATTTTTTTAGATCCCCTAATAAAGGATTGTGCTTAATTTGGGTTCGATTTTGTAAAGGGTCTGACAAATTCAATCGAAAGAATTGTAGAATTTGTTGATTGTTCTGAACATTTTTAACTCTGATTTTCATTGGAATTTAAAACACCAGTTGTTGGGTTATTCACCAAAAAAATTACGAAAAGTCAAACCAGGATGCGTCTCAAAACTAATGTCGGCTTCGCAAATTGCCACGGAGGTACAAGGCTCGATACCCAAAGTAGAAAGAAAACTATAACAGTGAGTAGTCGAGTCTTCACCACGGTAAGTCAAATATATCAGAATAATATTGTTACTGACTGCCATATACGAACATCTCCATAAAGGCATAAAGGCACCCACATAAAGCATTCTCTAAATATATTCACGTTATTATTTTGTATTGCAGAACAGTAAGCTACAGCTATAGACCTAGTCAAAGCAATGCCGTCATCTCATCTGGTTCAATTAAGTTTCAACGATGTTACTGTTATTTTTAATTTTTTGGCATATTCAATGTAGTTTAAAACTTACAACTGATTCGCGTTATCAGGTCTTGATGAACATTACCTCCAAACACCTAGTCTAATATTATTTACACGTAATATCTAGAAGGAAAAACCACTGTATTTGAATTTGCATTTACGCTCGTATTTAAAGCCAGCACGCAATCACATTATAATTCGTATTTCAACTGTTTACAAATGAAATGTAGTCTACCGACTTTATATTTGTATTGCATGTGATGTGACGTTATACTGTACAGTGTATGGAACGGCATTATCATGTGCTACGTTTACATGGGCCTAACCGTGCCTCCTTACCACAATTTTCGGTATCGATATCGGGATCGCAAGTCGGAAATCGTAACAAAGCTAACTTACATGGTTCTTATGGCACTGTTCACAACTAAATCGTAACGTCGTAATTGATTGTAATGGGAAATTGTACGATTGCAATCACGAAACCGATTACGATCACGATGCCAAAAATTGTGGCTGGGGCTTTAGTCCAGTACCGTACTGGAATCTTGGCCCATGTAAGCATTATATAATAATACGCAATATTATTAAAATGGTACGAATCATAACTAACGTAATCGAATTAGGCGTAACTCTGGGTACGAATAAAATGACAATGCTAAAGCAAAATAATTCCAGCTAAAATGTGTTTGGTGTAACTATATATTTACCTACAAAATGCGTATTGTGTGTTTAATGTTGCTGTAACGGTTTTATCACGTTCACATGACACATAATCACGCAACGATGTGTTTATCGGTCATGTCTTCATGTTATACCACTGTACGCCTAATATTATAGTAGTTTCTACTGAGCTAATATTTCTATCCACTTATAATGCATTTTCAGTAATCATATAACAAACACCTTCAAATACGACTTTAGTTTTGACGATAGATATTTAATCAGTGGAGGAGAGTAGCATTTTAACACGCGCGAAGCGGCAGCCGGCCAGCGATCTTGTATCCACGTGACGTTATGCGCGGGCCGGACGAGATCGGGCGCGCGGGAGTGCCAGACCTAGGATATCCTTAGACCATGGCGTTAGGGGTATAATTGAATTCCCCTAACGCCAACAACATAATGGTATTTTAACCCAGCCGTGTTGTCGTTAGGGGAATAGATAAATTCCCCTAACGCCAACAACGCCCCTCACATGCATCGCGTAGCATGGTCTTCGTGAGCGGAAAAAGGTCGTTGGCGTTAGGGGAATTGGCAATCGGGGAAGTCAACGGTGTGGACCAAAATAATGTCCGAATACTCCTGTGCAACTTCATCTTGACGTCTATAGTAAGAACTAGAACAATTAAAAGTACACACTTGTTCTAGGTCTTGACTCTTGATCATGGCTGCTAGAGCAATCCTGCATTGACGCCTCGTCTTTATAACATCTTGAAACTTTGTTGTTGCTGGCAAAACTGGCGATAGAAGAAGAACTAATCTAGATCTAGAGCTAGAGCAAGAACAAGAATTATTATCTACAATAATATTCAGACACACGTCCAAAGTGTGAACTTTTTTTCTCTCCGGTTCTTTACCTCAGTAATCTAAGACTAAGGCATAAGAGGAGTAGGCCTACCGTCTAGCGGTAGAGGTCTAAGACTGATATCGAAGCGAGAGTAAGCCGAAAGTTTTAGGTTTAATAGTTTCTTAGTTTTGTCGTCCGTTTCATTATTTTCACTCTTTTAATTTTAATTGATTTAATAATAATCTTATAATCCCTTGTCAAGCCACTAACCTGTCGGTGGACTCACAGGCAGCAAAAGACTCGTGTTCGTTAGGTTTGAAGGGGGGATTTTGGTAGAATTTTATAGTTAGAAGAAGTAGATTTGTGAAATTGAGTGGAGAAAGGCAGTCCTGTCAGAATTTATAGAGCTCAATGGCTATGGCAAATAAGTTTGAATGACCAAACAGAACAATTTAGTCTTCATTTATGGTATGTTGTACATTTATGCTCAAGTTGACGCAGCCTTAAGACAGTGACTGACCAGAGTCCAGCTTACACTGCTTTTTACAAGGGAAATTCCCCTCCCCCACGCTACGTAAAACAAATTTAAAAAATATCAGAGATCCAAGGAGGTGGGGTAGTTGAACTGAAGAACTGTCGTGAGTGCGCGTGTGTATGCGTGAGTGCGTAAGCACATTATGATTTGTGCGTGATTCACTTACCAAATACAACCATCCATACATGTATTATGTATATGTCTACGGACGAAATAAATTGAAATTGAAATTGAAATTGAAACGTGATCGTGATTGAACAGAAAATAGGGGTGCGTGAAAAACAGCGTGCGTGAGTGGAAAAATGAGTAAACGTGACGTGACGTGGGTAAAACATTACTCACGCTACCACCTCTACTGCATTATTTACATCCTAACCGCAGACCGCTGCAATAGTAATCGTGTTCCGTGACATGTCATAGGCTCATAGCCTCAAGGAATGGATTACATTAGCCTCCAGTGTGTTGACGGTTCGGTCTCTGTTTCAGCCGCCAGGTCAACCCCAGATGCGTTACCGACGGTCGGACTCTCAAGACACACGAGACATGTCGTCGACGAGGTGACCCCAGAGGACGAGAACGTCGACCAGATGATTCGGATGAAGAGACAGTTGGGAGGCTGGCCCGGCGTGCTGCCTGTCGGTGAGTGATTGCCTGCCCTATTGTGTAGGGTGAAGTAGTCTTGTGAAGGAAAAATATCAATACCACAGACAACAATCCGTTATCTGTGATAATACCAATACCAATATCACCTGAGATCAGTAACTATATTTGGTTCCAACCTAAGAAGCACCCTGCCAATCATTAACCTCAAATGGAGGCGATGGTATTGCGGAGGTCATAAATGTCAATCATCCCCATTATTCAGAAAAGCACTCGCCTTGTCAGCTGGTACCGACAGCTGAATGTGAAGAATGTCGTATCGACTCGACTACGGACGGGTATCGCTCCCTGCATATAGAGGAAGGTCCCCTTTTTGTAACTGTGTGTCCACCCCGTTGACTGCCGCTTGAGATTTTGTACAAGATGGACTTAACAACTGTCAACAAAGGATGCGACGGCTAAGTTGCCCGTTGTGTGTGGTGATTGGCAGCGTGGCAGGGAGTAGATTGGGAGGTAGAACCCACTTTTTTCAAAATACACTTTTAAATACTGGCGCCTTGGGGAGCATTTATTGACTCAGCTAGCGAAGCTTGTGTAGCTTCCAGGCTTAGAAACCAGGTAGCGCGTGAGACTTGGGCCGTCGCATTTAGTGCCACCGCGAAATTTGAATGTTCAGGCGTGGGGCCGTCTCGAGCTTTTAGTTTCTTTTTTTTTATAAATGTAGAAAACACAATTAAAATTTTTAAATTTTCTGACCTTGGTCAAAAACCAGATACGTAGGCCTATGTGACACATCCATTAAACAATACATTATTGTATCCGAACCATGTTAGTATGTTGATACAAAAAAAAGCATGAAGTCAATTAACTGTACGGTACGGTCGTGAACGAAACCGGTTAGAAATGTCGGAACCGGTTTGCTACCCCTACTTCAAGCTACCCGAACTGAGTAACTGGGAGACGTTGGGCAATGCGTCCTATATGCTGCTTGCTTGTGAAGGCCTAGATGAGTATGTGCTGAGACTGATCCAGGCTTGTGTTCCATAGGCCCCTGCTTCACCAGCAAAGGAGTGTTCGGACATTGCACGAGCTTCAGAAAGTGCTACCCCTACTTCAAGCTACCCGAGCTCAGTAACTGGGAGACGTGGATCCTCGGCATGTACGACACCTGTAGTTACTTCACGCCATCTGGACGACAGGTAGGCCTATATCGCCTCTTCTCTAACTTTCAATAAAGAATAGAAGTGTTCGTAAGCTAAAATCTTGATTGAATTAAATGTTTTAATCGGTTATTAAATCTCCCTATGTTTCAGATGTTTGGCGTGTGTTGCACAAATCCAGGTAACCCACAAGCGCCGCAACAGAACCCCGTACCTACTTCACCGCCTGCTATAGCCGCCCCCGAAGAACCACCCAGCACCACCACAGCTACCCCTCCTGGGCGACCATTCAACCCTAGCAACCCCGCGGTGCCGGTAGGGTGGCCCCCCACGATCCCCCCTATCCCCACTCATCCACCTGACCACACTGCCGCCACACACCCCCCAATAATAGCCGCGCCCCATCCCCCCTTGCAAGAGGGCCCCAGTCCTACGCTGCCCCCGCCCCCCACGGCCGCCCCCCAACCTCCCACGCCAGCTCCACCAAGACCCCCTGCAGCGTGGCCCCCGCCGTTCATCACCCACCCTCCCGCCGCTCCACCTCCTGGAGGGTCTCCACCGACCCGACCACCCCCCATTCAGTGGCCCCCTGCCATCATCACACATCCCCCTGCACAACCACCACGGCCCCCTGGTCAACCCCCGCCCCAGTGGCCTCCTCAGGCACCCACACACCCCCCTCCAAGGCCCCCCCCCGGCCCCACCCCTCCCTCGCCGCCTCAGTGGCCGCCCCAAGTACCTACTCATCCACCTCCAATTGCCACCCCCGCCCCCGCCCCACCGGCGGAAATAGAAACTGTCCCAATAGGAGACGCCAGCTGCGGGGCCAAGAACGGGTTCCAGGACCAGGAGAGGATCGTCGGAGGAGTGAACGCTGACCTTGGAGAGTGGCCCTGGATTGTAAGGCAACTAAATAATTTCCCAGACAATTGCTATACCCATACGTCGTTCAATTCAACGACAGAGTTCTACTTAGATTTACAGATTAAAGTTAATCAATTAAGCTAAATTCACCAAACCAAGCCCAAGCTAATATGACGTGACCAACCCGTGGGACTAAATTCATAAGTTAGTGCAAGTCAACCATAATAAAGTTAGTATGTACATAAAACCATTATTGCAAGTTCAACAACAAAAGATAAAAAATGTGTGCTCATTTACTTGAAATTGGTAGTTGTGATAAACCACGCATTACAAATTGTATTGATATATTGAAAATGTTTCGAGGTATTAAAATTGTGATTCATAACCGGGATTTGATTTGTATCGGCTAAACAATTTATTATTGTCATGATTGTTATTCATTTCTTGATTCGTTATAAATTAAATTATTGAATAAATAACAGAAATGACAATCGTAATTTATTTAACATTTTAAACACAAATCTCGGGTATGTACATCACTTTTTCAAAATCTATAGGATTCTCAAGACATGAATAAAAAACAGGAATTTTGAGAGACACCCCATTACGTATCCCCATTATCTTAAAGGGGTGTCAACCTTTTAACCTAAATTTGCAAGTTGAAGCTAAACAAAAAGATAAGGCGTGCAACGGAGTCTGGTTTGTTCTTGTTTCAGGCTGCGTTGTTCAACGGTGGTCGCCAGTTCTGCGGTGGGTCTCTCATCGACAGTACGCACATCTTGACGGCAGCCCACTGCGTTGCACAGTGAGTAGGCCCACACTTCTGCTCACATTTACGATATTAATTAAGCCCGTTTTTTTACTTTTTATTAATTGTTTGTAACTGTGGGTCAACAATAAATTTTAAATTTCAATAAAGTTTTAAATTCAACGAAAACAATTTTTTTAAAGCTCCTTCCTCATGAGGTTTATTTTTAGAAGTAAACAAAGTTAAGCAAATTTTATTGTTAAAAAGTTGTTATTTTTCAATAGGGCTTAAAAGATAAATTTATTTCTATTTTGAAGCAAAGAGTGGATTAAAATGGTAACGGTATGAAGTGTTTTAAATGGTATCTTTTGTAGCAAAGAATCGTTTCCTCTAAGGAAGGAATTTGGAGGGTCTATGGCTGCTCGTTATCGATATAATATTGCTTCGCTCATAAGTTATGCTCTTTTCATCACAGAAAGTCTAGGGCCGCCCTAGTAGCTAAAGATTGCTATTTGCTAGTAAATACAAAACAGGCAGTGTCCAAAGTTCAGATATCGGTATAATGATAGCATTTCTGTTCACGTGCGTAGCGAATTTTAAACCGCAGCGTTTGAATGGAAATACACAAACAAAAACAAACAAAATCTAATTGTTTTTTCGAATTTTCTTTTTTCGTTATTTGGTTTTGAAAACGCCCGATTTCGCAAAAAATTGCATACAAGAAATTTGCTAGATTTCGTGATGAATGTAAATTTTGGTGCCATTTTGCGAATTGACTTTCACTTTAACCCCATAAAAAATGTTTATTAACCTATACAAAGAAAAAATGCAATTTAAAAATTTCACGATTCCACGAAAATTTGGTGCTCCTACTAATATCACAATATGTTCTCATTACAGTATGAGCTCCTGGGATGTGGCCCGCCTGTCGGTGAAACTGGGTGACCACAACATCAAGACAAATACGGAAATAAGGCATGTCGAGAAGAAGGTACAGCGCGTCGTCAGGCACAGAGGCTTCGACTCAAGGACCTTGGTAGGTGTGCAATCGATTAACGCTTTACGCGGCAGCCTTTACTTCTTTTAATTAGGTACATTTTTTTAAATAGGTTTTTCCTTTTATGGCTGGCAACTTTCTGATATAACAAAATAATGTACCTATTAAATGGGCAGAAACATTTTCGAAGCATGAACGTTTTACTGTGACCACGAGAGAATTTTTTTGTAAAGGTCCCTCCTCATGAGGTTTATTTTTAGGAGTATACAAAGTTAAGCAAATTTTATTGTTAAAAAGTCGTTATTTTTCAATAGGGAAGTCTCATGTACTGTCTTATAATTTTACTAGTTTAACAAGGAAGGTTTAACAAGGAACGAAAAACATTGAAAGCAAATAGGTGAATTATGATAATCTTCTCCTTTCCAGTACAACGACGTTGCGATCCTGACTCTCGACTCCCCGGTGACGTTTACACAGCAGATACGTCCGATCTGTCTACCCGCCGGTAGCAGCAGTCTGTACAACGGAGTCATGGCCACCGTCATTGGATGGGGCAGTCTCAAAGAAGGCAAGTCACGATAGCAAAACGACAAGCAATATCAGGTCTCAGTGTATTGATCGTTAGTTTGTTAAAGCAAGAGAAAGCGGTGAATCCCATGCAAATTACGTACAGTACACTTATCTAACACAGGGTACCGTAACTTAATAATTTCAAAATATACTAAACAAGGCATTAAAAGCCTACGTTACGTCAGACACACTCATTTATCCATCAAATCATAATCACATTATTCATATACGCTATAACGAGACATAAAAAAACAAAACGAAAATGAGTGCCATAAATGTAGAATCGAAACGCTTTCAACTTACCATTTTCAACTGATCTAGAACCCAAATGGTGTTTTCCATAGGCTGTACTGCATGCCCTTTAACAATTAGAACAACAAACAAGGACAACAATTCAATAGAGGTACCAGTGCGTGGTGAGTGCTGACCATTGGAAAATACCATTAGACTGAGTAATTATGGTACTCTACCTAGATCTTCATGACAACAATACACAACAATTAAAAACTAGTTTTCAAATATTATGCATTCCAAGGTTCATTGTAATCATTAATACATGCATAATCAATAATCATCAATTAACCTTGGTTTTATATTTATAATCATTGTGCATTGTTGATTAAAAGTTAAGGGTCCTAGCAAATACTGTAATAGGCGCTATCGCTTAAAGTTAATACAGGAAACTGGGCCAGTTTAACATTGAGCCGCATGGCGACACAAGTTCACGTATAAAGTTGAACACCAAGCAACTAGACAGCCGCTGGATCGCAAGCCAATCGATAACAAAATTTGGCAGCTTTAGATGCAGCGAGTGAACTTCTTCGCGTCGATCATTCACCTAGTTTAACTCCAAGCCGGTAGGACAGCTGTCGCCAGAAATCGACAAGAGTTTCCTGTATTAAGCGATAGCGCCTATTACAGTATTTGGTCCTAGATCCTTTGGAAAATGATACATTACAGCTTGAATGTGATATGTAGCAGTGTTGACCAATCAATAAAGTCTTTTCTTGTTCTAAGCTGCAAAATTTCCATTTTCATCGACAAATGTTTCTCGTGTTCCAAAGAGACTATTTACGTGAAATATTCTTGATGCGTTTACCTTTAGTACTTGCTCATTAACCTATAACCTTGTGTACACTGTATTTTAACCAATTAATTCACATTATATCTAATATTAATACACCGATATGTGTAAATAATATTTTGATCGTTTAGTAGGTAGACACTTAAACGTGTTCTTGCATTGCATGTTTTAGTAGGGAGGTTATTGTCGTATGTCACAATATATTTTGACAATTTGTAATAGATAACAATCATGAGTCATGACTGTGTTGGTTTTAATAATTAGGGCAATACTTAAGTGTATACTGAATGTATTTTAATTGAGAGGTATTTGCTCAAAGCAAAACTATTGCAGTAAATAAGCAAAAACATCTAGGTAACCTAAACCTCTCTCTGTACTATATGCTGGATGAGATTAACAAGAGTTTACCATTCTACAGGTGGCACACAACCAGCAATTCTACAGAAAGTGAACATCCCTATCTGGACCAACCAAGAATGCAAGGCTAAATATGGCAACGCTGCGCCCGGTGGAATCGTAGAGCACTTTTTGTGTGCTGGCCAGGCTAGCAGAGATTCGTGCAGTGTAAGTTAACGAAACATAGTTAACCTGCTTCCAACGTTTCTAACGTAACGACCACACCACACATCCTGGGATTTAGTAACAACTTGATCTGCTACTCAAGCTCAGTATTGCAATGTCCTCTTCAGTCCAAGAAAGATTTATGCATCAAATAACTTGTCTTCAAAATGCAAACATTCAAAACCTTTGAAATCCTCCAAATACTAAAAATAAGCATGGTGGTGCTGGAAGTGGTAGTAGCAGGTGGTACACTTCAAGTTATGCCTTAAAATATCTCGGAGGGCAAAGTAATATCAATATTAGGGCTGCCCAACGATATCGATAATTCTATACGACATTGATGATAGAAAAATAATTCGATATCGATATAGAATTAATATCTCGAACATGAGCTTAATTATTAGAAAAAACATTTTTTGCCTGTATAGTACAGTTTGGCAATGTTGGGGTTCTGCATTTTCGTCGCCGTTTTGTGTGTAAATTTTGAATAATATAATAAATAAATTGATTTAGGCCTACAAAGTAAGACATTTTAAAGTTAAATTATTTACGTAAATTGTTTATAATAAATGGCCTCCGGCTGGTCTGGAAATCCAAAAAACAGACGAAAAAAATACCGATATCGATACGCCATTTGAAAACTTCGATATCGCGATTTCTTACTTTGATATTGATATGATTTTTTTATCGTTGGGCAACCTTAAGTCAAAATACACAGTAGAACTACATATGTGTTTAGAGCTGTTCTTTATTTATTACAAGCAAATTAGATAGGCTAGTTTACATTGTGACTTCCAACTAAAACACAAAAGGGAAATTAACATTTTGTTTACATATATTCAAGATTACAAAATATAATACAATGTTGTGTTAACTAGCATATATGCTATTCAAACTACAAGAATGTGTAGGCCTATACACTTTATTAAATATTTGTACAGTACATACTAGTAGAGAATATTATTTGGATTGCCATTGAAATCCCAAAAGTTCATGACTCTGAGGCCAGAAGACAGTAATTAAACATATCTGTACCATTAATGAAGAAGACAGTACATATAATACATGTTACCCAAAATATAAAAGGCATGATTAACACTCATTGTGAATAGGATTGTGATCAAATGAATACACAACCATAAAAAAGGCAAGCCAATTCAAACCTTGACCGTGGCTTAATTGTGAAAATTAGGGATGTAGGCCTGATTCTTAAAACTTGGCGATTGCCCCAATTCTTGTTAGTATCGACAGCATCGCCAACAATTATTTATCTGTGGCATTGCTGATTTCAAGTCTCAGTTGAATGTATGACGATTATTTGGCATTTAATGACGTACTCAACAACTAGGGCATATGAGGTCGGGATGCATTTTTGAATAATTGCCAAAGGCTGTATTTACTGCTGAAAGATAGCGCGCGGAGCAGCGCACAGAGCGCGACTGACATTGACTCGAGATGGGAGACAAAATGCTTTTAGAGAGACTGCTTTCGTAGCAACCACAACTGAGAAGAAATGATGCGTTAATGTTTAACTTTTTCCGAGAGAGGCTCGACATCGCCAGTCCTGAAGTTAGATATGTTATTCAAATTTTAAATACACTACATAATTCAAATTTTTCATTATGGTGCAGCCCACATCATTCTGTCCCAACCCCCAAATGTACTCCTTACAATCCAACAAAGCCACTGCTAATACTAAACCAGATAATTGGACCGCAAAGAGTTCGCGCTACTAGCCGAACTAGTCCTATAGATAGAATTTAGATTCACAAGTTTATAGAGAGAGACCCAATAGTACCTATATGCTTGATTGATGAAGCAGTCTTCTAAACTGATACAAAACAGTAAACACTAGCAAATGTGACAGTGTAGTGTTTATTTTGCAGGGTGACAGCGGAGGCCCACTGATGATCAACCAAGGCCGATGGACGCAAGTTGGAATTGTTAGCTGGGGCATCGGTTGTGGCAAGGGGCAGTACCCCGGTGTGTACACTCGTGTCACATACTTCATGGCATGGATCACCAAGAACCTCAAATAACACACTGACAGAATAATAGCAATGATGTTGGCACAGTTTCAAAATGTAATAACAATTAATCAATGAAAGTGAACTAGTTTGAACACATATATTTGCCATGTTATAAAGCTTCATGTGACAAAACAAAGAAATGGCAAATTTCACTGCACACTCATCTCAGTACTAAGACTGATAATTAAATTGAAGTAAATACAAAAACGGGAGTGATAAAAATGAATGTGAGCTGACTATGTGTTGTCTCTGTTTATATAAAGACTGAGTATACACTGCTAAATTCATCATCATTATCTAGACTCATAGATTGCAGCAAAGTACACCAGAGTTTGGTACTAGCTGCCTAACCTTCATATATCATATGCCATGCCAATGATTAGAGTTTTGATTTCATCATTATGTGAAGGAATTTTAAAACTACTGTAGACTTACCTACAAACTCAAGTCGGCTTAGTGTATAATGCAACTTTAATGGCACCAAAATGCAACAAAATTACTGAGCCCAGTGCCCATATCAACTGCCATTTCTCATGTTCACTCACATTTTTTAAACAAAATTGGCAACATTTGAATGTTTTAAAGTATGTGTATCAGCCATCTGACTTTACAACGATATCGTAGGGAATGAAAACTATAGGCCTACATGTCTTCACTAAAAAACAAATTAAATCTGCTCTCTATATGACATTTTAGTATCAGTTTGTAACCTACTCATATCATCTGACAGGACTTGTACACAAAGTACAATGTGACTTGTGATTACAGTAGTAGCAACAACAGCTGGTAAGAAGATCAATCAGTTCATCCTTATCGTTGGTTAAAACTAAAAAAAAAACTTGCCTAGTAAGAATAAAAACTTTGTCAATATCTAAAGGAAGGAGAATGAATGGCAAGTTTGACTCGTCTAAAGGTACTACAGGAGCCCAGCATTTTTCACACCTTGTTCATGTCTTAGGATTGGCCCAATGGGTGTAAACCTATTGTCCAGTAAAGAGAGTGCATGGTGAAGGCCATTCGGAATTAGAATTAAACTTTAAACTTACAACTTACGTACGTATTCTGAATGGGCCTTAATACTGTACCTAGTTAATTACTCCACCTTTGAGAGGTGTTTTAGTACTGTTTTAGTACTTCATTCTATGTTGACAGATTGTTAATGGAATTTAAAAAAGCTCTGCAAAATTGCACTTACTAGCAAAAATAGTTGCAGAGTCTAGATAAACTATCAACTTTCTGTGATGGTACGTGCAAACGTCCACAAATTTACGATAGTTAAACAGTGGTAACCCTGCGATGTAACCTACGAGTCAGGAATGTACACAGGGACCGAGACATGATAAAACAAATAGCTTACAATTTTTGGTAATTAGATTCTAATAGAATCTGGGTTATAAAAAGCAGGCCTTCGCCCTATGACTAAACTATGCATCACCACAATTACTGAGACGAAAATAATGTTTGTACGTATTTGCATTGTGTACTGGGATTGTCCCCAAATAAGAGCTATCAAATACAATGGCAATACTTTGTAAATCTCTAAAATTGTTTGGAAAAATGGTGTTAAATAAAGTTAACTTATTTAAAAATAACTACATACGTATCTTCTTATTAAGGTTCATGGTTCAAAATTGGACACATTCAGATGTTGGAGGCTGTTGCGCTCTGAAACAAAAAAGCAGACATTGAGTTTATTGGAGCAAAATGATTTGAACAGATGATTTGAACATACATTTGAACCAACTTTGACTGTGTTCACTGTGAATGTGACTGATGGTGGGGATAACCTAGTAATACAGTGAACACAGCAGCCAGTACGGGCTACAGTCACAGCAAAAGCAGACAATAGCAGCTGATTGTCATTCATAAAAGTAACATTTGCAGTTTCAATGGACCTTCAAAATCTCTGCATTGCCACAACAACCGCAGTTAATATTATTTTTGATACTTCATCCGAGTCTTAGTCTTCACCCAGTGATGAAGAACCTGAACAAAGAATCAAAAGGAGAAGAGTTGATCATTACATGGAAACAGTGAGAGGTTTACCTAGCGGCCGACTACTTAGCCATCTGATAATTAACCTTACAGCTTTACATTTGTTACAATTAATGCTTATGGGACTTCTAAGTTGGCATAGTGATGTCATAATTTAAACAATGATATATTGCATTAAAATTTGGAGTAAAATTTGTACCTACAGCTCCCTTGACTACGGCTTCTCGATCTTTTCGGTCGAGTCAACGCAGTGACTGGAGTGAAAACTGCGAGCTAAACTGGTACTGTACGTTTTCCGGATACGGGTACCCGGGTAATAATATGAGAGCTAGAACCGGTTCCGAATTTTATTACCCGATGCCATCCCTAATAAAGATACATATTATCTTCTCCAACATGACTTAAATTTACATTTTGTGGCAGCCGTGCTCTACACTATTCAAAATATTATTCAGGGCACAATATTTCCTCACCTACTCTTCTCTCATGTTCTACCCACAAGCGTCAGCAGTGCATACCGTGTTGCGTCCCTACACACCACGTGTATTAGTAACAGAACACTTGGGAGTTGTAACTTACTTTCAAAGTAACAGGTATCCATGTCATTATCAGGGTGGGGGACAAATGGTCCCTCGGTGTCCAACAGATTCTCCCAGTCGATGTTCTTGAACAACGGCAAAATCTTAACCTCATCTGCAGCTGGTCTAAGCGTTGGATCTAGAGTCAACAGCGCGTTTATCACGTTCTGAGCCGACTCGGAGAGAACCTACGAGACAAAACAGTGAACAGACAAACTTAAAGTGCTGTGCAAAAGCTTTAGAATGGAATGATTATATTTATTTACATGACGTACAATCGTAAGAAATGTATCCAAGTTATACAAAATCCACAGTTTGTATGCTGAAGTAGACATTACTGGTTGCAATGGAAGGTCAATTTAAACAATTTGCTCCTGGGCCTACTTGATAGGTAGGCCTAAATGACTATCGAGTGTGGTGTGTGTGTTAATGTCAAGTGTGAAAGTGTGGTAGTTGTGGTGTAGACTATCAGTATTATTAGATGAGCATAGCAAAGCGGAGTGATAAATCGTAGCCAATTTAAAGTATTTTCTCTGTCTCATGTACGCATTGGCAGTTAGTCCCTGTAGCTCTCTACGCCCCCGGGAGATCACGATATCATTGTAAACTTAAAATTTATTCACATTGGCTTGCAGTAAGCATTGCTGCAGTAGGCGTTGCTACTCTGCGATAAAGGCTTTGATAGTGAGTGACAGTCGTAAAGCTCAAAACAAGCAATACCAAACAACAAAATTTTTCTCAGAAAAAATTATGAAAAAAATAACTAACTAAGAAATTATGTCTAGGCCAGCCTCAAACAGACATCATGACAGGTCTGTCTTTGTAAAATTGTGAGAATTTCACGTGACGCAACTTCATTGTTCTTATTCAGATAATGCATTGCCTTCCGTAAACCCATTTGGTCCATCTACTATCTTTTGTACTACAAATTTAAAATATCCTTTAAGAAAATTTTAAATTACGTACTGGAAATATTTCCTATTTACATTCATATGAAATACAAATTATAAGTACCACCACCTGTTTATTATTTTTGCTATGTCACTTCATTGCTCACGTATTACTTAATTGCTTATTGCTTACTAACCTCTTCCCCCTCGGGCCACACAAAGTCCCGATTGAGGATGTTGTCGAATACAGCTAGCGGAGTCTCATCATTGAAGGGAGGTACGCCCGTCATGAACTCGTACATACACACACCCAGGGCCCACCAATCAACTCCTGGCCCTGCAAAATATTGCCAACAAACTTGTGTCATATTTACGCTTTATATCGCACACTCTCCACCAAAGGAACGATTACTATTACAGTAGTAGCCTATAACTGTACATAGAATGGAGAAGAAACACTAGAAACACTAGGTACTAGGGATGTCATAGGGTAGGAAAATTCGGATCCGGTTCCAGACCTTCCAGGAACCGGGTTACCCGAACCCTGAAAGCCTAAATAATTATGTTATCTTATCTTGGTTACACCTCCCCCCCCCCGAAACCACGCAGTTGAAGGCTGTTCTCTGCTCCTGTCGGCTGCTGACCGCTGTGTGGGTTGGGCTCTGATATAGGCGAGAGAGGGGGGTGGGGGAGAGGTGTATATGGCATCACAGAACTCGCCCGCAGTAATGACAGCGCGTACTAACCAGCGACCAGCTGGCCACGCCCACAAGCAGGAATTCACTGTAGCTTCAAGGAAAGTAGTCGCAAAAATATCGCCGCGTTTTTTTTTTTTTTTTTACAAATATTACTACCCGATTAAGATTCGAATCCTAAAAATGGATTCGGGTAATTTCTGGATCCGCGTAACCCGGGTACCCTATGACATCCCTACTAGGTACCACCAACTATTATTATTATTATATTATTATTATTTTATTGTTGCAATACATACAAACATGGTCAAAACCGGCGTAAACATGTTGTACGGACATAAATGTCAAGTATTTCCATGTGTTTACCTTATTAAAGTCTACTTAGAACTAATTAAATATATTGAGCTTGGGGGGAAGGATAGGAAGGAGCCAACAGCTTACCTTGTAGTAGTTGCGGCCTTCGGAGTCGATAGAAACACAAAAAGACATATACAAAACGTCGAGACTGTTTCGGCCTGACGTGGCCTTGATCACCCGACGAAGGTGGAGGAAAGACTCGTCGTTTTGTATATGTCTTTTTGTGTTTCTATCGACTCCGAAGGCCGCAACTACTACAAGGTAAGCTGTTGGTTCCTTCCTATCCTTCCCTCCAAGCTCAAACCAGCCGTTAGGCAAACTTACACAAATTCACATAATTAAATATATTATTATTATTATTATTATTATTATTATGCCTATTATTATTATTATTATTATTATTATTATTATTATTATTATTATTATTATTATTATTATTATTATTATTATTATTATTATTATTATCATTATGATTATTATTATTATTATAAAAGTTATAATACAACATACTATTATCATATTATTATCCTCATATCACGTCGGCCCATTTGTTGGCTCTGGAGGGAGACATGCATGCAGAACTACCCTGGACCATTCCATCCTCGGGGCAAACGAGGGATATAAAGAAGAAGAAATGAGGAACATGGATGAGCAAAAACATGCAAATAAAATTATTGACCTAAGGATCCTTTAAACAAGTTACTACTTGGGACTTTTTCGGGTACTAAAGAAGAAAAAAACGAAATTTCAGGTACCCGCAGACCCCTAGAAGTTATTTTCAAATCAAGAATGACTTGAGACTAGGTCCGGTGATAACAAGTTAAGATATTGAAAGTTATATATATATGTATAAAAATAACATACCATTGCCCTGACCCAAAAGAAGTTCAGGTGCAAGATAATCGGGTGTGCCAAGAATCCGGTTGTCGCTCTGTTTTCCACGGCGAACTGACTTGGGAGTCCGAAGTGGTTGAGACATTTGGGGTGATATCAGCGACTCTGTCAGTATAGGACTAACAGTAGGGTCATGCTGAAAACATGTAAAACTGGCATAAACATAATACTTTGTTGAAGTACTGACATCTGACAAAGACAATCAAATTTCATATAATGTTTAACATACCATCCGAAACATTAAACTTCAACGTGTGTGAGCTTCATCAGACCCCTTAGTGCCTGTTAATTGGCACTACTTTCTGTCCACTAGCAAGTGACGTCATATTAGTCCGGCCACTAAGGGGCCAGGGCCCAGTTTCTGAATGGGTGATGATAAGCGAAGCAGTAATGCGAACGACGTTGTATCGGATGACGTAATAACAAGGTTGTACTGTATTATTAAAATGATAGGGACTACTGCTACTGATGTAAATTATAACTAGAGATGCAAGTTTTTCGCAATGCGCGATAAAACGAAAAGTGTAACAAAACACTCTAGAGTGCTGATTTCAACATTTCTTTACGTTATGCGTCACTGGGATTCAGATTCAAATCGCGAAATAACACCATAAAATGCTTACAAAACGAATTATGAGTTTATTCGCGATATAACACCATAATTGCCACTTTCTACCAAAATAACACCATTATTAACAGTAATTCGTAATTTTGTATTCCCTTCCGTTCAAATCTTCACAAGAATTACGAGATAAAAAGCGAAAATAAGTTCTCGCTAAATTTAACTCTCTTCGCCTTCGAAAATTAGTAGTGGAAACTGACATGTTTTGATAATACCCCACAGGACCCGATCCACGTTTCCATTTTAAAACTTTTATTGCAAGAGGTCTCATCGCGGACTCATTGATTTTATGTAAAAACATGATTTTCGATTAAAAAAACAATAACACCACAAAACACCATAATTCTCAATTACTCAAACGAAAAGTGAAGAAAAATAAAACCATTTTCTTGCATCTCTAATTATAACACATAAAGTATCTGTTCCTGGTGCAATGCTTAAGGGTTTAGTAGTATGCAGAGAATATCATTTGGATTGTGTGCATACCAGTGGCGAGAACACGTCTTCATAGTCGATACTCGGAACGCTCGCGATGGACTGCTCCCCATGACACGACGGCAGATCAAAACGAGTTGCCTTGACGATGGAGGGCCGTACATTCGACGACACGGGCGTGGTAAACACGTCCGAAGGTGCCGACTCTGCAGACGTACGAGTCTTGAGCACACTCCGCAACGGTGTTTCAACTTTTGACTCCACTGACATGTTCATATTATCTGAATTATGAAAAATTAACAATAATATAGTACTGTGAATGTGTAAGTTTGCCTAACGGCTAGGTTTGAGCTTGGGGGGAAGGATAGGAAGGAACCAACAGCTTACCTTGTAGTAGTTGCGGCTTTCGGAGTCGATAGAAACACAAAAAAGATATAAACAAAACGTCGAGACAGTTTCGGCCTGACGTGGCCAAGTGATCACCCGACCCGACCGGGTGATCAAGGCCACGTCAGGCCGAAACTGTCTCGACGTTTTGTTTATATCTTTTTTGTGTTTCTATCGACTCCGAAGGCCGCAACTACTACAAGGTAAGCTGTCAATAATATAGTACAAAATGAATTAACAGAAGCACACTTGAATCACTATCACAAGAAACACGCAAGGTGAAACAAAATCCGATACTGTGGAACCCTACAACAGACCTACCCATTTATAACACTTTTGAGGGACAGCAGTTTTTTGTAGAAGTGGGAATCAATCAGAATTTACGTGTAGGTCTATAAAAATTATATTCAAGTAGCCTATAATTTACCATAGTATCCAAGTACAAGAATAATACCAAACAACATTTTGAACTTACAAACAACACAGTGAAGTGAACATAAAGACAATAATAAATATTAGCCAATGCTGTGCCTATGATTATAATATATACATTTTCAGTTTCCATTAGTTTGTGGTGTGTTCTCAAAAACTTTCTAACAGACAACAATTAATTTTGTCCACACATATTATAAAATCTTAAGAGAAGTCATACAAACCTTGGTATGGAGATGTTAAAAGTCTTTTCGCTTTGTTGCCGGAAATACTCATGACAACAATTTCTTGCGTGAGCCCAGTCTTTGTATCTTGAGCGTGATCCAAATGTATGTTGCTAAGGATGCGTTTCCGCTTCATTCCACGTGCATTGTCGGGTCGCTTGAAGAACTTGCTACGACTCAGAGGAGACTGGGTGTGGTTGTAGGATATTTCCTGAACCTCGCTGCCATTTGGATATCCTTCACACAGGAACAAAATGGTATTACACAAATAAAAGTATACACACAATATAAAATGGTATTATTATTATTATATTTCAAGATTTGGGTCCCAGGTTGCAGGTAACCTACATGGGTTTTGCACAGCTAGAGTATAATAATCGTAACCTACCCTGTATAATTGTTGTTGGGAATAAATTAGTATGAAATTGTTTTGAAGCAGGGACTACCTATATCCATACCAAACAATCTGTTAACTAGTAACTGATTAATCCATAATTGGCGAGAATCCAACGCTGCAAAGTTAAATGAATTCTACTCACCAGAATCTTCACTACAATGGCACTGTTCACAAGGATTATCAGTGCATGAATGATAAGATTCGCTGGATCCGCTCGACGGTCGGTCTTTGCTGGATGGGGAGTCGAAGACCTCCTGGGAGTCGTGGAAAGGAGTGATTCCAGATACCTGGCTATCGTTCAGAGAGCTCTCTGGAGGCAAAAGTGGAAAACTTGGGACTCTTTTATCTAAAGCACTTTTGAATCCATTATGGGTACCAGAAGTGTTCTTATCTGTAAAAGAAAAGGGTTGATTTTTAGATATCTTAAAGAAAGAAATACTTTACTATACAGTATACAGTATATATATACAAATTAAGAGAGTATGCTAGACGCTACCCATGTAGGCTACGACAAAACTATCGATTGAATCAATCAATATTTGACGTTGTAAAACATTTCGATTATATTGATAGGCCCATGTATAGGCCTAATTTCAATAAAAAAAAATGGACTTCCATTTTACGTACTAACGCGCAATTCCCATAGGTCTATATATAACATTAATTAATTAATTATGATTAATTAATTGACTACTGTATTTAGTAAATATGACAATTGATTCATGTATTGTCATTGAGAATACGTCTGTGTGAAAAATTTCAGCTCGATCGGACATTTAGAAGTAGGTGAAATATGGATTCTAAGATTCCGTCCAGACAAACAAACACACACATGAAGCTTATAAGCGTTGTAATAATAGTGAACAATCTAGTGATAATTATCTATACACAATTAAATAAGTAGTGATAACACAACTGTAAAAAAAGTTCAATTTTATGACACAAATGTGAGTTACTGGAATAAAACTAATTTTGAACTGAAACTGGAACTAGAGTTGATCTACTTACAATTTGTAATATTTGTGATGTCATGCAATACTGCAGGCTTTTTCTTCAGTGGCTTATCTGCATTTGTCTTTCCAAAAGCAATTGGCTTAGAGTTTTCCTCACTCTTCGGAGTCGAGTGTTGACTAACACCCTAAGGAATAAAATATTACAGTAATTTACAATAGTCAAATAACTTGTTTTCACCATGGCAACCATGGACCCGGAATTTGGACCTAGACCTAGAACATCATTCGGACACGTCCCAAGACGTTATGCCCATGCCTACTGTGGACATAAAGCCCTTCTTTTAGGCCTACGCATAAAGAAATAAAACAGGAGCGTAGGCCTACGTTTCCAAGAAAGTGTCCTTTTAGAAAGTGTAAACAAACTCGTCAAGAATTTACTCGGCTTGTCCATCGTCTTGCCGATCAAGCTACCTAGGAATACTTTATGTTATTTTCTTGTAGGCTTATTTGATACTAAATTGCAATTAGGCTTACTCTAGGAAGCCAACCTTATAACAGGAGGTAGCATTGGATGTTTAGAAGGCATTGACGCATGGTACCCTGCGCAACTTTTTGCGTAGGGGCCTACCGGTAGGCCTATGTCTAAACGGACCATGAGGTCTCACTACTTTACTTCTAAATTATCGGCACCTACTGTGCCTCATTGTGCCCGTTGCAAGTGACCTGTCCCCTCGTTTTGGACCATTGACGTCAATACAATAATATATATATACAGGGCTTTTTTTCGGCCGGTACGAGCCGGTACGCGTACCGGCTAACACAAGAGGCGTACCGGTAAAAGGCAATGAAGTCACACTATAGCCGGTACGCTATGATTAGCCTTGAAGCGCGTGAATAACTTTGAATTGTGCAGTGTGAAAGGCTTGTGACTGCAAAATATGTTTCATTTTGTATTATAAGGATGTTGCCACCTGCTGGTGACATGGGTGTGACATGTAGTAAATAACTTCTTTTTAGACTCTTGGCGGCCACTCACTACAGTAATCTTTTCTCTTATTTGGGTCATCAGTTCTAAGGAAAGATAATTAGGGTTGTTTTGACTAAAATGTCAACAGTCTGTCAGAAGAGTAGCTTCTGGGAACCGCAAAAGAGAATCTACCTATTCTTACTTTTCTGTTTTCCTGGAAAGCGCCTTTTCAATTTACAGACAACGATTGGGTTGTGTCCGGGGAGGAAGCGGGGTGGGGGGGGGGGGAGATCGGTGGTCAAGGTATTGTTAGTTGTGTGTGACAGGGTTAGTTTCCTCTCTGGTGACGAGTGGAGATGTCGTCGTGATTAGCGAGTGTGTGTGTGTTTAGTGAGAGTGTAAAAAATAAAAATAAACCGAAAAATAACTTCTTGGGTCGTCACCTCGCCACCTATACCCGAAACAGAGCAAGAGACCGACGTGTTGCTGACAAGAACATGACTATATGAGTCATGTTTTGAAATTGCTTTGAATTCGATATCATCGATTTTGGTGAGTTATAAATAATTTAAAAAAAAATATTAACTATTAAGGTTTGTAGTGAGTAAATGCACGTCTTGTGTTTGGGTCACGTTAAACAGGGGCGGATTCAACATGAGGCGGGGGGGGGGGGGGGGGGGGGGGGGCTGAAAAAATAATTTTATTTTCCGTCTTGTTACAATGAACCATCACTATTGGCACGTTTAAAAAAAAGATATTTAATGTTTTCTGGGGACGCCAGTTCACGCCCACGCGCTGCTCGATCGTGTGGCCACAGGATCTAATCCCAGTCATGAGCTGTGCAACATAAGCTTCATATTTCGTCGATATCTACGATACAAATCCGCCTTAAAAATGCGTTTTTGGCCATCAAACTTAATGCAGTACCCAAAATTTTTTCGCCTGCGGCGAATTTGCCTCCGGCGGCTGGGGCTTTGCCCCAGACCCCAGCTATACCACGCCAGTTACATGAAACATTATACCGATCGTACCGGTTAACTTTATTTTAGAAAAAAAGCACTGTATATATATATCGCTACTATTTATTCCAACATCATTTAGTTGGGTAAAGGGGTGTTTCCACCATTGATCTTGGGCATCCCAGGAATCAGTATCGGCATGCCAAGCTGGACACATCATTTTCTTCAACTTCATTCTCTTCGTGAATTAATTTCTCTAATACAATAATAATTAACAATATTAATACACCAACCAGACAAGATTGTAGTCCTATTTCAAGGTTTTTTAAAATTAATTTTAAAACTGTTGGTTCTCTGACATTGATTTTTTACGATTCAACGTTGGAAAAGTTTCAATATCGCTATGTGACATCGATTTTTGTACTTAGATGTCGATGCTGTGATTTTACATCGATGGGCAACCACACTTATTAGGTAGTTAGCTGTGGCTACAGGTATTATTACTAATTATGGAGAAATACTATTTGTCGGCAGCCTACCTTCTAGCCTCAAAAACAGGTGCAGTTAGTCACCTCATATTGTAGAAGATTTCAGAAATAGCCTCCTTGAACCAATCAATTCAAATACTGGATAAGGCAAGTAAGTAATAGTATAGAACGATCCTTGATACTTACAAATGACAAATGTGTTGTGAGCGAGAGCAGTTGTCCAGGTGTGCGACTGCAGCCCGTACCTACGTCTGGTGTACAATTCACCAAATCAGAGATCTCCAGATCTCGGTGAAGATCAATCTTGCTCAGACCAAAGTCAGTTAGTTTGACATGTCCTCGAGCAGACAACAGCATATTATCAGGCTTAATATCACGATGAATAATGCCATGCTTATGCAGGTACTGCAAAGCTAATGTCACCTCGGCAGCATAAAATACCGCCCAGTGTTCTTCAAAGTATCCATAATGGCCAAGGAGAGACTTGAGATCCCCGCCCACCATGTACTCCATCACGAGATAAATGTTGGATGTAGACTGCATAGAGTAGAACAATTGAACACAAAATGGACTGTGAGACAGAGCAAGAGCATTCCGTTCAGTCACAACTTGGCTGACCATATTTTTGTTAATCATTTCAGATTTCTTCATCACTTTGATTGCATATATTTGGTCACTGGTGGTTTTTTTAATTGCAAGGAAGACTTTCCCATATGCTCCTCGACTAATTGGCTTCAAAATAGTGAAATCTTCAATTCCAGGCATCTAATTGGACAAACAGATTGGTATTGACTTAGTAACAAAATCAGTTGTAGGCTTGTAGGCATGGAGGGAGGGAGACAGTTATTATGTAGGTTCATTATAAATCTGGCTCACCGAGTCAATTGATTGCTTTTTTTACTGTTGAGAAGAGTTTCTCTTTCTTTATTTAATAATCCTCTGACTTGTACAAATCAAACGCCACTTCTAGTATTAGAACTACTGAACTAGAAACTAGACTTATAATACACTAGCCTACACTATGATCCCATCCATACACCGGTATGCTACAATATTCTGAGTAACCGGTAATCAGAATGTACCGGTACTTGAAGTGTCTTATCTCGTGAATTACAAAATCGCTCAAGCAGCAAAGACACAGCCTAAGGGAGAAAGTAATTCGGCCTTGTACGAGCTATATTGTTCGATGTAGGCTATGCTAAGAGAAAGGGCTGAAAAATGGTTGATAGTGTTCCACTGTCCAACAATAATGTGGAGTGACGAATGGAAGACATGGCACAAAACGTACACTATGAACCAGCTTCAATCCGAGGGTCAAAAGAACTGTCACCCACTTCAATTTTGATGAAACTTTTTTCCTGACGTTTGTAGTTTTTGAGTTACGCCTCGCTAAAAAGGGCCTAGGCCTACCAGGAAGTAGATAAGATTATGGATTTAGGGCACTTTAATGGAGAGGTTATAGATTATTTGCACATTACAATTGTATGGAGGCAATGACTACAGATATCATGCATTGGATGAAGGCGCCTTGGATCCAATCAGTTGCAGATTAGTAAGTAAGTAAGTAAGTAAGTAAGTAAGTAAGTAAGTAAGTAGTATAGTGTAGAGATTGTGGTATATAGGCCTAGGCCTCTGGCCTACATGTCGTATTTACCCCAAGAGGGCTCCGATCCAATATGCTTGGGCAAGCGAGTTGGACAATAGAATTAACCTTGATTTACGTGACAGGCTAGACAACATGTCAAACCTCCAACTCACTTGCGAAAGTGTATGGGATCGGAGTCGCCTTCGACTGTCGAATTCGACGTGTATAGGCCTAGGGCCTACCCTACCACACTCAACAACCGATTGGAACCAAGGTGCCTTCATCCTATGTGCGTTTGACTTTTAAGTGATAGGCCTAAGTACGTAGGCCTAGGTAGTCATTGATGAAAGCTTCGCAGGCCCGTGGCTAGGGCCTAGGCCTAACCTAGGCCTAGGATAGGGAGTAGGCCTAGGCCTAGGGTCTACACCTACGCCTAGCCCTAGGTCTGTTAGGCTATATTTTGAACTTGTAAACTTAAAACTCTTCTACAGCTGGGTTCTCTTTGCAAAGACGGGGCTGGAACTAAGCCTAGGCCTAGCCATGGGCCTAGGCCTAAGCCTAGGCCTACCTTGAAATGAAATGCTTGGCCAAATCTTTGGGTAGGTAGACCTAGCCTAAACGAGGCGGCCTAGGCCTAGGCCCCACAGGTCTAAACCAGTTTGCACTGAAGGTGGATTTCCAATTTTACGATCTCAGAACCTACCTTGGGTACATTTGATTTGGCCACAATAGTATCGAAGATAGAACTTTCAATAATATCTTCAACAGGCCTGGACTTAAGTCCAAGACACGACTTGTCGCCTTCTACCTCCATGGGCTCCATGGTACATGACATTGACGGGTAGGGTCGGGTAGGGTCTTCTCTCTTCTTTTCTAACCTTACCGTTAAATTCGGACTGGTTTGGCGCCGGATGGCGCTAACAATACTTGTGTGAAGTGAGCTCCGGAAGGCCAAAAACGGAGTGGCTATTTGCACCCAAGTTGGGTGAGCGCAACATTTAATATGCTATTTTTACCCAAGTTCTGCGCATGCGCGGGTGTGTCCAGCATTTAAAATGCTATTTGCACCCAAGTTGTTTTCACCCAAGTTGGCTGTGTCCAACACTTAAAATGCTATTTGCACCCAAGTTGTTTTCACCCAAGTTGGGTGTGTCCAACACTTAAAATGCTATTTGCACCCAAGTTATTTTCACCCAAGTTGGGTGTGTCCAACACTTAAAATGCTATTTGCACCCAAGTTGTTTTCACCCAAGTTGGGTGTGTCCAACATTTAAAATGCTATTTGCACCCAAGTTATTTTCACCCAAGTTGGGTGTGTCGAACACTTAAAATTCTATTTGCACCCACGTTGTTTTCACCCAAGTTGGGTGTGTCAAACACTTGAAATGCACCCAAGTTGGGTGTGTCCAACATTTAAAATGCTATTTGCACCCACGTTGTTTTCACCCAAGTTGGGGTTCACTTGGGTGCAAATAGCATTTTAAGTGTTGGACACACCCACCTTGGGTGAAAACAACTTGGGTGCAAATAGCATTTGAAGTGTTGGACACACCCAACTTGGGTGTAAGCCACTTGGGTGCAAATAGCATTTTAAGTGTTGGACACACCCAACTTGGGTGTAAGCCACTTGGGTGCAAATAGCATTTTAAGTGTTGGACACACCCACCTTGGGTGAAAACAACTTGGGTGCAAATAGCATTTTATAAGTTGGACACACCCAACTTGGGTGTAATCCACTTGGGTGCAAATAGCATTTTAAGTGTTGGACGCATCATTGATTAAACAGGACACACCCACCTTGGGTGAAAACAACTTGGGTGCAAATAGCATTTTAAATGCTGGACACACCCGCGCATGCGCAGAACTTGGGGGAAAATAGCATTTTAAATGTTGCGCTCACCCAACTTGGGTGCAAATAGAGGCAGCCCTTCAAAAACCCACAGCCTTCTTGACGAGTTAATCCGCGTCCGCGACAGACCCGTCGAGAAGGCTTTCTGTCAGTCATCAACGAACTCAACAGCCATCAGCTGTCACATGTTGAAGTAGGAGTTGGTAACTGTCGCCATTATTTTTAATAACTTATCTATTTAAGCGTTATTGCTAATTGCATGTGTGGATTATCTCAATAACCTAGTTGATCCAAGTTTGCATGAAAGAGAGATGGGGAAAGGATTACGGTGATTCTTCGAGCCCTAGGCCTAGGTTAGATCAAAATGTAATAAAGCTAGGTTAGGAGGTCTGACTAGGCCTAGCTACGCTAGTTCTCTACTAGGCTATGGTAGTTCTCTACTAGACCTATGGTACAGTATTGGCTATTTGGCTAGGCCTAGACCTCCATAGCGTTGATTGCCTCCCTTGCCCAAAGTCTACTGAACTGAAATAAACGATATTCGGTTGCCCTTATTTTAGACGAATTTTTCGCTAAAGCTTTTTTAACAAAGAATGTGGACTGGACTGTACAACCTGCAATAAAATCATTTCGACCTAGGCCCTAGCTTACTAGAAAAACCGTTTTAACATGTCGAATGTACAGGAGCAAAAAATGTTGCAATGTGTACAATGCAAAAAAACATTTCGCTGTCAAAGGCACATTGACAAGCATTTGCAAGGACACAAAGTTAATAATTGTAAATTATGTGATGCATTATTGTCGACGAAGGAACAACATGTAATGCATATGTTTAAAACACATAATACAGTTGTTAAATTAGAAAAGTATCAATGTGAGCACTGTGAAAAACGTTTTCTTAAGAGACTCCAATTGTATTACCACTACAAAAAAGAGCATGTGGATGGACTGGTTGTGTGTTTCAAGTGTGGGATGTTTTTAAAACCTAACGATGTAAAGGCACATCAAGAAAAACATGAAGACGAGAGCTGCTGGAAATGCAAAACATGCAAACCCGTTATATTGTTCTCCCGCAAACAACAATACCTGGTTCACCTTAAGGTTTGTATGTGTGTGGCCCTGTGTCTTTCTAGATTTTAGCAAGGCCTAAGCCCTAAGGTCAAAATAGGCCCTAGTCCTACCACTGCTGAAATTATATGAAGATTCAGATTTAGAAAGGCTAGGATGGGATCTGCACACAGTTGAAATCATACAAAAAACAACACTAATAAGCCTAGGCCTATACAGAGGGCCCATCGAATTAAAAATAAAGTGTGTTTCTCGACTTTGAAAATTGTCACAAAAAGAATTACTAATCTTGACAGTGGAAGAGAGAAACCAGTCCCACCATAACATATGTTATGGTGGCCCCTCTGTATAGGCCTAGGCCTAGTGTTATTTTGTGGTTAAGGCCTATATATAAATATAAATTACATTTTTAAAATTTGTTTGAACAGACCTACCGGTAGGTACTTTGCTATTGCATAACACACAAGTACCAAATGATGTCAATTGAATGAAGCCATTTTCCAAAAATAAGTTACAGTTAAGGGGCATGAAAAGGGGGTGGGTGTGAGTTTTTTATGGGGATAGGCCTACAATACCAATCTCAAAACAAAAATGGTGTTACAGACGTGATAATTGTTAGGCCTATTTTCTATTTAGATTCTTATTTAAAAATAAAGAAATGTGCTTTACCATTTTCCGAAAATCAAGTTGAAGGGGGATGGGGGTGAACTGAATTTTATCTCAAAACTCGAATATGTCAATGACTTCAAAAATTGTTGGCCTACTTAGATTCTTCTTTTAAAAAATGTGTTTTACCATTTAGGTAGGCCTACCACAATAGGCAACAGGCGTATGATTTTTTTTTGTTAAACCAAACACCTAGTTTAATAGTACCAGATACAAAAAGTATAATAATAGTCCAGCATCAAATGGAATCCTGTGCAATTTCGAGGAAAGAGTATAGCACCATATACCAATGTGTTCATAAGGTTTCACAGTATTTAGCGCACTTTGGTGCCAGAGCGATATCCGCGACTGGGGGCGGGGGCGGTGCTCCCAATTTTGACTACGCATTGCATTGAATATCGCTCAATTACGGCCAAACGGTTGGTCTGACAACGAAAATGATGATTATAAAATATATTTGTGTGTAATTGATAAATATTTCCTTGCCACAGTTATTTTTGTACGGTACATAGTGCGAAAGTTATCGTCAATTAAGTATAAAATTAATATATTCTCAATATATAAAACCATGGGACAACCATATATTATCAAAACATTACAAACACATTCATACACGTATAGAAATGTCAGAGTATTGCCATATCGGTGATTTTGTTTCATAATTTTATCTTCAAGCGATTGGTATTAGTAAAGTATTAAAGACAAGAATGCGTGGGGCTTTTGTGCGCCCGCTAAACACAGGTGTAATGCATAGAAGCATTGGCAATCATAATATTGTACTATTTCGAAAGAAAAGTACACTTGTATCTTCGTTTTAGCTTGTAAAATAATAATTTGGATGGTGTTAAACTCCAAAATTAGGCGTTTACAAGTTATACATAAAAAACAAAATGGCCGACTCTCATGAGGTTTTTCCTATTTATCTTCACAATCAAGCATTTTTTGGCAAAACTTAATATGACAAAAATTGTTTCTAGTAAACTTTTACACACATATGAAACTTGGATATTTTCATACGAAGCACTACTTACGTACAAATTTAATTTTTGTATGTGTGCATCTGAACTCAAATGTACAAAACTTGGCTCCCGTTCGCTTCTTGATGAAGCAACTGTGACCTACGGGAGTGTTCTTAATATCTTCTTTTAAGCTCATCAAATAATAATATTGATGGTGCCAAGCTCCAATGATAGGCGTTTACGAGTTGCATGTGAAAAACAAAATGGCTGTCACTTCAGGTGGTTTTGGCCATTTATCTTCATAACCGTACTATTTATGACAAAACCTAACATGACAAAAAATATTCCTTGTAAAGTTCTACATACATTTCATATTCAGGTATTTTCATATGATTTACCATTTACCTACAAATTTAGATTTGTGTATGTTAATCTGTACTCAAATGTACAAGCATTGGCTCCCCTGGGCTACTTGATGAAGCAAGTATGGACTATAAGAGTGGGCTCAATCTCTTTCTTTCAGCTTATAGAATAATAATTTTGATGGTGGGAAACTCAAGTACTAGGCGTTCAAGAGAAACACGCAAAAAACAAAATGCCCGCCAATTGGGTGTATTCATGTACATCTGTCGGTTGTTTGATCAAGCAAGTATAGGAGTGGGCTCAATCTCTTCTTTATAGCTTATAAAGTAATAATTGTGATGTTGCCTACCTTAAATATGAGGCATCATCGAGTAACACGTAAAATACAAGATGGCCACCACTATAGGTAGTTTTTCCAATTTACCGTCATAACCGTACGTTTTATGACAAAATCTAATATGACAAAAATTATGTCTTGTAAAATTGTACACACATATGATATTTACATATTTTTATAGGACTTACTATTAACCTAAAAATTAAAACTTCTCCATGTTAATTAGAACTATAATGTGTGTTTTTTTTTTTACGTGTTTCTCTTAAACGCCTTATACTTGAGTTTGGCACCATCGAAATTATTATTCTATAAGTTAAAAGGAAGAGATTGAGCTCACTCCCATAGTCCATACTTGCTTCATCAAGTAGCCCAGGGGAGCCAATGCTTGTACATTTGAGTACAGATTAACATACACAAATCTAAATTTGTAGGTAAATGGTAAATCATATGAGAATACCTGAATATGAAATGTATGTAGAATTTTACAAGGAATATTTGTTGTCATGTTAGATTTTGTCATAAATAGTACGGTTATGAATATAAATGGCCAAATCCACCTGAAGTGACAGCCATTTTGTTTTTCACATGCAACTCGTAAACGCCTATCATTGGAGTTTGGCACCATCAATATTATTATTTGATGAGCTTAAAAGAAGATATTAAGAACACTCCCGTAGGTCACAGTTGCTTCATCAAGAAGCGAACGGGAGCCAAGTTTTGTACATTTGAGTTCAGATGCACACATACAAAAATTAAATTTGTACGTAAGTAGTACTTCGTATGACAATATCCAAGTATCATATGTGTGTAGAATTTTACAAGAAACAAATTTTGTCATATTAAGTTTTGCCAAAAAATGCTTGATTGTGAAGATAAATAGGAAAAACCTCATGAGAGTCGGCCATTTTGTTTTTTATGTATAACTTGTAAACGCCTAATTTTGGAGTTAAACACCATCCAAATTATTATTTTACAAGCTAAAACGAAGATATAAGTGTACTTTTCTTTCGAAATAGTACAATATTATGATTGCCAATGCTTCTATGCATTACACCTGTGTTTAGCGGGCGCACAAAAGCCCCACGCATTCTTGTCTTTAATACTTCACTAATACCAATCGCTTGAAGATAAAATTATGAAACAAAATCACCGATATGGCAATACTCTGACATTTCTATACGTGTATGAATGTGTTTGTAATGTTTTGATGATATATGGTTGTCCCTTGGTTTTATATATTGAGAATATATTAATTTTATACTTAATTGACGATAACTTTCGCACTATGTACCGTACATGAATAATTGTGACAAGGAAATATTTATCAATTACACACAAATATATTTTATAATCATCATTTTCGTTGTCAGACCAACTGTTTGGCCGTAATTGAGCGATATTCAATGCAAAGTGTAGTCAAAATTGGGGGCACCGCCCCCGCCCCCAGTCGCGGATATCACTCTGGCACCAAAGTGCGCTAAATACTGTGAAACCTTATGAACACGTTGGTATATGGTGCTATACTCTTTCCTCGAAATTGCACAGGACTATGATTTTCGACACTTTGATGCTGGACTATAATGCAAGTCCCAAGTAAAAAAGAAATTTTTAAATAGGTTTAATGTGGTCGCATTTATTAAAGTTTAAACTCGGGGATCTGAAACGCGTACAGGTGGCTGTGACGCAATGATTCTGTAGAAGTGGCGTAACAGACCAATCGCTGAGGCGGTGAGCGTACACAGTACAAAACCATGACGTCAAATCCACTCTACATGGCGGCGGCTCGTTTTTCGCGCCCTTTTATTTATCGTTACTAAACCAATTATTTTGAGGCATGACTGATCCGTTTTTCAAAATTCAAAGACACAAAATTATTAAACGAGAGACAAGGTATTTAAAAATCGATTAAAATTTTCATACGCGTGTTCCCTCTTGTACAAAATCCTAAAATCCACATGAGCAAGCTGTGGCGGGCAGTGACATATCGAAGGGTGGAGGGTTATGGGGTTCAAGCCCCCCACCCCTCCTCCATGCAAAGAAATATACATGAAGACAAGGAAGGAAAGGAGAAAGGAGGAAACTTCAAACTACCATTTTGATTATTTTATTGTTTAATAAATAATGTAAGGGGCAAATGCACATTGCAAACAGGTTTCCAATTTCCATAGTTATTGTACTTCCCGACATTGTTGAATGCTGTGTTCGTTGTCATTTCGTTTAGTGTTTCTTCCGTGGTCCGCCACCATTACTATAGAAATGTAATTTCTGCCTTTAATTCATATCAGATCGCATTTAAATTTTTATATGTGTGACCTGTCGAAAATTTACTATAATATAGCCACCTCACATTTGGCCGTTACTGTGTTGTAGAAAAATAATGTTGAGTAATTTTTGTGTATTTTTGCCAATAGGCCTACGTATTAGATTGCCATAACATGAACATATTCGTGATCAGAAAAATCTTATAAAAGTATTGCTGCCATTTTGTTTTAGAAAAATATTTTTCAGTAACTAGGCCTATGGTGTAACTTTGTTAACTTTTCGAACGATTTTGTCACAAAACTATACACCTTCAATCCACTTCGAGGCTTGGGGATGATCCAAATTTTAACTTGATCGGACTTTCCGTTTTACCACTACGACAGAAAAAAAAATTCAGAACGAGTGCCATAAAACTGTAATGCAGACGCTCGCTTAATTAAACTGTTTTCACGCTCACACTGTGGATTGTGTACCAAACGATAGCTAGCCACAAGTAGCTTAGCCGCACCAATGCTGGACAAGCAGTGCGAGCGTAAAAATAGTGATACAATGAATGAATACATATCACATAACTGTATGCAAATCCTAACACAAATTGGAATACCATATATTTTTTATTATGAGCTATATGCATGTCGTATTATGTCAAGACATCCTAAATGGGTTAATTTTCCTCATTATGAAAATTAGCCTAGATGCTTCTCGTTGAAGCATTTAATGTAAAGAGAAAACATGGCAGATTCACGTGCAATTGAGTTGAGTTAGCTACCGGTAATAGTTCGTTTGCTATGACAGTGTTAAGAGACGGCCGTCCGGTAGCGATGTCTCCTGCTGATGCTAGTGGCATGGGACTAGTAATAGGCCTACCTATGTTGTGAAAAAAAAAAAACGGCCGTGCTCAAGTGAATATTATCAACTTGAAAATAATGTAGATATATAGCCAATTCCTGGAGTGGGTATGCGGGTTCTAGCTTTCGCTATAAGTTTTACAATAAATCAAGAGATTTAATGAGTATTATTATATACCACTAGGGTTTCGATAAATAACATACTGCTAGTAAATGTAAATGTATTGTACATTAAAAATGATATGCACATGTATAGGAGTGGTGATTTCAATAATTTAAACCTTGAAATGCCTACTTGGAGAGGTAATCTTTAATAGAATATAGCCTAGGGGTCTAAATTATTCTCTCTGTCATGAAGGATTTCAGGTTGTGTTTGAAAGATGCAGGAATCAGAGGTTTTTATCTTGGGAAGTTTATTATACAGGTTAGAGGTTAGATGGCAGATATTGGGGGTCCCTAGCAAATAGGAACATGGGTTGACAGGTGGATGTGAGTGCTAGCTGTAGCTCGTGTATTAACCCTTTTATTGGTGTGTTCGAAGCGAAGAGTTTTCTATTGAAGCGAACAAATGTAGCGGCAGATTAAATTGGGGTACTCGCTCAAGTGAGTATTCTCAGGTTCATAAAGAGTTCTTTGCATGAGTGCCTCCTAGACACACCTGCAATGATCAATGTTAACTGCCCTCTTCTGCAGAACAATACTCCATTAGCTTGGGGAGCGGATATTATGCTCCAGTTTTGAATTTTTTAACCAAATGACCAGGGTGGCCATTTATATTATCATATATCATAACATCATTAATATCATCTCCTACTGAATATGCCACTAGATGAGACCTTGAAACTCATTACACGACAAGTAAGCATATAGAAGTTGCAGATTAGTAACAATCACTGAAGAATCTTTTTTGAACTTGTTTCAGGCTCACGAGAAGTATAAGTGCACCGAGTGTGACTTGACTTTTCCCTCGAAGGCCAGTTTGTTAAGTCACAACCGGAAAGTGCATCAAATATATAGCGAAGACAAAGCATACTCTTGTCACATTTGTGGCATGAAGTTTTCTCGACCAGGTCTGCTTCAGCAACATAACAGAACTCACTCAGGTAAGAACTTGTTCATCCTCCCATTGTTTGTGGCATTGCTGTGTAAATTGTTCAATCATTGATTCATTGTCAACATTTCCAAGTTTGCCTTTAAATAATTTATCTAAACCACTCCTCTCACTAGAAATTGTGGTTATATTTATATTATATAATTTAGCATGGGGGTGGATAAGAAGGAAACCATCAGCTTGTTCTTGACCTTCAGAGTTGATACTTTCTACATTACTTGTCCATTCTTCTTTTTATGTTTCTATCATCTCTGACGGTCAACAACAAGATAAGCTGTTGGTTTCCTTCCTATCCACTCCCATGTTAAATATCCGCAGCTGTTAGGCACCCCTAACACATTGATACCAAGAAATTGTGATTGTTAGTTTAGTTGGTAAACTAAATGTTGCTAAAGCTACTTTTTAAAAGTAGCACTGTTACAGCTATAGCTACTTTCAGCTACTAGGCCTACACTACTATTTTTAAGTAACTCGCTACATGTACAAAATGAAGTGATTGATTAGTGATGCTGATTTACAGTTACTTTCATTTTTTATAAAGGGGCCAGGGGTACCTACAAATTAAAAGTGTTTCCAGAATGCATTTGGAATAACTTCAATAATACAATTATTTTCTGCAGGTAACTTTTACCTATGTACAGCTCATCTTGATACTTCTCTTCCCGCGACACAAGCTCTCGCCTGTTGCTCTCAACACTTTTTCCTCCCCTCTCACCACCTCTCTCCCTGCTAACCACTGCCCAGTCCTCTCCTCTCTCCTCCACATCTGCATACCACTTGCCATCTGCCTCGAGGTCTTCCCACTCTTCTTTTTTTTTCGATTAATAATGTCATTTATCATTTAATAATAATCTCATTTTTATGACAGTGCTTGGAACATTTTGTTGATAATATAAGTAATTACTGCATGTAATGTTTTCTAAACAGGTGAGAAGCCTTTCTCCTGCAAAGACTGCAGCAAGCAATTTGTTTCCCTAAAGGGATATAAAAAACATTTGCATTTCACCCATCAGGGTAATAAAACGGAGACAGTTGGCACGAGTGCCACAGCCAATGCCAAGTATAAATGCGACAAGTGTGAGAAATCTTTTTGTAAAAAGATATACTTGGTGAAACACCTGGAGCGACCGCACTCATATCCATGTCAGTTCTGTAGCTACGAGTGTACGTCAAAAGTTAATGCTAAACGGCACGAAGCTTTGCATACGGAAAGCCGCCAGTTTGTTTGCGAACAATGTGGGACAGCCTTCTTTACTCTTTCTAACCTTCAAGACCACTATCAGTATGTCCATTCAAATGAGCGGTCCTTCCAGTGTCCACAGTGTAAATCTGCCTTTAAAACCAACAGTGCTCTAAACAGACATTACCTAACGCACTCGGACGTACGACCATACGGATGCCACTGTGGCCAGACGTACAAGCGCATATCCCACCTTCACAGACATCAGCGCGCAACTCACGGTGCAATCAAATCAAAGAGATTACAAAGACTGAAACTTCACGAGTCCGGTGCTTTGGTACCGGTCGACGAAGCTAAAAAAACGAAAACAAGAAATAAACCGAAAACCGAAAGACTGCAACAGGCCGAGGCTGGGAGTGAAAATCCGACTCAGGCACCCGCTCTGTCCATGTTTGTTGCCGATTCTGGGCATGTTTTTACGTTGCAACGGTCTGACTTGCCCAATACTTTGGCTCATCAAAATGGAGTGGACTCTTACCAAACGGAACTTTTACAGACAATGCAAGTCGCCTATGACCAGCATATGCCTCCAACAGTGAATGCAGACTCACAGCTGGTGTTTGGCTCTGTTGAAATGATTCAAGACGAATATCCTCACTTGGAGCTCCACGAGCCTGTAGAGTCGCCACTCCTCGACGAATCTTTCTTTGTGAGCCATGATCCCAGAACTGTTACTCATTATCAATCCAACGAAATGAATTTGACTAATGATCAGTCTTTCTTTGATGCTCATCATGATGTTGGCAGCTATGGGATACAACTTTAGAAGGTAAGAAGAAAGCTCACTTAAATCTGAATTACAATCATGAATCAAGGTAAGGTTTTGATTGCTTCATTTTTTTTATAATTTCAATTTAATGGAATGTTATTAGTTTCTTGGAATGGAAGAGAAATTATGCATCAGATTCAGATCAGTGCACATGCTATCCTAAATTTACAACTAGACAGCATGTTTAAGGTGATCATAGGTTTGGTAGGCTCCATTTTTTTGTATCATCCTGGCATAGCATTCTTTAAAATCATTTAAATTTGTGGAGGATTTTAGACGTGTTTTCTGTTTGTCAAGTTACTGAAAAAGGCTCAACGAAAAACAAAAGCCTACTGTTTTTTTTAGGCACAGAAAAACTCACTGACAATGAGCATAATGGAGCTATGATTACAGTGTATACTGTATTGTGACAATGGCATCACCAACAAAGAAATATGAATTCTATAGTAAAAAAATTCTATATAAATATTAGTGATGTGTTAGGCTGTCTTCACACGTACCTGCAAAACCGGCCATTGATTGCAGTCTTTTACACGCACCGGCTTTCACAGTGGCGACCTAGCCACTTTCTTTTTGGCCACGATCCAAGAAAGATTTGTCACGACTCCCCCCGACATCAATAAAGGTTATATACATGGGCTACTGTATTTTCAGTTGTCCTTGTTTATACATTTGAGGAAAGTCGTCCTTCAAAAACACACTTCCCTCATGGCTTCAGTTTTGCAATCTTGGCTTGTCAATCCAAAGCTAAATTACTAATCTCTGGGCTAAAAAAGGTGGCTCCGGTCAGCTACACAATGTAGGCCGACTCCAATTTGGAAGTCGGCGGTTCGATTCTGGCTACCAGCAATCCTGAGTTAAGTTTTCTCCAGAGGTTTTCCTGTCACAATGTGAATGCTTAGATCTAGTCCTACAACAGTGATGGCAAACACGCGTGTCACAAGATGACACACGAACACGACACGGTCCATACATTCGAGACACATTTTTAAAATGTTTACTAAAATGTGTTTCTTAACATTAAGCGCATAAAAAAAGTGTTTTTCAATTCCGAGTTGCAGATTAATCTTGTGGCTCTATCAACACAATCACACCTATAATCCTCCCATCGAATGTATTCTGATGCTTCCGTCATTACTAGAGATGCAAGTTTTTCGCAATGCGCGATAAAACGAAAAGTGTAACAAAACACTCTAGAGTGCTGGTTTTAACATTTCTTTACGTTATGCATCACTGGGATTCAGATTCAAATCGCGAAATAACACCATAAAATGCTTATAAAACAAATTATGAGTTTATTCCCGATATAACACCATAATTGCCACTTTCTAGCAAAATAACACCATGATTAACAGTAATTGGTAATTTTGTATTCCCTTCTGTTCAAATCTTCGCAAGAATTACGAGATAAAAGCGAAAATAAGCAGTCCTCATCATCCATCATCACCACTTACTTCTCTGCAGTCTAATCTAATCTTTGACGCCCATCACTATGTATATACATTTAGGGCCATACACATATAATAGTTTAGAAAATGTAACCTTTTTTAGTTTTATCAATGATTTGATGTAAAAACGTGATTTTCGATTACAAAAACAATAACACCACAAAACACCATAATTCTCAATTTCTCAAACGAAAAGTGAAGAAAAATAAAACCATTTTCTTGCATCTCTAGTCATTACCCCTGAGGCCTCGAAGTAAACTTCCGCGGACGGTTTACTGCCTGTGTTCATGCGCGCACTATTGCTGAATACTAAGATGGCGCACGAGCACGACGAAATTAGCAGCTCCTGCACTGCAATCATGTAACTTAGATCGCTAACGTTGAAATCGTTATTATGTAGCCAAGGTCTACTTGATATTCCCCTGGCGGAGGAACAGCAGTATTTTTGTATTGCAATGCATTCTCTGCATTCTTTAGCCTGTTTTTTTCTGAAACACTCAGAATGCACTCTTAAAGCCTGATCTTAAAAAATTTCGCCTTTGGCGTATTGTGAAACCCCCATGCATTTTATGCCTGGAAAGAAAGATGTGTCCCTCCAGCTTGATTTTAAAATATGGCAACCTTAAGTACGACGGCAGAGTGAAGTGGCACACGCAGTTGAAATAGGCGAGTTCCATCATGATATTTGGCACAACCCTCCAAAAAGGTTCGCCTTCACTGTCCTATAACATAGCATTCGGCCGTTATTCCGTCCCAACTATCCAAAACCCGTATTATACCTAGTTAGTCATAATATGAAGAAGGGAATATTTAAGCGAGCGAAGCGAGCGTTTCCACTTGACTCTTATGGCACTTCGTTCATTTTTTTTTTTTTTGTTTATTATGTCCGTCGATAGCGGTCGAACGGAAAGTCCGATCAACTTGAAATTTGGACCATCCACAAGCCTCGATGTGGATTGAAGGTGTATAGTTTTGAGGCAAAATCGTTCAAAAAGTTACAAAGTTACACCATAGTCATTGGGTTTGAAATATAGGGAAGAGGATTTTCTTTTATCGGCCTCAGCCTGCGCGGTCCTGTGTCATGACACCGAGAGATAGCGTTGCTCACAGTCGCAAATGATCGCACTGATCGCAGCGCAGCGTAGATCTGTCATGACAAACTAGATGTAGCCGGCCTCTTCTGCTCAGTCAATCAATCTATACTAGCGCTTGTAGCGACGGAGTACGCAACTACTTCAACACGAATTGCGCGCATGATTTGAAATCAATACTTACACCACACGCTGTGCTTGGATTAGAAATGTGTGTATAATAAATAAAACCCATAGCATTTTTGTCCCACCCGCTTTTTACGGGCCTGAAAAAACAATCCCGAGATATTTTTACTTGGGTATATTTCATCTTTCTGTCTACAACTAGACAATGAATCGCAATACAACAAAGTTTGCAATAAAACAAAGTATTAATAATATGAAATGCAACTAAACAGCAAAGATCATGGGGTTTTTTGTGAGCTGATATCCATGATATTTCACAAGTTCAATTTTCAATTTATTGAGGTTTAATACAGTTGGTCTACACATTTATGTTATTTCTATTTATGCCTATATTTATGTTTTTTATGTAATAATAATAATACATTTGAAATAAACGACTCAGGTTAATTACTAACAATCACAATTATTGATATGTTTTTGCTCAAGTCCATTCGAATGTCGATGCGGCGTTGCTTTCTGGAGTTTTGTGTGGACGTGAACAATATGCATGTAGTTTTATGTCAAGGCTTGCTAAATGCCAAATATGTTATCTTAAAATAATGTACTAACAAGAGTTGTAAATATGCGTATAAATACGGCAAACGTATCGTATTTAGAACAGGAGCGACGCTGCGCAGGAGCAGGACTTTGCCCCCCCAACCAGTATTTACTACTAGACAATCGCTATATGTATTCAAAACCGCGTTCAATTTTAAGATATATATTTTATTTATTGTACTGAATATACTGTATACTTAAAGATATTCTCTGAAAGGGACAAATTATTTATTTAAAATCCAAATTTTAGTATCTTAACCGACCACGTTCTGATGACATAACGAAGAACGCAACGAACATTTCATGGCACTCCTTCAGTTGGTTGAATTATTCGGTGACTATAAACTACGTATTAACTTTGCGTGACTTCATTCATTGTTATCCTGCATCAAGCGAGGATTGCGAGCGCACCTTCCCATGTCTTACGTTTGCAACAATCGCTCAATCGTCAATGTCATCAATTTGCAACAAGTCGTCCTGCGGTTTGATGCTGAGCACCAGAACGAGCATGATAACACATTTTCTTCCAGTTTAGTATAACAATCCGAAACCCAAGGGTTCACGATGTTGGGGGGGGGGGGGGGGGGGGGGGTACTTTACACGTCCAGAATGCGATAGCGTTTGCGCCCCCAACTGGCATACTCGCCCCCTGAACTGCCTCCCCTAATGTGACATCTTAGCGTCGCCAATGATTTAGAATCAATTTTCCTCATTATGAAACATCTCGTTGAAGTATTGAATAGGAAGAAAGCTACGGCTAAGTTCGTTTGCTATGACGCGCGTACGACATACCTCGTCTCCCGCCAGCATATGCAACTCAAGTTTAATAATTTTCTCAAGTTAAGTTTCAGTTAGGCTAAAGACTAAAGAGAGAGGAAGAGGTTAGGAAAGAGGATTAGGATACTGAGTGCGTATAGGCAGTGTAATTTGAACATTCTCGTTTTGTAATACATTTTGTATTCTGTTTCTGTGTCTATTGGCTACAGCTTTGGCTGCTGAAACCATTATTTATTCCGTAAACGGTTTTTACATGACATTGCGGAGGATGAGTAAATAAATTGTGAATCCAAATACCAAGACAGCGGACGGTCTCGTCAATGATCTCGCGTTCCGGGAATTTTGGCGTTATCTGCATTCCACCACCTGTTCCGTAGGCAGCCAGCTTGCACTTTACCTTGTGGTCTTACCGTTTCACTGGGATGGACAAGCCGACAACGACCCACCATTATCGTCAAATGCCAATAAGCTCGGATCGGGATGTTGTTCACGTTATGCACCTACTTAATTGCATGCTTTCTGATACAACTATATTACATTTAATCTTGTAAACACTTTATACGTATGTCAATAAAACAAGGCGAAATTAAAAAATTCGAGATCATATCTTTGGGTCTAGCCAGTGCTTCCCAAACTATAAGTCGCGAACTGATTTCTAATATAGTTTGCCAAAATATTTTGAACAGCGAACATTTTGAAATGGTTTTTAATTTTATTTAAACGTAGATCGGAAAAGTGATTAAGATTTTTGTGCATTAAATTTCGATGTAAATAATGAATTTACAAAATGTCAGAAGTAATAAATATAATTAACAAAATATACACTCCCCCCCCCCCTTCCTTTTAGCTGGGTGGGGGTTGCGGTTCTGGAAAGCTGGGGAGCACTGGTCTCTAGGCCAATGGCGTAGGAATAGCCCGGGGGCCCGTGGTCTAGAGGGGCCCGGTTTCTAGTCTGGCCTGAGTTGGAAACCTATCATTGTTTATTAGCTTCAATATAAACTCATACGAAATTCCTACGATAAATTATTATAAATTAAAAATTTCCGGTGCAGATCGTCTCATGTCGGTTGTGTTCAAGAAACAATATTGTAAATCTTGCGTCTATAAAAGTATAGTTTCAAATAGCTGCATATTCTATTGTACTGACGTTTGTTCTGTGAACGGCATTGATGATATGTTCCTAACACTACCAGTTGTAACAAGTTCAGAACGCTCATTTTCAAAATCGAGAATAATGCATGGGATGAGAACACTTTTGATCGAAAATCGCTCAAAAGAATTTTATCTTAAGATCACCTGATCAATTCGTTTTTTTTTTTTGTATTTGTATTTATTTATTTATTTATTTATTGGTGATTTGTTACAATGCATTTTTTTGCTATCGGGTAAGTTTGGAAGTTCTAAAGCAATGGCTGTACCACAGTCACTACAATCCGTTATCTGTGGCTGTACAAATTGAAAATTTCGTCCCAGATCCCAGTTTTCATTATTGTTGCTTTTCAGTAAAAAACAAGTCAAGTATAAATCCCAATTCTGGCGCTAGTCAGGAGACTAATGCAACAATAAGTGACAATATTTACAATATTTACAACAATTGTCAATTGTTGTATTAGCCTACGTGAAAAGGCTAGTCGGCTAGCGTCAAAATAGAGATTTGAGATACGCCTTTAAATCATGAACATGATCCCGGACACAATACAAAATTCCGTTTACAAGTCTGTAGTAGGGGGCCGCCAGCTCGATTTAGGTTCTATTGCCCGGGGATCCGTGGTTTTCCCCACTGGTCTAGGCTATAAACTAATATTTTGTAACGTTGGCATTGGAGTATGTAAAAGAAAAAACATGCGTGATGAAATAAGCTAGACGTATAAAATATGGGTCTCCTGTCATGTTTTAAAGATGGGAATATATATGGTAAAAACTATGTTTAATACAAATTTAAGAATATTATACAAGGCTTGAAGGTAACGACATATGCGACGAATGGCCAATATGTTGCAATGAACGTCTGCCGAGTGACCGGCACAACAACCCGCCCCTACCCCTTGCTCGCGATTCGAGCTATTCAAGGAACCATTCAGCATTCTTCCTAGAAATGTTCACGGTTGATTGCCCAGAGAGATTACAGCGCAGAAGACGTGAGCCAAACAAAAACACATCACGCACTGGATGTGGCATTATAATGATGAATAGGTGTAAACTTCATTTTTAATCTACCGTGTTCATGTTCATGTAATCTATATGAATATTATTTATTTTATAACTACCATTATAGACTGGTAGCGTTGAGAGAATATCTGTTTGTGATAACCTGGTCCTAGTTATCTAAAGAAATAAATGTGTGGGGTATAGTGTGCAGGAAGTTATTGGATAACAAGTGTGCTCAAGTATGCGGCCCCCCCCCCCCCCCACGCCCCACAAACACACACACACACTCACAGTCACACTGGCAACAGCATCCGTGCTTGTGACATCCACCTCACGTCGCTATATTCAAGCTATATAATGCATAGTTATTGTGATCGGCTACGTATTCATAAATTATATATTGTAATTAATTAATAGTACATTTATTAATGATTCATTATTATGTCATTTAAATATTCAGAAAATCTAAAAGTTCTACTACGGACTTCGTTGCGAAACATAGATTGAGGACTTCGAAGTCAACTAAGTACGTGGAAGGCTAAGTTTTCGTCTGATCGCTAAAATTCAGGTTATCCCATCCCATTGTTCACTAGTTGCCAGGAATAATAGTATGTAGGCTAATCAAAAAATATATTCGATTGGTTAAAACCAACATTTTTATATATTTGTGTTCCGTCTTCCGCGTTGGTCAAGAGGTGTGATAACAAAGGTGCCCATCGCGCCCGCGAGGCGGGGGATGGGGTGAGGTAGCGGAAAGAGCGCGGGACCACACATTTATCTATTTATTTATTTATTAACGTAAGTTCTTAGTCTTACACTTTATATGAGTAAGAACGACTCGTATAGAGTGCCCCAATAGGCGGGAACTCTCTTCAGCCCGCATTACAGAGAACATAAGAACATAACAACAATAGATACATAATATTAGAGAGCACTCAATGCTAATTTGACAAATAAGATGAAAAATAATTTTTGTTTGCAAACAGCTTTTGGTGACAAGCTGTTAGCCGTAAACACATTGCAGAACAATAAGTAAGTAAGTAAGTATGTATCTTCACAGATAACACTTTTTCTGTGGTGTTGTTATAGCCGTAACAAAATTCTGCCCCTCATTGTCATTGTCACTCAATAATATACTTGTAACTTTGTTGAAAATGAATACAGGATTTTATAGTGAACTGTTATTTCCCATATCAAATATGTATACAATACTCAAAGTATTCTCTAATTGTCAGGGACGCTTGATGGAATGCAGGTTCCGCAGCCACTGTAAAGCGTAACCTTGGCGTGACCTATGAACTCATCACTCGCCGACGAAGTCGGAATATATTGGGTTCACAGGCTCAAGCCCAAATATAAATATCATACAGAAATAAATGTTCACTATAAAATATTGTATCCACTTTCAACAAAGTTATACAAGTCTATTATTGAGGTACAATGAGGAGCAGAATTTTATTACGGTTACCCGCAGAAAAAGTATTATCTGTGAAGGTATATACTTACATATTTACTCACTTATTTACATGTTGTTATGCAATGCGTTGACTAACAGCTTGTCACCAAAACCGTTTGCAAACAAAAACTGGATTGCAACGAATGTGTGGTCCTGCGCTCTTTCCGCTACCTCACCCCATCCCCCGCCTCGCGGGCGCGAGGGACACTGTTGTTATCACACCTGTAATCTTGACCAACGCGGAAGACGAAACACAAACAAACAAAAAATCTGGGTTTTAACCAATCGAATATATTTTTTGATTAGCCTACATACTATTATTCCTGGCAACTAGTGAACAATGGGATGGGATAACCTGAATTTTAGCGATCAGACGAAAACTTAGCCTTCCACGTACTTAGTTGACTTCGAAGTCCTCAATCTATGTTTCGCAACGAAGTCCGTAGTAGAACTTTTAGATTTTCTGAATATTTAAATGACATAATAATGAATCATTAATAAATGTACTATTAATTAATTACAATATATAATTTATGAATACGTAGCCGATCACAATAAGTATGCATTATAGCTTGAATATAGCGACGTGAGGTGGATGTCACAAGCACGGATGCTGTTGCCAGTGTGACTGTGAGTGTGTGTGTGTGTTTGTGGGGCGTGGGGGGGGGGGGGGGGGGGGGCGCATACTTGAGCACACTTGTTATCCAATAACTTCCTGCACACTATACCCCACACATTTATTTCTTTAGATAACTAGGACCAGGAATGATCACAAACAGATATTCACTCAACGCTACCAGTCTATAATGGTAGTTATAAAATAAAAAATATGCATATAGATTAATAGCATGAACATGAACACGGTAGATTAAAAATGAAGTTTACACCTATTCATCATAATAATGCCACATCCAGTGCGTGATGTGTTTTGTTTGGCTCACGTCTTCTGCGCTGTAATCTCTCTGGGCAGTCAACCGTGAACATTTCTAGGAAGAATGCTGAATGGTTCCTTGAATAGCTCGAATCGCGAGCAAGGGGTAGGGGCGGGTTGTTGTGCCGGTCACTCGGCAGACGTTCATTGCAACATATTGGCCATTCGTCGCATATGTCGTTACCTTCAAGCCTTGTTTAATATTCTTAAATTTGTATTAAACATAGTTTTTACCATATATTCCCACCTATAAAACATGACAGGAGACCCACGTCTAGCTTATTTCATCAGCAAAGTTTTTTCTTTTACATACTCCAATGCCAACGGTACAAAATAATAGTTTATAGCCTAGACCAGTGCTCCCCAACTTTCCAGAACCGTGACGCAATGTAAGATCAACAAAAATTCGCGACCCATTTAGCTAAATTGGAGGGGGGGGGGGGGTCTCTTTTGGTTTTACATTTATTACTTCTGACATTTTCTAAATTTATTATTTACATCAGAGCTGAATGCACAAAACGCTTATCTCTTTTTTCGATCTTCGTTTCAATAAAAGTTATTTCAAAATGTACGCTGTTCCAAATATTTTCGCGAACCATTAGAACTCAGCTCGCGACCCACACTTTGGGGTCTTGGGAAGCACTGGCTAGACCCAAAGATATGATCTCGATTTTTTTAATTTCGCCTTGTTTTATTGAAATACGTAAAATGTTTACAAGATGTAATATAGCTATATCAGAACGCATGCAATTAAGTAGGTTCATAACGTGAACACTGTACAACATCCCGATCCAAGCTTATCGGCATTTGACGATAATGGTGGGTCGTTGTCGGCTTGTCCATCCCAGTGAAACGGTAAGACCACAAGGTAAAGTGCAAGCTGGCTGGCTACGGAACAGGTGGTGGAATGCAGATAACGCCAAAATTCCCGGAACGCGAGATCATTGACGAGACCGTCCGCTGGCGTGGTATTTGGATTCGCAATTTATTCATTCATCCTCCACAATTTCATGTAAAAACCCGTTTACGGAATAAATAATGGTTTCAGCAGCCAAGGCTGTTGCCAAAAGACACGGAAACAGAATACAAAATGTGAATACAAAAGGTATTACAAAACGAGAATAGTCAAATATCACTGCTTCCAGTGTACACTCTGTATCCATATCCTCTTTCCTAACCTCTTCCTCTTTCTTCTAACTGAAACATAACTTGAGAAAATTATTGAACTAAAGTTCTTGTCTTTTTAGCCGGAGCCCGGCGTTTTGTGGGTTCAAAGAAACTAGGATGTCGCCTGCTCTATTGTAGACCTTTCTAATTTGACAAGTAGGATGGGCCTCCCCGGAACACCGAAGTACAATTACATCCAATACACAGTGGCGGCCCGACCTCCTTGAAATGCCCGGGGCCAAATTCGTAGCATATACCACCCACCACCGACTGCGTGGAAATCGACTTTGGGTGCAAATGAATGGGGGGTGTGGGGGGGATGCCCCCCACAACAGCGCCGCAGGCAAAAATTTTTTATAAAGTTTTTTTAATGTGGTTTTAAGCGTTTGTAGATGAGTAGAGGCAGTCTGGAAATGTATAACTCGTGTTTGCTTTTCAGATTTTCTTCCATTGTAAGTGTCATGCATGGATGCATGGCTCTTAAATAATTTCATATTTTTGATTCTTTGAAATTGAATACGATTAAGAGGGAGGGGTGAAAAATGTTCATAACACGTTATTAGTTTAGAATTAAATGAAAAGAAAAGTTGTTTATATAAAATGATGTGTTGTTAATTAACACAAATGTGTTATTAAAAACATAATTGTAACGTTGGTGAGCCGACAGTAAGCAAGCGCCAAATACGATTTCTGACTTCACCAATAGGCCTTTACATGGTCTTATTTAAATTCTAAATTATTAATTTTATTCGTGTTATGTAATATTGATTATTCATTTATTGTAGACAATTAATATGGGATTTAACAAGATAACTGGATTTTAACAGTATACTCATTTAGGTATTCTAGACAGTATTCATAATGGCGTAATAGGATGGGGTGAAGATTCGAAGTCAGGAGGGTTGTGGGGCGATGCCACGGCCACCAGAGGTGGTTATTTCACGTTTTATACACACCTTTAAAAATCAAAACTTAAGCTATCGGCGTAACAAAATGAATATGTTTAATATAATATTCCTTTCATGTTGGTGCAGGTCTATATTTCGTAACGTTAGACGCGGGTTAAAAGTTCACTCATGAAAACTCTGATATTTTCATAAATATGGCAAAGTATACAAGTTGGTCAAACAGAAGGAGCACTTGTGATTTTGACACATTTAAACAGCAGAATTTTGGAGAGCAGTGTAGACCTGGAAGCGAATTCATCAATTGCAGCGTCGATGTCGATCTTAATGTCTTTTTCACAAGATAGTATCATTAGGGTAGTCCATTAGGGGTGGACAGTAACAGGACGCTCGCTACAGGTACGGCCCTCTATTTTTTTTTAAGCGCGCAATTAAATAAAAAAAAAAAAAAATTCACATTTAGAGTCTACCCACTCAGTAACTAAACTGATTTGCAGTGGGGGACTTTAATTTAAAGTGACTAAACCAACCCTGTAGGCTCCAAACACCATCGGCGAGTGAGCGATAACCAATCAAAGATCGATATTTCAAATACGGAACATATGAATCAGTGATTGGACAGTGCGAACACCTGCGGACAAATGCCAGAATCAACAAGGCCGATTCAGAACAACTTTGAATTTATTGAGTGCTTCGTTGCTAGGACGGCTCCAAAGGCTCCAAAGTCACCGTTTACTTATTACTAAGCCAAGAAGTAATGGAATTGAATCCACATTAGAAGTTAAAAAACTTCTGCCTGAAGCGGGATTTGAACCCGGGACCTTCTGCATTGGAAGCAGGGACGCTAACCACTGGACCAACGGTTTGGCTTTTAACGAAAGATGATTTTGTTCTCTATTTTACGCCAAGTTGTTGTATTAGAAGTGTTTCTGTATTAGTATTCTGTAGATACGCATTATCATATTCTTTACAACTCATTTTGTTTTACAATAACCTGTTTAATTTATGGTTTCGACCAACTATATCTACCTACCCACCTACCCACCCAACCACCCACCCACCCCTTAACGCTCGCGGGGCCATGACCCCAAATTTGTATGGTCGGGCCGCCACTGCCAATACATGTTGGCCCGCTGCTAGTGAACCATCAGTAGTATCGTTACTTGCATGATTTGTCATGTCCACCTGCAAATGCCAAGCTAATAGCTAGCTGCTTGAAATATTTGAGAAATGCTTTGTTTTGCCTGACCAGCTTATTGTACCGGATGTGTCGGGATAACTTATCGACGCAGAACACACGTTTCGTTACAAGCTCTTGTGCCCCTCCTAAAGACTGAAATGTTTTATTTGGACTTCGTTTATATTCTCGCAACAATATTGCTAATCAGAACGTAGCTTGGGTGCGTAACAGTCGCCTTCTAATGCCGAAGCTATGATAATCGACCACGGCCAATTACTCTGATGTGCGGTCTAATAGTAATAAGTACATCAAACAACAAACATTGGTTTGTATAAGAATATTTTCGAACAGTATTGTAACGCAATGTCGTTTGCTACGAATTTCGTTTTTATTTATTTATTTATTTATTTATTTATTTATTTATTTATTTATTTATTTATTTATTTATGTATGTTTATCCGTATTTTATAGGGGACAACGGACAACGAACATTACGCGCCAATCCGGTTTTATAAATGATTATTTAGAGTTCCATAGAAAAAAATGAAACGCGCATACCATTTTTCATTGATGGGTTACTGAAAGTTAGGCCTAACATAATTATCAAATATCGCAAATTGTCAAGCCGGGCCAAAATTATTCTTTGAAATAATGCCACCCATATAACTAAAGTTAGGACTATTCATCTGACGCAGGCCTGTGCGTGTTTCCCGTCGCGGATCATTTACCTTTTTCTTGGCCGAATTTATTTTTAAACATTATTGTTATTCAACATTTTTAAGTGAAAGTTGCTCCCGTAAAATTGACTCTTTGAAGACATAATCCGACGAATATACTTTTTGTCTTTCGCGTCTCGAATTATTTGTTTATGCCTACGTCGAAATTGTCAAATTCTTATCAGTTGTCACTTTCGTAAAATGCAGACGGAGAAACTATAAACGTTTATTTATGCAATATTGTGTACACGCCCTATCCTCAGTTCTGATGCCGAGATTATTGCTATTATATATTTGTTATTTGGGGGGGGGGGGGGTCTCCTTGTCCGCGTTTGAACGTCGTTTCAAAAATATATTTAACAGTTAAACCACTTTTCCCATCTCTATTATAAGGTGAGTGCCTGTTCAGGTTTTTCCTTAATTCTAGACATGGGAATAATGGGGAATAAAATTCCGAGGGTGCTATGTGTAGAACTCAGTCGTAACATTTGTCTAAAATGTCGCACATGCCTGATCCAAAAACTTCTTGAACGTCAACAGAAAACTGGGTGTAGGACTACTTGGCATACTCTTCTCGCTGTGCATAACATCACAAGCACTAACGTCTCGATTGCCCTCTCGCTGGATAACTCCACAGTGAATGTGACTGTACTCTGCGCGAAGATGTCAATCTGTGACATGTCAACAACGTCGGCGCTCTGCGCGCTTTGAAACTGCCAAACGCCGGGCTCAGGTTAAAAAGACAAGAACTTTAGAGTTGCATATTTATCAAGTGAAAGAACTCCTCTATTCATAATTAAGATCCAATAATGTATATCAGCTTCACTTTTGTCTTGTTGCTGGGGTGAAAATCATGTTCGTGCTAATTCTCATAAGACAGAATTGTTGAACTACTAGCCCAACAAACCCTAGCGCGATATAATACCAATTAAATCTATTTATTTATTGTAAAACTCATAGCGTAAACTAGAAGTCGCATACCTACTCCAGGAATAAGCTATAAAGTATTTCCAAGTTGATAAGGCCGTTTATTTTTTTGGACGTGATGTAGCATTTACTAGTCCCTTGCCGGCAGCATCGGCGAGAGACGAGTATTTCGTATGCGCGTCATTGCAAACGAACTATTACTATTAGCCGTAGCTACTCTTCCTATTCAATGCTTTAACGAGATGTTTCATAATGAGGAATATTGATTCTAAACACGATGCGTTTGCCGTATTTATACGCATATTTAAAACTCTGGTTAGTATATTTTAAGACAACATATTTAGGCATTTAGCAAGTCTTGACATAATACGACATGCATGTTGTTTACGTCCACACAGAACTCCAGAAAGCAACGCCGCATCAACATTCGAATGGACTTGAGCAAAAAAACATAAATAATTGTGATTGTTAGTAACTACCATGAGTCGTTTATTTCAAAGGTATTTTTATAACCTAAAAAACTAAATGTAGGCATAAATGTAGGTAACATGAATGTGGAGGCCTACTATGTATTGAGCCTCAATAAATTGAAAATTGAACTTGTGGAATATCATCGATATCAGCTCACAAAAAAAAAGCCCATGATATTTGCCGTCTAGTTGCATTGCATATTATTAATACTTTGTTTTATTGCAAACTTTGTTGAATTGCGATTCATTGTCTAGCTGTAGACAGAAAGATGAAATATACCCAAGTAAAAATATCTCGGGATTGTTTTTTCAGGCCCGTAAAAAGCGGGTGGGACAAAAATGCTATGGGTTTTATTTATTATACACACATTTCTAATCCAAGCACAGCGTGTGGTGTAAGTATTGATTTCAAATCATGCGCGCAATTCGTGTTGAAGTAGTTGCGTACTCCGTCGCTACAAGCGCTAGTATAGATTGATTGACTGAGCAGAAGAGGCCGGCTACATCTAGTTTGTCATGACAGATCTACGCTGCGCTGCGATCAGTGCGATCATTTGCGACTGTGAGCAACGCTATCTCTCGGTGTCATGACACAGGACCGCGCAGGCTGAGGCCGATAAAAGAAAATCCTCTTCCCTATATTTCAAACCCAATGCCATAGTTACTGCAAAATATTTTTCTGAAACAAAATGGCGGCAAAATGTGAGATAGCCAGATTTTTTTACAGATTTTGCTGGTCACGAATATGTTAATGTATTGGCGATCTAATAAATATTGACAAAGTTACACAAAAGTTACTCGAAAATATATTTCTGAAACACAGTAGGCCTAACAGCAAAATGTGAGGTGGCTATCTTATAGGCCTAGTAAATTTTTGTCCGGTCACGAATATACCAATGCAAACGCAATCTGATACGTATAAGAAACAGAAATTACATTTCTATTGCTGTCAATAACTGTTAGTAACGGTGGCGGACCGCGGCGAAAACATGACAGCGAAAATTCTTAGCAACGCACATTTATTTATTTATTTATTTATTTATTTTCGGTCGTTTGACTCTTTACAAAACATACAAGATTCGTAAATCGTATTGACCATGTCAATTTAGAAGTACGTACGGCCTGTACGTACTTCTGGTGAGTAAGTTATAGGTAAGTAAAGGTATGTACATAGGTAGTTAAGTTAAGTATATAGTTATATAAGCAAGCCTAGTTTGTCAGTTCTTGTTCAGGTATGTCTCGATCTCGTAGAATGAGTGGTCCAGCAGGTACTTTTTTAAAGTTCTTCTGAACACAGCACGATCTTGGCAGTCCCTGATGTCGGTCGGCAGTTTGTTATAAAATCTCCTACCGGCTTGCATCACTCCGTTGCTGGTGGATCTTAGCCGGCAGTAGACGTGGGCGAGTTCTCTGGCTTGTCTTGTGTGATGGCCGTGATGGGAGCCGTCCTCGAAGAGTGCCAGGTTGTCCCGCGTGAACTGGCACACCGCCTGGATGTACAGGCACGGGAGTGGCAGGATGTTCAGTGCTTTGAATCCCGGCTTGCACGACTCTCGAGGACCTATGGCCAGCAATTATCGAATGATACGTTTCTGGGCTTTAAATGCCTCGATGCTTCTTGTAGCAGCTCCCCAGAATATTACCCCATATTGTAAAAGCGATTGGGCTTGCGCAAAATATACCATTTGCAATGTTCTTGTGTCGCAATGTTGCGCCAGCACACGTATCGCAAAGCTGACTTTGGTCAGTTTGGAGACTAGTTTCTCAATATGGGGTGCCCAAGTTAGTTGATGATCAATGACTAGACCTAAAAATCCCGCGTTTGATTTGAGATCCCACTCGGAGTTGTGGAGTGTGGCCTGTCTCCCAGGTGGCGAGAAGACCATAACCTGTGTTTTATCTCGGTTCATTCGCAATTTATTGGGGTCAAACCAGCTGGTGAGGTCGATCAGCGTGTTCTTGAGTTCCAGCTTGAGCCCTTCTATATCCGTTGCTTCCACTGTAGCAGTGGAATCATCCGCAAAGAGGACTATCTTACGGTTGGTCCCTCTTGCTGACACTCCTGCAGGGAGATCATTTACAAGAAGTGAAAATTGTATAGGTCCTAGTATCGAGCCCTGTGGTACTCCACATGTCAGGGCTTCCCACTCTGATCTGCATTGAGGATTCAGTTGGACGCACTGTTTCCTGCCGGTCAGGTAGGATTTCATCCAGGAACCTGTGGCCCCGACAATTCCATAGCATTTTAGCTTTTCCAAGAGTATCTCGTGGTCAACCGTGTCGAACGCCTTCGACAGATCGCAAAGAATCACTCCTGCTTGTAGTTTGCTGTCTATCGCGTTTGCAACTTTGTTTATCATTTGAAACGTGGCTGTCGTTGTGGAGAAGCCTTTACGGTATCCGTGTTGGTCTTCGGACATAATGGAGTATCTCTCAAGGTGTTCTAGCAACTTGTCGAGCATAATCCTTTCTAGTATCTTTGAGAAGGATGTTAGTAGCGATATCGGTCGATAGTTTGCACACTCCGTATTGTCCCCTTTCTTGTAAATGGGTTTAACTATGGCAAATTTCATTTTATCAGGAAATTGTCCAGAGTAGAAGGAGTAATTGAAGACGTGTACTAAGGGAGTAGCTATCCAAGCTCCGCACTTCTTCAATAGACTCATCGGTATCCCGTCCCATCCTGCTGATTGTTTTGGAGCAAACTTACTTAGTGTTTCCATGAAATCCTGCTCCGTGATAACCGGGTGCTCAAATGTTGGCGAGGCGTTCGGTACGACGGTCTTCAGCATGTCCACGCATTCTGCGGTTGTATCCGTTGGTACATTAGTGTTACCTCCTATCGATGTAAAATGTTTGTTAAACAGGTCGGCTATAACTTCGTCATCAGTCACTTCTGTGTTGTCGACAACTAAAGATATTGGTTTGTTGATTGGTAGGTTCTTGCCAGTGAGTGTTTTCACGAGTTTCCATGTTGCCGCTTGCTTGTTGTCCGCGTTCCTTATGAATTGGGAAAAGTGATTACGCTTTTCTTGAGCAATTTTTGTCTTCAGGTTCTTATTGGCTTTTTTTAGAAGTTCTTTGACGTCTGGTCGTCCGCTTAACTTCAGCATGTAGCTCAGTTTTCGCTTGTTCGCGCAGTCCTGTTTTATATCAGGAGTCACCCAGCTTTTGAGCTTTTTGGTTTTCTTACAATAGCTCGCTTTCCTTGGAAAGTTCTTTTCAAACAGCAGTAGGAAAGAACTCAGAAAGGCAGAGTATTTTTCATCGACAGAGACTCCTGCGTAGACTCCGCCCCAATTCGTTAGCGCTAGATCTTCAGTAAAGTTCAGGATCGCTTCATCGTCGAATCTTCTCTTCATTCGAGCAGGTTGGGATACATGCTTAGGCACTGCACTTCTTCCAGCGGGGGTTTCGATCAGTTGGCCGCAGTGGTCCGATAACCCAGGATCAAGGTTCTGCAAGAACGTGACTTCGTCCCAGTTGGTCATGACGTGATCGATCGCCGATGATGTGGTCGAGGTGGTCCGGGTTGGTCCACAATCCAAAAGTTTGAAACCATAAGGCTTAAGGATGTTAACTAGCTTGCTTTTCAGTTTCAATTCTATGGTGTTAATATTGATGTCCCCGCAGATTACTACTTTCCTTCTGTTCTTGTTCAGGGTGTCAAGGAGGTTCTCAAGGTGGTTGAGAAATCGTTCTAGGTTTCCCGGTTCAGGTGTCCTGTAGATCACTACGATGTCGAAGGGTGTTGGGGTCTCTACCTCTATTGCACATACCTCAAAATTCTTCTGAATTGGGTGGACAGGTCGCGGTCTGTAGGTAATGTTGTTGCGTACGTAGATGGCGGATCCACCTCCTTTCTGTGAGGATCTTGCAAAGGAGGAAGCGAGAGTGTAGTTACTGATGTTTATCATTCCTTCACTGCCTCTGCTCAGCCAGTGCTCAGTTAGGCACAGTACGTCAATTTCTTCGCTATGTGTATCAAGGTAGACTTCTAATTCCTCGACCTTTTGTTCCAGGCTTCGTATGTTTAGGTGGAACAATCTTAATTTACCTTGGTGTGTTGCCTTTGTGGTACCATTTTTTGGCACTGCCGGTATCAAGTTAACACTTCTTTCTGGGCTGGTTTCAGAAAAAAACGTCTTATTGTGACGCCTTCTGGCCAGAACGTTGGGTCGTAAAGTTGGTCCTTGAGGTTGTAGCTAGCGCCCACTTTGTAGGAGTTCATTGTTCCCTTTGTAGTAAGTTGTTCCACCGTAAGTTGACTGCACTGCATACAACAATGTCGGGAAGTTTAATAGCTATGAAAATTAAAAAAATTGTTGCAATGCGCATTCCTGAATTGTTGTTAATTGTTGTTTGTATTAGCATTGAAATCTTTTCGCCAGAAAGTTCGTAGATATTGACGCGCTCGCTTATCAACGCGTCAAACAGAGCGTTTTCCTAGTAGATATAATCTGGGGTGCATCCTGCAGATAGGATTCCTACAAAAAAATATTATTTTATTATTACGTAATACACACCATATGATTTGGTTATGTTCTTTAATCTGCATATTCTTTTTAAGTCTACCGGTGTTAAATTTTCTTTTTTCTGTATAATAGTGGGACATATTAACAAATATAATAAATTAAAACATTAGTTTAATTGTATTAATTTTTAAATGCCCTTTTTCTTATGTGAACGGCAGATATCAAGGGGAGCCGAGATTGAGAAAAGCCAAGATTGGGAAAAGTGTAGTTCATACATCATAATATAATATCATTTTTTATTTCAGCCAATGAACATCTTAATGGACCGGTGATCCTCCTTTCTGAGAGAGAAGATATATGTATGCAGATTTTGCATCTAGTATTGAATAGCCTACATTCCAGAGACAGAATCTTACCATCTCTCTATGCAATGCCCAGCACCAGTAGCATGAAGAGGGAGCAAAAATAAGTAAATAACCAAATAAATGTCGCATCAGGTTACTTTTATCCTGGTGGTATAGATTAGAAACCAAAAAGTGGGAATATGAAAAAGATATATTTTCATAACATTTTTTAAAAACCATATGTGGTAGGTCTAATTCAAATTAATAGCATATTCGATTGGCTGCACTTACCTACATGTACTGAGTGCGGCTAGCGCATTCGATTGGGAATGGCCGTGTGCCCTCGGTGAGCCTTTTCGTATTCGATTCGGAGTGTGCACTAGAAAAGTGTTGCACTATAGTTCACTGGCTCAGACCACAGTGGGAATTGCACCAACACTAACCAAGTGCGGTGCAAGTGCAATGACGTAGTTGCAGAACTAAGTGTGCACTGACAGCAGGCCAATCGAATACGACATTACTTGATAATTCGTTCATACGTTGCTTTAGTCTGATGTAGTCGTCCACGATATGAGCAAATGAAGTATCAGTATTGTGCAATATAAAATCTTAAACTGTTGATTAGTAGTAATGAATTTAATATTAATTTATCAAGGCAAAATAACTATCATAAAGTGGAACTAAATTTAAAATTAACATAGTTCAGGCATTTATGTTGTTTTAAAGTTTTAAGTTCACGTGATTTATATATTTATTATTTATTAATTTATTTAAATAATATGTGTTGTACTCTTGCAGAGTTGGAGTGATATTGAAGGGTTATTACTTATTATTAGGCTCCAGTGATAGTTCCGTCACCTTTACTCATTTCATCTTTGGTGAAGTAAAATAAAATAAAATGCATACACTATACTTATAGGTAGAGGTGTTTGTAAATGGTGTTATGTTTTCTTAAATTTCGTTTATAGATTTAATAATTTCGATGTTATGGCGGTGTTATGCTTTTTGGGAGATTTTCTACAGTAAATTTCACCAAGAACATGTTTAAATTAAAAACAATCTTTAATGTAATTTGATTTATTTGAATTGTATGTACAAACTAGTACTAGTTAATACGAAGTGTATTAACACTACCATTACCTGTGTTTGTCTAGTGTGTTTTTACGGTAGAATTAAAGGCGGCAGTCACAACACATAAGAATCTTCTTGTCCGTCACGTAAAATCCCTCAGAATTGTACTCGTTTGCTCTGCTTGACGCCGAATTTCAGTAAAAATGAATCGTTGATCTTCTTAACGAAATCATCATTATAATGAAAAAATATTAGGTCCCCACGATTGTGTTGTAATGACGTTTGACTGTAATAATATTTTTTTTTTTTTCTTTATAATTAATCTAAAACAATCGAGATTTCGTGTTATTTCGCTCTTTAATACAAATTTCGATGTTATGACTTAAAATTGACAGATTTCGCAAATTTTCGCGGTGAAATTTTGATGTTTTTAAGGTGCCTATCAACAAATATACACATTGTTTATCTCCCCCTTCTTTGTCAACACTTTTCGCGATTTCGCGGTCCGCGAAAAACAAACACCTCTACTTATAGGGTCCGTTCTCACAAAAGGCCCTAGCTAAGTCATGGCTTGATCTGCTTTTAACTGACCAAGTTTTCAAGTAGGGTAGTTAAGCAAAGCCCTATTTTGAAACTATGTTAATGAATACTTAATGATATATTACATTTTAGGATGAACATCATAGATTATGACCATTACATGGATCTATTTTGACCAATAACTATGAAATGTTAATTCGAAATTATAATGTTCCATTCTATGGATACTGTAATTACATACTTGTTCTATTCCACTTTGGAACTACAGTGAAATTTCTTTATAACATAGGCCTATGTCTTTATAACAAAATGATCATATAACAAACTGTTTTTGAGATCCCAAAAGGTTCTTATGCATGTAAAGGTACCATCTTTATAACAAAATCATAATCTGGTCCCCAAGAGTTTGTTATAAATAGGGTTGCCATATTACCTGGATTGAAATTCGGGACAAATGCACTGTATATGCACATGCACAGAGGTTCACAGTGGTCAATGGTACAAGTAGTACAAGGGGTCTGAGGGGGGTGGGGGGGGGTCGAAGGGCGATGATTATTAAGCATTACGTTATTTTCCATGGTGGACGTGATAGTCATAAAATTAAGGCAATGTTGGGTTGGGTACTAGGAACTGGAGCTACCATGAAGTTCAATTCAAACTACAGTGTTCCAGATTGTTATTTATTTATTCAGTTTCCGTAGGCCTGTCTTCAAGCTGATTAGCTTCATCACATTTTTTCTTAGCCCAGTCATATTTTTGTGTAGAATGTATTCCAGCCAACAACTTAGAATTACTCATCACATAATCGTAAAACTCTGTGCAATTTACATCCTTAAAGTTATATTGAACAAGGAGGATTGACCTCACAGAACTAATGAGAAGCCTGTTTCTTTCATCTGTCCATTGACAGTTCATCAGTGAAAATATTCTTTCCACATTAGCATTGTGGCCGGGAATAGAAAAGTAAAATTGTGAAATTTTCAGTAACTCACTGGACTGTTCTGTGCTTAGGATGTTTTGGAAAAAAGATTTCCATTTCATTTGACTTGGTTGTTTATGCCATTCATCCCTATTATCTGACAACCTCATTGCAACAAAGTTTTTCAATGCAGAGAATTGATCGAATAAGATATTGTCATCAATTAGAATTTGCCTACCCGAAAGAAATGAACAAATTGCTTCAAATTCCTCCCATTTTGGTACAGTTATTAATGTCATTGGTGAAAACACAGACACATCATCGAAAGATTTAAGCCATTTAGCAAGATACTGTATAGAAGCTAAGTAGAACTCATCAACATCATTGTAAAACGTCTGTAAAGCTCTGTCTGAATTGTCTAAATCAGATGCAGTAATATCATTTTGTACAGCAATAGTTTTAAACGAAATATCTCTTCTGTCATTCATTTTTTGCAGGGTGTCATTTAGTATGTTTGACACTTCGATTATTGAAATGTCAGCAGCTTCGATCTTTAAAATCGATACCTGAAATATTTTCATTTGTGATTGGACAAATAAGAGATATGCTTTTCCATGAGGGTGTTCAAAGAACGATTTGATTACCTTGGGACATTTATCTTGCGACAGAAAATACGATTTTAAGGCATCAAACAAAGATATTAATCTCTCTACTGCTGGAAGTAAACTTAACCATCTGGTTTTAGAGTGGTTTAAGAGATCTTGAAATGTTACATTAACAAATTCACAAAAGCTCATTAACTCATTCATTTACTCTCACAGTATAAATTGAAAAATAATTAAAAATCTTCACAACCATGCACTCAACATCAATTGCTAGGCGGTCGGCAGCAGTTTGAATGGTATTATGTAGTATGTGAGCTGGGCAACCAATCCCTATTATATTGGGATTGTTGAGACCAGTTTTCAATTTCGTAAATATATTACATATTACCTTCTCGACGGTTTACTCCACCAAAGTTTGTATTGGTGTTATCACCACTAAAAGCTATTATTTTACTGTCAAGGTGAAAGATTTTAACTACTCTAAGAATATATGACGATACAGTGTCAGATGTTTCATTTGGAAGCTCATCAAGCTCGATAAGTTTACTTTCAATGCCATTTTTTACACTAAAGTACTGTATAACAATAGGAAAAATCTTGTGATACCGGTGGTTGCTAGCATCAGTACTTATACTAACGTAATCAACATCCTTCAGATCGTTCCTTATCACTTCAAGGGTGTGCGGTCCTAACACATTATTAATAACTGCCTCCGTTTTTGGTGAGTCACAGCATGAAAAGCACTCGTGCCCTCTGCTGCCGCTATTTTTGCAGTTTCTTGAGTTGACACCGCAAAGCATTGTGTAAGTTTTGATGAGCTCGCCACTGAAGAAATAGCTAGTTTGTGCTTCTTGCTTTGAACGTGGGGTAGCAAGCCCGCCGTGTGAAACCGATACGTAGCATCTGTAGTAAAAATAAAGACAGCAATGGAAAGAAGTACGCCGACACTGTAGGCAGGGATAGGCCTTTAAATCTTGAATGTTATGTAAGGAGGCGGCTAGCTTTGACACTGTTTCATGAATCATTATGGGACTGGTCAACCGTCAATGTGACTCAATCAAAATAGAACAAAATAGAACTAGAATCAAAACAGATCTACATCCACTTGCCTACAAGTATTCGTCTGTGTACTTACTTGCATAATGAACAATGCCCTTCATAGTCATCTCGACCTCTCTTGAATGATGAAAATTCTTTTTCGTATTCAACTTTGTTTTGGGTTTTTCGTTTTGGCGGCGGCATTGCCACGTGACACTCGCAGTTGCAGCGTCTGCGTCGCAGACTCGTAGCAGACAGCTCACAATACCTACTCCCTTGACGAATGCCCTCGCTCGACTGAAACTCTGAAAGACGCGAACGCGGAGGCCGACTGGCCGGCCGAACCGCACATGTGCTCGCTGCGACGCGCTGCCCAGTGAGCCAGCCACGAAAAACAACGCAGCATTGTGCATTGGACAGCCAATAGACCTGAGCTGAGCAGCGACCCGGCACATTTGAACCGCCATTCTTTCAAAAACAACGTTTATGAAACAACTACGAGTATAAGTAGGGCTAAGATTTGGAAATCGGGACAATCCCGAATTTTCGGGACACGAAAAATACAGAGTTCAAAATCGGGACAATCCCGATTTTTCGGGACGTATGGCAACCCTAGGAGTATACCAAATTTTTTTATTTTTTTATTTAAGAAATCATATAGTACTGTAGATAATTATTAAATAATTAAATAGATTAGATAACGGTGGAAAACCACCTCTCAACCTGACACAGTGGGAACTGAGTTAAGATAATTATTTATTTCAAAAATTGTGGAAATATGGGAAAACGGAAATTACGGGAATCCGTAGTAGAGTTGATTGAATTGAAAGATATTAAAGATAAAAATATAAGATAGCCATAGTAGACGAGTTGATTGAGAAATTATTTTGAAAAAAAAATGGTATAACAGGAAATATGGGAGAGTTGGCAACCTAAGATCTAGCTTCAAGCTTATGACATCACGTATGCCTAGAGAGTACATACAGTACGGTATATAATAACCTTGAGAACAATGAACATTGCTTTTATACATTTCAATAGGCAGAGGACTTTTAGTATACCTGAATGTCGTTTACATTTAAATTATGTATGTTTTAGTAAGTAAGAATGATTATTGATTGATACATTGAAATAACGTATATTTTATTATCGTGCATTCAATCGTGCATTCAATTATAAATGCAAAGGTATAGGCCTATTGTTATACCCAGTCAATATTTTAAAAGCTGCCCTTATGCAAAAATGTTGATTTAGTATTGTATTGATTGTTAATCAGTAAACTGCTGTAGCATTAAATGCCAAGTTATTGATTGAAACATGTGTTGGTATTTTTGTGTTTGGATATATTCACAACAATTATCATTTTCCCAATCATGATGTTACCGATTACTATGATATAAAGCAACTACTCGACTTACACATCTTCCCTGTCTTTGATTGGCCAGTTGATTAGCTCCTGAGAAGACAGCCATGTGCTGGTGATCAACGTTCTGCAGTAGGTTTCAATTTTGAAGCTTTTGGCATAAATTAATGTTTAATAATGTGAATGTGTTAGATTGCCTAATGGCTAGGTAATTGAGCTATGGGAGAAGGACAGGAAGGAACCAACAGCTTACCTTGTAATAGTTGCGACCTTTGGAGTCAATAGAAACACAAAAGATAAACACAGAACGTCGAGACGGTTTCGGCCTGACGTGGCCTTGATCACCCGACGAAGGTGGAGGAAAGACTGGGTCCGAAGTCTCTATTGTCACGTGACTTCCGGTATGATTGAGACTACATCACTTCCGGTATTGACATAGAACACTTCCGGTACAGTTAACTAATCAATACAAAAAAAGTAAGTAATTCTTGAACATTTTACAAACAATATTGATTGATCTCTAATATACTTCTTTAAGGGCCGGTTTTTAACTTTTTAAACTCCGATTAGCGGGTAATCTTAGATTCTCTACGAACAAACATGGCGACAGCCATTCATTTTGAATGCAATGTCTGTTGAATTGAAACCATGATAGCCAAACCTCACTTACTAAATTGGAGCTTTTCCAATGAAAAGGACACTTCAGTTTAAATAATTGTAACTTTACTCTAGTAATAATTGCAATTTTTACTCCTCACTGGCTGGGCTAAGAATTGTTGGGATTAGAGCTAAGCAAGGTCTACTGGATTTACTCCTATCGGAGTAATTGGGAAGCGCAAAGTAAGGTCATTGAATGAGATCCAAAATGGCCATTTTGGATCCAACTACAAAAATCGGAATCGCATTATTATTTAAATAATCCTCACCAATAATGTGAACTTACGCGTAAAGTATTTCCTTTGAAAATATTTATAGAATGTGAAGACAAAATCTCATAATAGATTGTTATTTTGCCTTTTTGGCCCATAATTTGTTTTGACAGATCAATTCATTTGTTTTTCTGAATGATTCTCCCATTTGAATAACATGTGATTTTTAACATTATGGAAATAGGTTAGATGACCTTACTTTGCGTGCGCTGCGCGCGCGCGCTACAAGCGATCTAGTCGACCTTGAGAGCTTAGCTATCAAGTTACTATGGTTTCAACTTCCATCCTAGCTCTTAAATTATTGGAAGTTATGTGAACGCCATGATCGCTACTGGCTTGATTAAACTCTGTGAACCCTTAGATAGTAGGAATGTGTCAACGCAACTTAATATAAGAAAAAGATGAACTGTATTTCATGACCACATAGTCTGAACATCTGTAAATGCTTTATCTCTTGTAGAATGAAGATACTACTGTTTGACAAATGGACAATAAACCATTATTTATTATCATTACAGTGAAACTTCTTTATACCGTAACAAACGTCTTTTATAACAAAATTTTCTAGGCCTATATAACAAACTGTTTTTGAGGTCCCAAAAGGTTCTTATGCATACAAAGGTACCATCTTTATAAAGAAAAATTCATTATAACAAAATAATAATCTGGCACCCAACAGTTAATTATAAAGAAGTTTCACTGTACTATGTATTATAATATCAAGATGAAATATGGTGAGATAGACTGAACAAGGAAGGAACATAATGGAGAGCTGCATATTGTGGCTACTGCAATGGTGGAGGTAGGATGTTAAAATGAAAGAGAGAGAGCTATGATCATTGTATAACTGCAATCACGCATTATTAATTTGTTGCTAGTACGTACATTTTAGACTTTTAAAATTATAATATACTATAATAACTAACTGATCATTAATTCATTATTCTTTCTAGTTACAAATTATGAACAATATAAATACATATTTATCCTATCTACCTACTGAAAATGTACACAACCTTTTTGTTCAATAACATTAATAACATTTATCTACAACAAAACAAAGTCTAGCAGCCTGTAATATTTCTTGGGAAGATGACTCATCTCAGCTGATGTTAATACCTAGGCTACGTGTGGACGTATTGCAGTGTCATGTATTGCGATAATCACAAGTATTAGTATTATTAGAGATGGGTGGAATTAGCATATTGTGCTATAGATGCTGGTTGCTAATGAATATGTTTTTGGAAGTGTTACGAACAGCTTTTTTCAGAAATAGGTGCTATAAATGCTAAAATAAAAATAGTAATACACAAAATGCTAGGTACAGTAATCCCTCCATCAATTCAGACTCTGTTAATTCAAGGTAGAATGAAGTTCCTCAAGACTAGGCATATACGACCTTATGATGTAATATTCAACCCATGTTGACAATGTACATACAATCTTGTATTGTGGTTATACAGCTAAGAAATGAAATGAAAGGTTTAGACACAAGGCATAATGTTAATTTTTTGTGTAACTCACACTAGGGTCCTTTGGAATTTGAATTAAAGAGGGATTACTGTATATTGATTATTGAATAAAAAAAAATAGAAACTCAATAGTAACCAGAATGATTTATGAATTTAGGGGGTTCAATAGCCAAGATTATTTGTGCAATAGTACTACAGAAGATTTTTGTTTCCAAGTTTAAGTTTGGTTCCAAACCACTAAAGAGGAGTTTTTCCCCATGGCCATGTCTACAAATCTTGATTTAAAATAAATAAAAATCATATAGGCTAGGCATGCTAATTGTAGATACTTCAAACATTTTAAAATGTTTGGAACATTGAGTGCCCGATATTTCATTAGAGGTAGGCTGTAGTCAAGGAAGGTTATTGTTGGCCTATCTTTTTTGTTGATTTTGAATATGGAACATAGGCCTATGTACTTCAAATATCCTGAAGTATGTTTAGATTATGATCTAATTAAGTGAGCGTCTCAATTCTACTTTTATTACTCTCGGTTTCTTTTCTTTCTTTTTTTCGCGATAGTAGGCGAACGGAGAGTCCAATCAAGTTGAAATTAGGACCATCCACAAGCTTCGATGTGGATTGAATTCATTAGATTTGTAAAAAAAAAAAAATGGTCGAGAAGTTAAAAAGTTACACCACAGTTAGTCAAAACTATTTCTAAAACAAAATGGCAGCAAAATGTGAGATAGCCGTTTTATAGTAATTTTTCGGCCGGTCACGAATACCGTTAATTTTATCTCGATCCGATAAGTATTGGTGGTATATATTGCATTTCTATTGCTGTCAATTAGAAGTAACCTGGACAAAATCAAAGTTCTTTGAATTAGAAACTAGCACAAAACTATAGAGATGGGACAAAAATATTATACAAAAACATATTATAACTGTTGTCATGTTGAGATTCGTTTATGTTTTGTGTAGGCTAATAGTAAGAGTTTAGAACAAAATCACACCATTTTCACTTTGCATTCAGTTCTAAGGAAATAAAATTAATGGTACATGCAAGCAATAAAGTAACATATTCCAGATTACACCTTGCACAACAGTGATTCCTACACGGGTTAGATTGACTAAGATAGGTACGTCCCCTTTGTCTGCGCGTGCACTGAAGGGGAGACATTGTTCCCGTTGCAGGCCGTGTGGGGCTGGTGGCTTCGATGACGTTATGATCTAACCGCTTGGAACTTTGACGTGCTGTATTTTCAAGAGTTTTTATCCGTTTATAAGAGGGAGTTTTCGGTATTCTAGTTATTTCTTTGGCATTTATAATAAAATACAATAAACTAACTACAGCATACCTTTAACAATAAATAGTTGTCAACCAAGTGGTAATTTTAGTATTTAAAAAATGGTCCAATATAATATGCTAGATTTAGAAACTTGTGGCTAAATATCTATTTTAAAGTGCTCTTTAACACCCATCTCTAAATCATCATCCAGGCAAGGACTATGCAAGTACTGACTCTCAATTGAATCATATTTAAAATAACTACACAAATTGAAGAATATACAAATATCATTTAGGCTAGACACTAAGTATAAATTAATGTTGAAACATTTAAAAAAATTATTAATACTTACATCACTCGCAAATGCTTAATTGTACCACACTCCTATCAACTGGCATTATTGTTAATAACTAAGCTTAAACTAAGTTAGGCATTGGCATGTCAAGAGCTAATAATAAAATCACAATAATAAAATATATAAAAAGAGGGAAGAAATATACAGTCTCAATAGTTCCCTGTTGGTGGTGGTATTCTGCAACATTGAGGGGGCGGTGCAGTGTTGCCACATTTGAGCAGTTCCTCAACGCTGCATTGTTCCAGCCTCACACCGCGTTCCACGACGTATCTGATATATCGAACCGGCTGTGAGGTCGCCACAACCGGACGCTGCCGTCACTGAGGAAATAAGAGATGCGTCTTGTATGAATATCATCAATGAATGGCATATTAAGGCATACTAGGTGTATAACAATACAAACTGATGTGCAAGACCAGCACAAAACAACACTAACATACAAGTAAATGCCTCCGACAGGACATCGAAAAGTTGTGCTTGGTATCGAATCGATCAGGCCTGTTCACAGTCTACACATTACGTCGTAGTATCAGTGGGGTGTTGTGACCTTGTCATGAATGGTATGTTAACATGGTATGAAATCTTCCACGGTCTGGGGTGACTAAGTGCACCCGTTTTGAGGCTAGAAAGGCTCCAGCTGAAAGTATTTCTCCGATGTTGTCACGTGTATGTTCACAACCAACAATAATTATCATAAATGCAGAATGAAGTAAGCTGTCATGCTTTATGTCACTGTATTTTAGTCACATCTCAAATTGCATGCGACAGAGCTGCGTAGTCGGTTGTCACCGTTGAGCTACCGAGACCCTCTTTCTTCCAAATTACGGCAGACAAAGTTTTATCACAAACTTTATGATTTGATGTATTTTTAACTCTATTTGAGAACGCTTGCACATAAATCTTCACTAATACTTTATACTATACAAATACTGTAGGCCTACAACAATGCAATTACTCGGTTTATTTACTTACATTATTGATGTTATGTAGTTCGATGCTTCATTAAGGCAGGTCTACACAAAAACGTAATTTAAAAGTTGTAACGTGTAGCCCTAGTCGTAATGTTGGGACATAGAAAATTCACTCACTGAAAACAGAAGACTACCAGGACCAGGGTAAATTTATTTAGAACCGATAATACATCAATAATGCTTGCACACCAGTGATGCGAAGGTGGAAAATCGATACGACAAAGATCAAATTCCTAGACGTGAGACAGGTGTCCGTATTTTAAAGAGATGGACGATTATAATAGATTTTCGAGTAATAGTCTCATGCTTATAAAAAAATCTCTAGTTCCTACCATCAACTTGAAACAGTTTCGTTAGAAATAATTTACGACTTTGGGTTGGATACCTGGTAATTCCACAGCAGGCATGACTAATGATGCTTGTTTATACACTCTACTAAGCAGAAGAGTGCCTTTAAGAATGTGTGACAGAACACCAGGGAACAGTGTGTATGGAACAGGGCAGGAGATACAGATCTACATGAGGTCGGTATGAGACTAGTTACCGTATGTTGGGGATAGTATGACACGACAACAGCTACAACAACGTAGATTGTGAACAGACCTTAACACTACACTTACATGTTGTGCTTGACAAGGAGTTTGACTGCCCCAAATAGTACTACTGTACTATGTAGTGTAGGCCTACACTACATAAAAGCAAGGAAGCATTCATTGCACATTAACATCAGCCATCAAACTAAAACATCGGTAATATCACAATGCCAACAAATGGCAATGTTATTTATTATTACACAAACATATTTATAAAATTGCAAAATTATGGTGTTTTGATTGACTAGTCAAATATCCACGCTCGATGTTCTGAATGCATATCATGTCAATAGACTATCGATTGCATAACTGTGGGTAATTAGGACAGTCTGTAAATTCCACATTTTATCATGGTAGCTGACTGTATTTGCTTTAGCCTATCTATTAAGAAGGCTGCAATTTTTACGCAATGATTATGAAAAGCAAAGTTACCCAAGTCACAATCTTTTATTATGAAGAATTAAGTATTAAATATAAAATTATAAACTGTGCATGTTGCTTTTGTCTACAAATTTTACTTTTCGTGTAGCCCCTTTTGCATTAGTAGATAGGCCTAAGGTAAAAGTTTTCTGTAGGCCTACTAATGGATTATTTCAAAAAGCAAACACTAACAAAAATAAATGCCAGCTATAATTATAATTTGGGAACTTCCTTACTATTGCAGATTTAAATAGGCCTAAAACTGAAAATAAATGCATGAAGAAAAATGGGGCCTTTAATGTTTGGGTGGGAGAGCATGACACAGTCCAAAATCTTAATACTAATATAAATAATGTAAACTTGAAAAAATATAAATAATAATCTATAATGTGTAGGCCCTAATAAGTAATAACATTTAGAAGGAATGAGGAACGTCTTCTAGGTTTACTTTCAATGCCACCCTTGTTATCAAACCCTAATTTAAAGCTTGAATGCAAACTTTCAAAATGTGATTTTCGTCATTTTATTCTCGAGTTTCTGTTGCGCAACATTTTTGGGGCGTACAATTATTTCGTGCACAAATGGAGTTGAACTTTTTTCTAAATAAGACATTCAATGGTTGCATGTATTGCTCAATTAGTACTCGGAAATTAGAAATGCAAAAGAGACCTTAGAAACTTATAGCTTTGTAGTTGGTAATAACATTTTTGGAAATTCTTATAGAACCAAGCACATAGATTGACAAACTAAATTAAGAAAAGTCAAGCAGTGATTTAATGGGAATAAGAGTGCATTACTGTACGTGACTGAATGGCAACATATTCGAGTGCAAAGCCAGGCGACACGTCATGCATGCGACTTGGCATATGTCAGTCAGTCACCTGTATGTGCTTTAACCTAAGAGTGCGGATCACAACGCAAGTTGCAAAACGTGGCCAGTGGACATGGTCATGGGCGAGCACTGCAGAGGGTACTTCCACAGCTTCACTTCGCCAGAGCTGCAACCACAAATTGCAACCCTCGTACCTTGCCCCCAAACCAACGGTTGGGGAATCTTTGATAATTAAGAGCATTCGACAAGAACAGCTTGAAAAAAGTGACAATTTAAGGTTTTGTATCCGTTATCTTTAAAATGATATTCAATTCAATATCAACATTTGGAATGATGATACAATATATGCCTGGATCTACAGACATTCTATTAATGATTCAATTCAAATATAAAATTGTAAAAAATGCATTATGTTTGATTGAACCTCGATCACCCGACGAAGGTGGGGGAAAGGCTTTCCTCCACCATCGTCAGGTGATCAAGGCCACGTCAGGCCGAAACTGTCTCGACGTTTTGTTTAATCTTTTTTGTGTTTCTATCGACTCCGAAGGCCGCAACTACTACAAGGTAAGCTGTTGGTTCCTTCCTATCCTTCCCCCCACGCTCTCACAGTACATTTTGCATCATTCTTTGGAGGAAATCACTGGGCTAGATCATGATAATAATTATGTAGCCCTACATCGTTCCAAAATGTTTAGGTCCTATTGACTGTCATTTTCAACAGACAAAGAAAACCATAAATTATCACACTTCAAGCTTTTTGTGGCAAATGCTCTTGAGTATTATAGGGATGATGATTCAATTCAGGTAGGAACCACACATTTGATTAAGTAATTTAAATAAAACTATAAATTAAAAATATGTTAGGCCTACCCAAAAACAGGAATAATATTGATAAAGAGAGTATAAAGACAGATAGAGACCACATCAAAAACTTTGATTGTTCACATCAACTAATACATAGCCGAAGTGGCGCACAACATCAAGTTGAGAGCGGGAGCCGCGTTAATCTTCGCAAAGCAACAGTTAATTGTTGTAATCTTAACCTAGTAGATGTTTGTAAATCCATTATAAATATAGCCTACAACATTGGGATATAGGGAGTTTATAATATAATTTCCGGTTTCACATCCATGGGAGACAGCCTACTGAAAACCACTAAAACATGTTTGTTTACATTCAACCCATGATTCATTGTTAAATTCACAAGAGGTCTTTTTTTGGTCTTAGCTCGGCCTAACTTTGAACCTCGTGTAAATCCTAAATCATGTCTCATGAAGAAGCTACTTATTCCTGGTCGGAACAAAGACTTAAATTGAACAATGCAATAACATGTTTTACTTTTACAATTCGTTCTCAGACATGGGAATGGATTCACAAGAGATTCAAAGTTAGGCCAGTCTTAGAGTCCGGGCACAGTGTTTTTTATAGTTCTTACAAACTCAAAATTCACGCATTTGACACTTTTTTAATATCGTGTAGCATTATTAAGATATTACAAAAAAAAAACATTAATCTCACACAGTATCATTGTAAAACGTCTGTAAAGCTCTGTCTGAATTGTCTAAATCAGATGCAGTAATATCATTTTGTACAGCAATAGTTTTAAACGAAATATCTCTTCTGTCATTCATTTTTTGCAGGGTGTCATTTAGTATGTTTGACACTTCGATTATTGAAATGTCAGCAGCTTCGATCTTTAAAATCGATACCTGAAATATTTTCATTTGTGATTGGACAAATAAGAGATATGCTTTTCCATGAGGGTGTTCAAAGAACGATTTGATTACCTTGGGACATTTATCTTGCGACAGAAAATACGATTTTAAGGCATCAAACAAAGATATTAATCTCTCTACTGCTGGAAGTAAACTTAACCATCTGGTTTTAGAGTGGTTTAAGAGATCTTGAAATGTTACATTAACAAATTCACAAAAGCTCATTAACTCATTCATTTACTCTCACAGTATAAATTGAAAAATAATTAAAAATCTTCACAACCATGCACTCAACATCAATTGCTAGGCGGTCGGCAGCAGTTTGAATGGTATTATGTAGTATGTGAGCTGGGCAACCAATCCCTATTATATTGGGATTGTTGAGACCAGTTTTCAATTTCGTAAATATATTACATATTACCTTCTCGACGGTTTACTCCACCAAAGTTTGTATTGGTGTTATCACCACTAAAAGCTATTATTTTACTGTCAAGGTGAAAGATTTTAACTACTCTAAGAATATATGACGATACAGTGTCAGATGTTTCATTTGGAAGCTCATCAAGCTCGATAAGTTTACTTTCAATGCCATTTTTTACACTAAAGTACTGTATAACAATAGGAAAAATCTTGTGATACCGGTGGTTGCTAGCATCAGTACTTATACTAACGTAATCAACATCCTTCAGATCGTTCCTTATCACTTCAAGGGTGTGCGGTCCTAACACATTATTAATAACTGCCTCCGTTTTTGGTGAGTCACAGCATGAAAAGCACTCGTGCCCTCTGCTGCCGCTATTTTTGCAGTTTCTTGAGTTGACACCGCAAAGCATTGTGTAAGTTTTGATGAGCTCGCCACTGAAGAAATAGCTAGTTTGTGCTTCTTGCTTTGAACGTGGGGTAGCAAGCCCGCCGTGTGAAACCGATACGTAGCATCTGTAGTAAAAATAAAGACAGCAATGGAAAGAAGTACGCCGACACTGTAGGCAGGGATAGGCCTTTAAATCTTGAATGTTATGTAAGGAGGCGGCTAGCTTTGACACTGTTTCATGAATCATTATGGGACTGGTCAACCGTCAATGTGACTCAATCAAAATAGAACAAAATAGAACTAGAATCAAAACAGATCTACATCCACTTGCCTACAAGTATTCGTCTGTGTACTTACTTGCATAATGAACAATGCCCTTCATAGTCATCTCGACCTCTCTTGAATGATGAAAATTCTTTTTCGTATTCAACTTTGTTTTGGGTTTTTCGTTTTGGCGGCGGCATTGCCACGTGACACTCGCAGTTGCAGCGTCTGCGTCGCAGACTCGTAGCAGACAGCTCACAATACCTACTCCCTTGACGAATGCCCTCGCTCGACTGAAACTCTGAAAGACGCGAACGCGGAGGCCGACTGGCCGGCCGAACCGCACATGTGCTCGCTGCGACGCGCTGCCCAGTGAGCCAGCCACGAAAAACAACGCAGCATTGTGCATTGGACAGCCAATAGACCTGAGCTGAGCAGCGACCCGGCACATTTGAACCGCCATTCTTTCAAAAACAACGTTTATGAAACAACTACGAGTATAAGTAGGGCTAAGATTTGGAAATCGGGACAATCCCGAATTTTCGGGACACGAAAAATACAGAGTTCAAAATCGGGACAATCCCGATTTTTCGGGACGTATGGCAACCCTAGGAGTATACCAAATTTTTTTATTTTTTTATTTAAGAAATCATATAGTACTGTAGATAATTATTAAATAATTAAATAGATTAGATAACGGTGGAAAACCACCTCTCAACCTGACACAGTGGGAACTGAGTTAAGATAATTATTTATTTCAAAAATTGTGGAAATATGGGAAAACGGAAATTACGGGAATCCGTAGTAGAGTTGATTGAATTGAAAGATATTAAAGATAAAAATATAAGATAGCCATAGTAGACGAGTTGATTGAGAAATTATTTTGAAAAAAAAATGGTATAACAGGAAATATGGGAGAGTTGGCAACCTAAGATCTAGCTTCAAGCTTATGACATCACGTATGCCTAGAGAGTACATACAGTACGGTATATAATAACCTTGAGAACAATGAACATTGCTTTTATACATTTCAATAGGCAGAGGACTTTTAGTATACCTGAATGTCGTTTACATTTAAATTATGTATGTTTTAGTAAGTAAGAATGATTATTGATTGATACATTGAAATAACGTATATTTTATTATCGTGCATTCAATCGTGCATTCAATTATAAATGCAAAGGTATAGGCCTATTGTTATACCCAGTCAATATTTTAAAAGCTGCCCTTATGCAAAAATGTTGATTTAGTATTGTATTGATTGTTAATCAGTAAACTGCTGTAGCATTAAATGCCAAGTTATTGATTGAAACATGTGTTGGTATTTTTGTGTTTGGATATATTCACAACAATTATCATTTTCCCAATCATGATGTTACCGATTACTATGATATAAAGCAACTACTCGACTTACACATCTTCCCTGTCTTTGATTGGCCAGTTGATTAGCTCCTGAGAAGACAGCCATGTGCTGGTGATCAACGTTCTGCAGTAGGTTTCAATTTTGAAGCTTTTGGCATAAATTAATGTTTAATAATGTGAATGTGTTAGATTGCCTAATGGCTAGGTAATTGAGCTATGGGAGAAGGACAGGAAGGAACCAACAGCTTACCTTGTAATAGTTGCGACCTTTGGAGTCAATAGAAACACAAAAGATAAACACAGAACGTCGAGACGGTTTCGGCCTGACGTGGCCTTGATCACCCGACGAAGGTGGAGGAAAGACTGGGTCCGAAGTCTCTATTGTCACGTGACTTCCGGTATGATTGAGACTACATCACTTCCGGTATTGACATAGAACACTTCCGGTACAGTTAACTAATCAATACAAAAAAAGTAAGTAATTCTTGAACATTTTACAAACAATATTGATTGATCTCTAATATACTTCTTTAAGGGCCGGTTTTTAACTTTTTAAACTCCGATTAGCGGGTAATCTTAGATTCTCTACGAACAAACATGGCGACAGCCATTCATTTTGAATGCAATGTCTGTTGAATTGAAACCATGATAGCCAAACCTCACTTACTAAATTGGAGCTTTTCCAATGAAAAGGACACTTCAGTTTAAATAATTGTAACTTTACTCTAGTAATAATTGCAATTTTTACTCCTCACTGGCTGGGCTAAGAATTGTTGGGATTAGAGCTAAGCAAGGTCTACTGGATTTACTCCTATCGGAGTAATTGGGAAGCGCAAAGTAAGGTCATTGAATGAGATCCAAAATGGCCATTTTGGATCCAACTACAAAAATCGGAATCGCATTATTATTTAAATAATCCTCACCAATAATGTGAACTTACGCGTAAAGTATTTCCTTTGAAAATATTTATAGAATGTGAAGACAAAATCTCATAATAGATTGTTATTTTGCCTTTTTGGCCCATAATTTGTTTTGACAGATCAATTCATTTGTTTTTCTGAATGATTCTCCCATTTGAATAACATGTGATTTTTAACATTATGGAAATAGGTTAGATGACCTTACTTTGCGTGCGCTGCGCGCGCGCGCTACAAGCGATCTAGTCGACCTTGAGAGCTTAGCTATCAAGTTACTATGGTTTCAACTTCCATCCTAGCTCTTAAATTATTGGAAGTTATGTGAACGCCATGATCGCTACTGGCTTGATTAAACTCTGTGAACCCTTAGATAGTAGGAATGTGTCAACGCAACTTAATATAAGAAAAAGATGAACTGTATTTCATGACCACATAGTCTGAACATCTGTAAATGCTTTATCTCTTGTAGAATGAAGATACTACTGTTTGACAAATGGACAATAAACCATTATTTATTATCATTACAGTGAAACTTCTTTATACCGTAACAAACGTCTTTTATAACAAAATTTTCTAGGCCTATATAACAAACTGTTTTTGAGGTCCCAAAAGGTTCTTATGCATACAAAGGTACCATCTTTATAAAGAAAAATTCATTATAACAAAATAATAATCTGGCACCCAACAGTTAATTATAAAGAAGTTTCACTGTACTATGTATTATAATATCAAGATGAAATATGGTGAGATAGACTGAACAAGGAAGGAACATAATGGAGAGCTGCATATTGTGGCTACTGCAATGGTGGAGGTAGGATGTTAAAATGAAAGAGAGAGAGCTATGATCATTGTATAACTGCAATCACGCATTATTAATTTGTTGCTAGTACGTACATTTTAGACTTTTAAAATTATAATATACTATAATAACTAACTGATCATTAATTCATTATTCTTTCTAGTTACAAATTATGAACAATATAAATACATATTTATCCTATCTACCTACTGAAAATGTACACAACCTTTTTGTTCAATAACATTAATAACATTTATCTACAACAAAACAAAGTCTAGCAGCCTGTAATATTTCTTGGGAAGATGACTCATCTCAGCTGATGTTAATACCTAGGCTACGTGTGGACGTATTGCAGTGTCATGTATTGCGATAATCACAAGTATTAGTATTATTAGAGATGGGTGGAATTAGCATATTGTGCTATAGATGCTGGTTGCTAATGAATATGTTTTTGGAAGTGTTACGAACAGCTTTTTTCAGAAATAGGTGCTATAAATGCTAAAATAAAAATAGTAATACACAAAATGCTAGGTACAGTAATCCCTCCATCAATTCAGACTCTGTTAATTCAAGGTAGAATGAAGTTCCTCAAGACTAGGCATATACGACCTTATGATGTAATATTCAACCCATGTTGACAATGTACATACAATCTTGTATTGTGGTTATACAGCTAAGAAATGAAATGAAAGGTTTAGACACAAGGCATAATGTTAATTTTTTGTGTAACTCACACTAGGGTCCTTTGGAATTTGAATTAAAGAGGGATTACTGTATATTGATTATTGAATAAAAAAAAATAGAAACTCAATAGTAACCAGAATGATTTATGAATTTAGGGGGTTCAATAGCCAAGATTATTTGTGCAATAGTACTACAGAAGATTTTTGTTTCCAAGTTTAAGTTTGGTTCCAAACCACTAAAGAGGAGTTTTTCCCCATGGCCATGTCTACAAATCTTGATTTAAAATAAATAAAAATCATATAGGCTAGGCATGCTAATTGTAGATACTTCAAACATTTTAAAATGTTTGGAACATTGAGTGCCCGATATTTCATTAGAGGTAGGCTGTAGTCAAGGAAGGTTATTGTTGGCCTATCTTTTTTGTTGATTTTGAATATGGAACATAGGCCTATGTACTTCAAATATCCTGAAGTATGTTTAGATTATGATCTAATTAAGTGAGCGTCTCAATTCTACTTTTATTACTCTCGGTTTCTTTTCTTTCTTTTTTTCGCGATAGTAGGCGAACGGAGAGTCCAATCAAGTTGAAATTAGGACCATCCACAAGCTTCGATGTGGATTGAATTCATTAGATTTGTAAAAAAAAAAAAATGGTCGAGAAGTTAAAAAGTTACACCACAGTTAGTCAAAACTATTTCTAAAACAAAATGGCAGCAAAATGTGAGATAGCCGTTTTATAGTAATTTTTCGGCCGGTCACGAATACCGTTAATTTTATCTCGATCCGATAAGTATTGGTGGTATATATTGCATTTCTATTGCTGTCAATTAGAAGTAACCTGGACAAAATCAAAGTTCTTTGAATTAGAAACTAGCACAAAACTATAGAGATGGGACAAAAATATTATACAAAAACATATTATAACTGTTGTCATGTTGAGATTCGTTTATGTTTTGTGTAGGCTAATAGTAAGAGTTTAGAACAAAATCACACCATTTTCACTTTGCATTCAGTTCTAAGGAAATAAAATTAATGGTACATGCAAGCAATAAAGTAACATATTCCAGATTACACCTTGCACAACAGTGATTCCTACACGGGTTAGATTGACTAAGATAGGTACGTCCCCTTTGTCTGCGCGTGCACTGAAGGGGAGACATTGTTCCCGTTGCAGGCCGTGTGGGGCTGGTGGCTTCGATGACGTTATGATCTAACCGCTTGGAACTTTGACGTGCTGTATTTTCAAGAGTTTTTATCCGTTTATAAGAGGGAGTTTTCGGTATTCTAGTTATTTCTTTGGCATTTATAATAAAATACAATAAACTAACTACAGCATACCTTTAACAATAAATAGTTGTCAACCAAGTGGTAATTTTAGTATTTAAAAAATGGTCCAATATAATATGCTAGATTTAGAAACTTGTGGCTAAATATCTATTTTAAAGTGCTCTTTAACACCCATCTCTAAATCATCATCCAGGCAAGGACTATGCAAGTACTGACTCTCAATTGAATCATATTTAAAATAACTACACAAATTGAAGAATATACAAATATCATTTAGGCTAGACACTAAGTATAAATTAATGTTGAAACATTTAAAAAAATTATTAATACTTACATCACTCGCAAATGCTTAATTGTACCACACTCCTATCAACTGGCATTATTGTTAATAACTAAGCTTAAACTAAGTTAGGCATTGGCATGTCAAGAGCTAATAATAAAATCACAATAATAAAATATATAAAAAGAGGGAAGAAATATACAGTCTCAATAGTTCCCTGTTGGTGGTGGTATTCTGCAACATTGAGGGGGCGGTGCAGTGTTGCCACATTTGAGCAGTTCCTCAACGCTGCATCGTTCCAGCCTCACACCGCGTTCCACGACGTATCTGATATATCGAACCGGCTGTGAGGTCGCCACAACCGGACGCTGCCGTCACTGAGGAAATAAGAGATGCGTCTTGTATGAATATCATCAATGAATGGCATATTAAGGCATACTAGGTGTATAACAATACAAACTGATGTGCAAGACCAGCACAAAACAACACTAACATACAAGTAAATGCCTCCGACAGGACATCGAAAAGTTGTGCTTGGTATCGAATCGATCAGGCCTGTTCACAGTCTACACATTACGTCGTAGTATCAGTGGGGTGTTGTGACCTTGTCATGAATGGTATGTTAACATGGTATGAAATCTTCCACGGTCTGGGGTGACTAAGTGCACCCGTTTTGAGGCTAGAAAGGCTCCAGCTGAAAGTATTTCTCCGATGTTGTCACGTGTATGTTCACAACCAACAATAATTATCATAAATGCAGAATGAAGTAAGCTGTCATGCTTTATGTCACTGTATTTTAGTCACATCTCAAATTGCATGCGACAGAGCTGCGTAGTCGGTTGTCACCGTTGAGCTACCGAGACCCTCTTTCTTCCAAATTACGGCAGACAAAGTTTTATCACAAACTTTATGATTTGATGTATTTTTAACTCTATTTGAGAACGCTTGCACATAAATCTTCACTAATACTTTATACTATACAAATACTGTAGGCCTACAACAATGCAATTACTCGGTTTATTTACTTACATTATTGATGTTATGTAGTTCGATGCTTCATTAAGGCAGGTCTACACAAAAACGTAATTTAAAAGTTGTAACGTGTAGCCCTAGTCGTAATGTTGGGACATAGAAAATTCACTCACTGAAAACAGAAGACTACCAGGACCAGGGTAAATTTATTTAGAACCGATAATACATCAATAATGCTTGCACACCAGTGATGCGAAGGTGGAAAATCGATACGACAAAGATCAAATTCCTAGACGTGAGACAGGTGTCCGTATTTTAAAGAGATGGACGATTATAATAGATTTTCGAGTAATAGTCTCATGCTTATAAAAAAATCTCTAGTTCCTACCATCAACTTGAAACAGTTTCGTTAGAAATAATTTACGACTTTGGGTTGGATACCTGGTAATTCCACAGCAGGCATGACTAATGATGCTTGTTTATACACTCTACTAAGCAGAAGAGTGCCTTTAAGAATGTGTGACAGAACACCAGGGAACAGTGTGTATGGAACAGGGCAGGAGATACAGATCTACATGAGGTCGGTATGAGACTAGTTACCGTATGTTGGGGATAGTATGACACGACAACAGCTACAACAACGTAGATTGTGAACAGACCTTAACACTACACTTACATGTTGTGCTTGACAAGGAGTTTGACTGCCCCAAATAGTACTACTGTACTATGTAGTGTAGGCCTACACTACATAAAAGCAAGGAAGCATTCATTGCACATTAACATCAGCCATCAAACTAAAACATCGGTAATATCACAATGCCAACAAATGGCAATGTTATTTATTATTACACAAACATATTTATAAAATTGCAAAATTATGGTGTTTTGATTGACTAGTCAAATATCCACGCTCGATGTTCTGAATGCATATCATGTCAATAGACTATCGATTGCATAACTGTGGGTAATTAGGACAGTCTGTAAATTCCACATTTTATCATGGTAGCTGACTGTATTTGCTTTAGCCTATCTATTAAGAAGGCTGCAATTTTTACGCAATGATTATGAAAAGCAAAGTTACCCAAGTCACAATCTTTTATTATGAAGAATTAAGTATTAAATATAAAATTATAAACTGTGCATGTTGCTTTTGTCTACAAATTTTACTTTTCGTGTAGCCCCTTTTGCATTAGTAGATAGGCCTAAGGTAAAAGTTTTCTGTAGGCCTACTAATGGATTATTTCAAAAAGCAAACACTAACAAAAATAAATGCCAGCTATAATTATAATTTGGGAACTTCCTTACTATTGCAGATTTAAATAGGCCTAAAACTGAAAATAAATGCATGAAGAAAAATGGGGCCTTTAATGTTTGGGTGGGAGAGCATGACACAGTCCAAAATCTTAATACTAATATAAATAATGTAAACTTGAAAAAATATAAATAATAATCTATAATGTGTAGGCCCTAATAAGTAATAACATTTAGAAGGAATGAGGAACGTCTTCTAGGTTTACTTTCAATGCCACCCTTGTTATCAAACCCTAATTTAAAGCTTGAATGCAAACTTTCAAAATGTGATTTTCGTCATTTTATTCTCGAGTTTCTGTTGCGCAACATTTTTGGGGCGTACAATTATTTCGTGCACAAATGGAGTTGAACTTTTTTCTAAATAAGACATTCAATGGTTGCATGTATTGCTCAATTAGTACTCGGAAATTAGAAATGCAAAAGAGACCTTAGAAACTTATAGCTTTGTAGTTGGTAATAACATTTTTGGAAATTCTTATAGAACCAAGCACATAGATTGACAAACTAAATTAAGAAAAGTCAAGCAGTGATTTAATGGGAATAAGAGTGCATTACTGTACGTGACTGAATGGCAACATATTCGAGTGCAAAGCCAGGCGACACGTCATGCATGCGACTTGGCATATGTCAGTCAGTCACCTGTATGTGCTTTAACCTAAGAGTGCGGATCACAACGCAAGTTGCAAAACGTGGCCAGTGGACATGGTCATGGGCGAGCACTGCAGAGGGTACTTCCACAGCTTCACTTCGCCAGAGCTGCAACCACAAATTGCAACCCTCGTACCTTGCCCCCAAACCAACGGTTGGGGAATCTTTGATAATTAAGAGCATTCGACAAGAACAGCTTGAAAAAAGTGACAATTTAAGGTTTTGTATCCGTTATCTTTAAAATGATATTCAATTCAATATCAACATTTGGAATGATGATACAATATATGCCTGGATCTACAGACATTCTATTAATGATTCAATTCAAATATAAAATTGTAAAAAATGCATTATGTTTGATTGAACCTCGATCACCCGACGAAGGTGGGGGAAAGGCTTTCCTCCACCATCGTCAGGTGATCAAGGCCACGTCAGGCCGAAACTGTCTCGACGTTTTGTTTAATCTTTTTTGTGTTTCTATCGACTCCGAAGGCCGCAACTACTACAAGGTAAGCTGTTGGTTCCTTCCTATCCTTCCCCCCACGCTCTCACAGTACATTTTGCATCATTCTTTGGAGGAAATCACTGGGCTAGATCATGATAATAATTATGTAGCCCTACATCGTTCCAAAATGTTTAGGTCCTATTGACTGTCATTTTCAACAGACAAAGAAAACCATAAATTATCACACTTCAAGCTTTTTGTGGCAAATGCTCTTGAGTATTATAGGGATGATGATTCAATTCAGGTAGGAACCACACATTTGATTAAGTAATTTAAATAAAACTATAAATTAAAAATATGTTAGGCCTACCCAAAAACAGGAATAATATTGATAAAGAGAGTATAAAGACAGATAGAGACCACATCAAAAACTTTGATTGTTCACATCAACTAATACATAGCCGAAGTGGCGCACAACATCAAGTTGAGAGCGGGAGCCGCGTTAATCTTCGCAAAGCAACAGTTAATTGTTGTAATCTTAACCTAGTAGATGTTTGTAAATCCATTATAAATATAGCCTACAACATTGGGATATAGGGAGTTTATAATATAATTTCCGGTTTCACATCCATGGGAGACAGCCTACTGAAAACCACTAAAACATGTTTGTTTACATTCAACCCATGATTCATTGTTAAATTCACAAGAGGTCTTTTTTTGGTCTTAGCTCGGCCTAACTTTGAACCTCGTGTAAATCCTAAATCATGTCTCATGAAGAAGCTACTTATTCCTGGTCGGAACAAAGACTTAAATTGAACAATGCAATAACATGTTTTACTTTTACAATTCGTTCTCAGACATGGGAATGGATTCACAAGAGATTCAAAGTTAGGCCAGTCTTAGAGTCCGGGCACAGTGTTTTTTATAGTTCTTACAAACTCAAAATTCACGCATTTGACACTTTTTTAATATCGTGTAGCATTATTAAGATATTACAAAAAAAAAACATTAATCTCACACAGTTTTTATAGTGAGACTCACCATTACCCTTAACCAGTAGCAGATACAGGGGGACAGCGATGGAGCGATCGCTCTATCATTTTCATTTTGAGAAATGCTGCAAAGTGTTGGTGACGTCGCAATGCCAATAAGTTCTCTATGACATAATGAATGACTAGCCTGACACAAAATACCATATGAAATGGATTAGAATGAATAGATGAACCATTGTCTACAGTTTTGTTCCTGTAAAGTGCATTTTAAAAGGCACTGGGCAGTGGGCATGCAATGTCTTTTGCACCGTTTGGCCTCTAAATTCTGAATGTCTCATTTTTCGAAAACAATTATTGGAACCTCATTGTAGGAAATATAAAACATCGCGTTAATGTTTAATTGGACAAGGATACTCGTAATCATTTTTTATTTCTTAAATTAAAATAGATAAATTTAAATTATAAGTTAATAACTTAATGTTAATACCACAGTTGTGGCGAATACGGTGATGTATATTAATAAAGGAGATAAGAGCTTGAAATCAAATAAGTATAATTCTAATTACTAGAGGTTTGAAGGAAAGAAGTACGGTAGTTTCCCTCGAGTCTTTCACAGTGATTCATATTATTACTGTGCATTACTGTGATCAAAGAGTAAGTACTCACTTGGAGGCAGTGAAGATTCTTGAAGAGTTTGTAGTGATTGCGTTGATGGGATCGTTATGAGCCTTGATCTCGCCCAGTGGAGACGTGCAAACCCCCTCGGTGGACCAGAGCTTGAGTATTCCACCACGGCAACCCGACAGCAGCATCTGCCCGCCTGGCATGAACTGGAGTCCCGTTACCCAGTCCTTGTGTGCATTGTTTAGAGACTGTAACAACAAAAACAACAAGTGACTGTGGGGAGACACAAAGTGGTAAAGAACAAACACATTGATTAACTGGGTTTAAAGCACATTGGAGAATTCCAACAACCATCTAGGTCAATCTACCATCAATTGGACAATAATCACATAGGAAATCACATCATAAATAATAACAAACAAATCCAGATCTGAATAGTGAGACTGTATAGAATATATGTATATAATTAACTAAATTACATTTATTAATTATATAATTATTATATAATAAATATATTTTCTCAATTTTTTTTTATTCAGTGCAATTAAATATAGTAAACCAGAGACATAATGTTTGGTTACGTACCAAAACAGGTTCTTGCTTGTCAAGGTCCCACTTCTTGATGCACATATCCCTTGACCCAGAGAACAAAATATCGCCACATATCGCCAGTGATTGAATGCCATCATAGTGAGGGGGGTTGAGATTCATCTTGGGGGTGAAAACGGCAGCACCAGAGTTTCGGTTTACTTCAAACACCTACAACAAGTAAAAGATTATCAACACACTTCAAGAAAGCCATTCCATTACAAAATATACAGTCAAATAGGGGTGGGCAAACAACATTTTCAGGGTTGAAACCAACTTGAAAGTTCTTTGGTTTAGAAAAAATTCGAACTTCGAACTCTTAACCGAACTTTACCGCAAAGAAAAGCTCTTTACGCCGCAGATAATACAGTAGGTTCTTAAGGGTCACCTGGACCTATAAAACACCTTGTCTCAATTTTTACTACCTTCCATTAAAATGTGCAACATTTATTAGGGACATCTTTACAGAACAACCAATCACACAGAATGATACTCGAGTGTTCTGGTCTGGTTGGTGTCAATTTACTAGGCCTACTCACTTTTGCAACTGTTACCGAGATGTCGATATAATAGACCAAAGTTAATTAAATGCGATAAGTAGAAGTACAGTACCTTGATGTAGTGATCTTTAGATCCGGTGATGACGACATCCTCTTGATCCGAGATACGACCTACGGCAAGACACATCACCGCTGCCTGGTGGCCACCGCTCAACTTTCCTGTGCACTCGAGTCTGTACAACAGAACAGAGCATACATCGTTGCTGAAATATCTTCAACTTGAGAAAATACGTGCTTGCTGACAAAGCTTAATAGAAAACAAATTGCAGTATTAAACCAAATTCCAGGATTCAACAGACACTCGACAATTTTAGATTCATTCTAATAAGTGTGGTTAGTCAACAATTGTGCCAGAAACGAATGGTGGCTCTTCAACAACAGCAGCACCAGGTCATGAGCATTTAAGGTTTTCTCTTCATATCTTTAAAACAACTTTTTAAATCGAAATCGTGGGAAGATATCACAGCTAGATATTATCAGGATCCACAGACAACGAAAACAAATATTTGTAAAATTCATTATGTTTAGATTAAATGCGCTTGTACTACAATATTATTGTATTATCGTGTTTAATCCAAAAGTAATGAATTTTGCATATTTTGTTTTCGTTGTCGTAGAACCTGATAATATCTGTAGGCCTATTGTATAACTTCCCACAATTTCGATTGTAAAAGTTGTTTTTAAGATACAAACAGGAAACCTAAATTCTCACAACATTGTGCTCCAGATCCCAGAGGATTAACATCGACAAGGCCAATTTTAATGTAGCCTAGTGTTTAAAAATACAGTAAACCACCAGTTATACGATGCTCAGTTGTACGATATTTGTACATATACGATGAAAACGATTGGTCCCCACCAACTTGCTTAGTGTATTTATGAATAAAACAATCAGTTATACGATATTGGATAATACGATATTTGGGTTTATACGATGTATTTTTAGCTCCAGGCAAGTATGGAACTCTCAGTAATACAATATCTCGTTTGACAAAAGCGGTCTGGACCGCCGTGCTCTAATGAGTCATCTGGCAGGCCATTCTGCTGGCTTGATCTTATGTTGTTGCCGACGAAACTTGTGACCCTCCCCCCCCCCCTCAACCCTAGCACCGTTTCCGACCACAGACTACCACCGGCTTGTATAGTATGAATGAAAACGAATGACGGCTTTATTGGTTGTAGATTTATGGTAGGTATCGAGCGCGCTGTCAGCGGCTGGTGTTCACAGCCTGGGCGGGTGAGTGATTTGGGGGGGGGGGGGGGGGTTGGAGGGGGGGAGGATGTTCTGTATAACCCCCCCCCCCCCATTCATGCGCCAGCCGAACCGAACCCAACTCATCCCACAATAAAGCAGGTAGCGGGTGGATGAAGCAAGGCAGAACAGCTGTCTTTGTGTCATCATATTGACATTCCAGTGCCACGCGAATACTTGTTTGTCTAAAGAGTTGCTCTAAATTAACTTTCAATTTCAATTAGGAAAAAAAAAACGCAAAACAAAATAATCTTGTTTCATTCCGAAAGAATTCCTAACTTATCTGCTAAAGTTATCTGTTCCCTGATACGAGCGGTGAGTGACACGGCAACGCAGCGTATACGTGACTCACGGGTCGCTTTCACTCACCGCGTTCGCGCGCTACGTGTTGGCGGCCGATGCAGCATCAGTAGCCGCGAGCCGTGTTTCCCGCTGCCCGGGCTTCTGTACGATACGTGATCCGTGATATTATGAGTTCTTCTTGTAGGCCATTTATAAGCGTGCATGAATTCATTATAGCATTCAACCATTTTTTATTAAATTAATAGATTTACCACGATTAGTTTAATGTGTCAATATTATTATGTTAATTGCTAAAAACAAAAAAAAGATAAAGGTTTCTTATAATCAATAAATTCAATCATTAACTGATGTGACTAGTTTATGGCCTAACCCCTAACCCCCCCCCCCCCCCCCCCGACCACAACATACCACTACCCATAATTTGTTTTATAGCTGCCACATGTTCTGTGGCTGTAAATATCATTAATCAGTTGTACGATATTTTGAGTTATACGATGGCATTAGCCAGACCCTCGACGATCGTATAACTGGTGGTTTACTGTACTATTAAACTTCAATATGTGCACTAACATTCTATCCGTCAGTCTTCGCGGTTCCTACATCAACCCTCTGGCTCAAGGTCTAGCTGGACTGGCATTAACGTGAGGGTTTACCATAATGAGGTAGGTCTACAGACAATGTTTCGGGTAGGCCTAAAGATGGAATGATTCTGGTTTACCTCTTGAGGTCCCAAACTCGAACCCGGTCGCCGGCCGCAGTGTAGAGAAGACTCTCAGAGTGGTTTGCAGCCATATCGTTGAGTTGCGTCTCGCCATTTGGAAGTTCTAGCGTCCGCGACGGAAGGGTTTGACTCATTGGGGAAGTGGATGTCAGACCTGAAGAACTACAAATCACATAGCTGTAATCAAGTTTGCTAGCAGTAATGTAAAAACAATAGAGATGTTAAATGATATTGATTTTTCGATACGATATCGATATCACGAGAAAATCGAGGTTAATTCCAATATCGCTTTGGTAGGGTCATATAGAAAATATCGCAATATCATGGTCAACTTAAAATATTAAAATATTTCAGCCATGGTCTGCACTCTGCAGTATGCTTTGCTGCAGTATGCATTGCTGCAGTTAGCCACTTCGCATCTCCCCCTCCCCCGTCACACTACCCAGATTGCCGAGTTTCCGTGCAGAATGCAGAATAATACTGATAGTGTTCTGTTCTCTCATTTTGCCCTCACTACCCGTCCAAAATATCCTGGCACTACCCATGATTTGGCAGAATCCATACAATCCTCCAACAATTCAGTAATTAATTGGTTAATTGAATTGGTAATATATTCTCAGCACATGGTTAGATAGGGCCCATAGTACCAATATAAAACTGAGCAAAAGTACCATTTTTAAGCCACATCTCAAGACGAAGATCAAAATAATGATATTGGTAAAAATTGTATAAAACATATATTATTTAATATTCTTGTAAGTTGGATTTTCATTTTGTAAATATTTTGTTCCAAATTAATTTAAACTAACAACAGCGAAAAATAACTAGACATTCTATAGGCCTACCCAGCGAGGGTATAGAATGCTACCTGTCCTAGGCGTGTTTGTAGTAACGCTATGCATAAAGGCACATACCGCCTCAGTTCTATTTCTATAGCACTTCTATGAAATCCCGTGGTTTGAGAGTGCTATTTTCATCTTCTGACGAGACGGAACGATAACACGTACGTGTGAAACAAACCGGAACAGCATTCTGGCTCAATTTCATTCGTGTCCATTACATTTACATCCCTACATCTTGTGGCCTACAGATGTCATTACAAACCTTAGCATTTAGAAGCCATCTTGAAACCAAACTAGGAGCTTGGACGTGGTGGCCAAACATGGCACTTCTTCCCCATTATCGTTGACATTCCTGCCCCCTAAACACTATTCCACTGAAGATTAGACTCACCATAACGTTTTAATACATTTGGAGCAGTCTCGAATGTCAAACACTTTGACGTAGTAGGACGACATACTGAAGATCAGCCGAGACTCGGGCAGGTACTTTACTTTGATCACATTATTTGGATGGCCTCGTAGACAATCACGCTCGATCCCAGTCGTAAGATCCCACACCTTAACCGATCGATCTGCAAAACGTTGGTTCATATCATTTCATCGTCGTTGTCAAAGTAATGAGACATAAAGCACAAATACCACCATCTTTAATTTTCAAAGATAATAGTTTATTTGAATATGATGTGGGTGCGCCCATAGCAAAATAATTACAATTTTTTAAAAGAAAGTCAATGACTAACATAATTCATACATTAGGCAGAAATAAACGATAATTAGCTTCAACATTTGATAAAAATAACTGTAGAATGACACCTAAGTGTGATTGCTATTGGTTCTGTTCAGTCATCATACTAAACGACATCATATTCCTGTAGGCCTACTATCTCCAAGGGTGTGACATTTGTCGGAACTATGTGGCTTTGCATCAACAACTTCTCCATAGTTACGCTACATTGATGTCACTTAACTAATTAATACCAAGGTCTACTAGATCGCTTGTAGCGCGCGCGCAGCGCGCAATTACTCCGCTAGGAGTAAATCCAGTAGACCTTGATTAATACCAGCCATAAAAAGTTGTATACTATGGTATGCTAATGGTTATAATATTTCATTCAGTCTGTAGGGCTTACCAAAACACAGTGCGCTGTTGATTTAGATTTTCGATTTTGTGTTACAATCTCGAGATATAATTAAAAAATGAAAATGTTCTGCGGTCTTTGATGTAGAGGTACCCTTCACTCTTAAACACTCAATATAAACAAAGTCTTAGCAGCCACAATAGGCATATGCAAGTAAACACAATAGTAAGCAAGCAACCAGTTTAGTAGGAAACCAATGTCCGTGTAAAATGAATTACCTTTGGAGGCACTGAATAACAGCTCGTCGGTTGCATCAACCGATAGGACGGCTCTCGAGTGCCCCTTGGCAATGTGTGTGCAAGTCAGAGCTGCTTTGGGACTCACCTAAAATACCACAAAAACTCATTAAGTCTGGTGCCCTACCTGGATCTAATAGATTTTCACTTCAAATGATTTTCTTGAAAAAGGAGAGCACATCTATAAAGTACTGGACCAAATGGACAACATGCCAAATTGACATTGTGTTAAAATATAAAAGTTCACAATGTTTCATCCACTCTGTACAACATTTAAAAATAAATTACATTCAATTTTATACATTACATAAATAAATAGCATTATATAGGTGCTGTAACCTGTATGACTGGTACTGACTGGTACTACACTGACTTACACTGTACTTTCGGATGAGACATCAAATCGATGGTCTCCTTGGTACTTTTCGACAGGAGTAGAATCATCAATCATCAATAACCATATATTAAATTTGCATTAGTAGTAACAAAATACAAGGGCTGCCCAACGATATCGATAATAATACAAAATAATTCGATATCGATATAGAGTTAATATATTGTACATTCACAATATCGATCATGTGCCTAATTGTTAGAAAAAACGACTTTTCTCCTATACAGTACAGTTTGCCAGTGTGGCTGTCACACTCACGTCACGTCCTGCAATCACAACATCGCTGTTTTGTGTGGATATTTTAAATTTTGAATATACAATACAACACACAAATTGCCACAGGAAGACATTTTTAAGTTCATTATTGATGTAACATTGTTTATAGGTAATTAATGGCCTCCAGCTGATCTGGAAATCCTAAAAACAGACGAGAATGATATCGATACGTCACTTGAAAATGTCGATATCGTGATATGACATCGCGATTTCTTCCCTTGATATCGATATGATTTTTTTAATCGCCGGGCAGCCCTACAAAATACCGTCCCTTACAAAGATTGAAGAAAGAAAAAACTAGATACTTCTTCGCCATCATATCCGTCCGCCGACATCGATGCTACGTAAGTAGATGTAATTAGTTACCTTCCCTCCTTGCTGATAGGCACTGATGACACCCTTGCCCCCCGTCTTCTCACTGGGCGAGGACGTTGTACTGGAGGTGAGTCTGGAGAAGACGTTCTCGTCGCGCAAGATACCGCGTCGGTTGGCGGTGGGAGAGTTAGGGGGGCTGGCGTCCAAGCCCTGCTCCCTGGCACCCGGTTAGTAAAGCACACACACAGTTAAAACATGCTACGTTACGGTAACTACTACTCACTACAGTTAACTTCACTACGGCCCGGTATTTCAATGTCCTGTTAAAGTTAGTAATGACGACGTTAATCGGTAACGGGTGGAAAAAAATGGATTCATTACAAATGACGTGAATAAGACTACATAATCGGATATTGTTTTAGAAATAAATTGAAATCAATATCCACAGTTATTACAGTGATGTTTACGACGACAAAACAAGCTGCCCGCGCAATCTTCCAGTAGGCCTAGAATGCCTAGGCCTAGGTCAGTTTTCCCTCGTTGCAGAGGAAAACTGAGTTTTGTTGCGGTTATTAACCGATTAAAAACCGGTTATCATATTTGGTTAACCAGTTAGTAAAATCCTCAACAGTCGTCATCCCTAGTTAAAGTGGAAGTAAATTTAAGTCTAGGGTAAGCCCACTTTGGTATAATATATCTATTGGTCATGGACTCATGGTCATGGTGAAAACAATTTAACTGGACATTGAAATACAGTGCATAATTAAACACAAACTTTTAGGTCATAGTTGATAAGAGACAATTAATCTTGTGGTTCTGACTTATGATCGCCTGTTGTTTTATCTTTTTGCCTTACTCGACTTTCAATTGACATTACGCTACAATATGAACAAGAATCATTAACAGCGATCACTTTGTTTGCATGAGGCTAATATTACTACATTCTATAATAACAGTGCACCACCATTACTATCAAATGCACATAATTTTAACTGTATTGTTATGTGTCATTACTTGCTACATCTTGTGTAGGGTGGGATAATCAAACAATAATAGAGAGCAAAGAAGTTAGGGTTGAATAAATTGTTTCACTCTTTACGCGAAGAGCTTTTTTGAGCCACGACTGTCAAATTGCTATGATTGGTTTGGGAAGCCATCTGCAAGTATTTTGATAAGGTGGTAATTCATTAAAATTTACTATATTTAGTTAGAAAACTGTCACCTTTGAATTTGATTTAACCTCAAATAAAACATGTAGCCTATTGTAGGTTGGCACACCAGCTTCCGTATTCGTAACTTTTAATCTATCTGCACTGCTAATATTCGTAAACCTTCAATACAAGTCATAAACATCACCGTTTCGTTTTTTCTTTCCTTTATCCTGACATCCTGTAGACCTACACCCTAGGCCCAACCGATACTACAACTCCCAAGATTGAGGACTAGGCTACCCGAGAAGACCGTTCCGAGAAGACCGTTTATATCCATTGTTCTCAGGTACAATATGGAAATGGTTTAATTAAGCTGTTAATACTATGCATTGAATTTATTTTATTTGTATTTATTTATTTACACTTTACAGATGAGTTTATATAGGCCTATTGTATACTAATGTATTCACTATTTATTTTATTAGCATTATTTTGATAAATTATGATGAATTTTTCGTTTCCTAACGAATAATTCTTTGTGGTTGGGGAGGGAGGGAGGGAGGGAAGGTGGGGGGGGGGGGGGGGGGGGGGGTGCACACACTGAGGGATTACATTTGTAATCAGCAGTTGTGATTGTTTATAAAATATATTTTTGAAGAGTATGAAATGAAATATTTGTAGATGACGACCACGAGTGAAAATTATGTTTTTTAAAGGATTTTCAAAGAGTTGCATGACTGCAGACCTATAAAATGAATGTTTTTGTACTTTTAACGGATATTTACACATATTGCAGCTTCCCAAAATGGAATTGAAACTTTTCATTGGTAACCCTACTGCCTACATTACACTATAGGGACACATGCAAAAGATTTTTAAGTTGAGCTAAGCCTTCGAAATTGTGTACTTTAAGAGTGCGTACATGCGTGTGCATGTGATTGTGTAACCTAATCTTACTCATACATTACCTTCTTTACAACATCTTATACTACAGATTTGTGACAAAAAGAACTTCGCACACGATATTGCAATAAGTTACTGAAAAAAAATTTTTCCACATCAGTTAGTAGGAATCAATGAAAATGAAGTAGGCCTATATTATATTTGGGTTGACATTTTGGATAGCCTATGAGTATGACATGTTAATTTATTTGAACTAGCTGCTTTCTTTGGACTTGTTCTAGGAGATTAATTTTAACTTTTCATTTTTAGAGAAATTAAAACTTAAAATCAATATCCACCAAAATCTGAACTACGTTAATGGTACTCCACAATATCAGTTAAAATTAGTGAATTGAGCCATGCCAAGCAAGCACAGTGTCATACCATATCCTTGGGACTTACATGGAGCCAGGTTTAGCCAAGAGGTTGTTAGGTTGAAGGTTTAAGGCAGCCCGGCGTATTGGACGGGGGGATAACGAATCCTGGCGGTCGTAGTTCTTACGCTGAAGATTGGGAGAAGACTTGAGCGAGTCAGGTCGCGTCAGCAGAGAGGAGAACCTAAAATAAACACAGATCGACCGGTTAACAAGTTTACATGCACTGCCGAGATATCGACCTTACCCTGTGGAAGCGAGAGAGGGCGCAAGCCTACAGTAGCAATTACCATGAACTGTCATTGTCAAGACATTTGTAGATCTAATGACGTGAATATTTCGTGCATTTTTTACGTTTGCCATTTAGCGTTTAGTAAAAACAGCTATTACAATGAAAGAACTTCAGCGTGTTTAAAACATTGTTTGATAATCAATACCGGTATCTAATGTATTGTTACAACAATTAAGGGGAATCTATCACCTAGCGGAGAGAAACTGAACTATCTGGATCAGCCGACTACAGTTGTCAAGTAGTCACCTGCTTTTTTCATAAGAAATAGGCCCTAAAGAGTTCAGTGTTTCTCCTGCAGAATGTGCCACAGTAAAACACCGGAAACGGCCTACGTTCTGGCTGCGAAATATGAAACACAACAACGCTTTCGAGTGGAGTGATGGTGACCTTGAGCGAGCGAGCGAGTGAGAACGTCCCATGCTTTCCCCGTCTCATCTCTCCGCCGCTCAAGTGGCGGCTTCAGACCGCGCGGGCCAGGTGGCTTCGATGAACTGCCTGCCTAGTGATAGTGATTGTGTTTTTCACATCAATACAGTCCTATCGCCCTTGAGATAGATAGGAATTGATAACGAAAGAAAAGTGCAAATAATAATAATATGCGAACTTGCGTTTATTGTTTCTTACATTCCTTTCTATCATTGAACGTCGATAGAACGAAATGTATCTCCGAAATGTGGATTAGATTGAATTCCCAGACGCGTCGGACGGTGTTTGTCTGTTTATCGTCTTTGTTAGTCTGACCGGCTATAAATTAGCAGGCTGTCATCATCTGAGTGATGTAACGTGCGGGACGAGCCCCCGCAGCCGGCCAACCACAATCAAGGGACGTTGAAAGGCAAGGCAACCAGACTTCTATCCACGGGCGAGTTTCGTCTGTGCATGGTTCTGTTCATTGCCACTGCTTTCCTTTGTTACACAATATATGAAAACAAATATTTGAAAAGTGTTCCTTACTGAAAATAAATTTCTCATTTATAATTGGCGATAAAGGCAGTCATCTTTTTACCATGTAATAATAATATTGAAAACTACGAACATTTAAATATCCAGAACATAATAATTGGAACAGTCTGCGAGTTCTGTTCATAACAACAGAAGTCGGAACATAATAAGAGACATCAAGGAACAGTATAATAGCACAATAAAAATATAGTTAAATCCTAAACATTTTGATACTCGTACATGATAATTGCGACACTCCAAGAATTGTGATTTATGACAACAGAAGTCATAAAACATTAATAGCCACACACAATAATAAAATAATAAATAAATAATAATATAATATTAATTGGAACAGTCTGCGAGTTCTGTTCAATAACAACAAAAGTCAGAACATAATAAGAGAGAGAACCGGAAGAGATCCCCACACAAATCCGTTGTTTATTGCCTCTTCCTTGGTAATCGCTTCTGTTGTAATTGACTTTTGCGAATTGCATACATTGCAGCGATACACAAGTTCGGAAAAGATTCCAGACCGGCGTTCGGAAATACAATCATATCGGCCATATGTGCACTTCAAGCCGTGAGACGATAAAGCTGTCAGCTCCTTGAGAAGGTGGGCAATGTTTACGATCCGTCGCCCGGGTATCACTTCGTCGAGAGTTTTTTTCGGGTCCTTGTCTGCACTAATCACCAACTCTGGGATGTCGTCGTCGGATAAATCTCTGGGCTCTTCTTGCATCTAGAATTCCCCTCTAAAAGTGACAACAAAATAATTGATTGTTCAAAATCAAATGTTATTTAACTTTTGTTAAAACGCATCACTACAAGTAGTGTCAGTGAATACAGTTTTAATATGGTCAATAATTAATTATTGAATATTAACTGTAGTGACACGTGACATTACTTAAACCCGATTCAGTTTTACTATAACTACATACTACACTACTACAATCATAACGTAATTAATGTATGCATTTCAAGTTTCAACACAACAAGCTCATTACACGTAAGAAGAGGCGTGGAGGGGTGAGGTGGCTTGCTTTTACTAAGTTCGTATTTGGCAATTGTTTACAAAACATTACCCAACTTTTCTTGGAAATCCTACATTCACCGACTTAGAGGGTAGGACGGAACATATATTTACTCCAATCCAATCACTCTTGCACTCAACATAATGTTATATTATTGGCGTCAGACAAAATAGGCAACATTCATTGATGAGAAATAGCATCATAATAAACACTTCGTAGTGTTATACTTATATTCTACATCTGCTGACGGAAAGAAACGGAACATGAATACTCAATATATAGTCAAGTAGACAGCTGTTTAGTGTTTAGGTTTCAGTGTCTTCTAAAATGTGAGCAATAAATTACACTACCCTCAGCAAACAACGTGTAATATGGATATGACTATTGGGTTCCAGATTCGAATCCTGATGGATATTGCACGGTCCTATCACCACATTTCATTTAGGCTTCTCACTGATTGCACTAGCATCGAAGGGGTTGTACAAATATGACACAATTTAGGAAATATGTCTGTAATTATGAACAGTGGCGTGGGGGGTGCGGCATGCAGTAGGGCGATAACCCACATGATGTTTTACCACGGCAGGCTATTTTTTGCAGTAAACGCGTTGGGCGGGGGGGGGGGGGGGGGGCTGCAATGTATATAGGCAGCAATGTTCATTAGACGTGTTATGTTATTTTGTTATACTACTTTATGTAAGCAATGCTGTATGAAAAAAATTATACCTTTTCGAAACCGAAGGAAGCGATGGATCGTACTCGGATTCAGAATTGCGTTCTGAGCCATGAGAAGAACTTGATTGAGAAGACTGACAGGGTGTTGCCATGTATTTTGATTGTATGCCTGATGTACCTGGCTGAGGGGACATTCAGATACACGAGGCGCGAGCACATCCCTATAATCCAGAATAATACATTTATTTAGGTGATCGAATATGAAACATTAAACAAGTGAGTTTACAAGAAGCCACAAAGCTCTCTTACCTTGGAGGTGATTTATCCTGCATAACTGCTTTCATCTGTTCTTCCTTTTTTATTTTCATCCACTTCATAGCGGCTTTTGCGCGTTTGTTCATTTTTCTCGGTTTGGCATTGTTACGTGTGTTACCACGCTTTCCCATTTTTTAGCGGTCGATTAAAACAGTAGTAGATTATCGAGATAGAACCATGAATGTATTTGTCCGAGATTAAACATTCAGGTTAAACATAGTCTATACATCGAGAAGTAGTTTTTAATGCACAAATCGGGTCACGAACACACGAGTCACAAAACACAGTAATTGCAAATGAAAATATGAGTGGTCAACATAACACACGGCATAGGGTTACATTAATACTAAATTCTAACGAAGATACATGTACACAAAATATTGCCACCCACGCTAGTGGCTTTGGGTAGACGTATTAACTAATCACTTAAAACACTTAGCAGGCATAAAAGCCAGACGACAGACGTTTTACTATCTCACTACACTATGAAAGAACACGTCTAACCCCGGCAGTGGTACAAATCAGACTACGTATCACACACGTATAATAATATATAACCCAAGACGACTGGTGATCGAAATATTACTCTTTAAATGTCCCGCACTCTTCGAGCGACTTCCGGCGTGTTGATCGAGTTCCCCAGATCACCACTCTTGCCGCTATCTACCGTGCCCGCTCGGCTTGACCTCGAACGTCGCACGGCGATTTTTGCACGGATTTACATCGATGCAGTACTCGACATATTACGCAACCAGTTATGGTCTTATCATAATGAATGACCACTTGAATTAAAGGTGTTGATTCAGCGCATGTGCTGAATAAAACAATTTATACCTCAAACTAACATTTGAAGTATTTAGGTTGGGGTAAACACAAGCAAGATCTACTCGAAATTTCAAGGTTGAACTTAAAAATTCACAACAATTAAACGGAGAGCGATAGCCGAATAAACAAACCTTTAGCACACTCTTAAAAGACCATGGAATACGCGACAAAAATTTCAGTTAATTCCAATTTTCCATTTCGCGTCAATGTTTCGAATAGTTTTGGCTTTTAAAACTCCCGGTACAGCCCGGAAATATTTTTTTAAAAATCCAAAACATGTTTTTTTACATCGGATACATTATAATTAATTACACTGTAACCAAAAGAAAGAATTACTACAATGTCTTATTCGTGAGAGATTCCCCTTAAGATATTAGGCCTACAAATAGTATAGCAATTATAACATTTAACAATAATTTGTTATCCGTCATATAGCCTACCTTGGCAACGGGTAAACCACAGTAGTCTAGATGGTGGTGGAGGTGATCTATTTGCTGTGCACTTTCCATTCTAGATGGCAATGGATTCTTTTTGAACAAAACACTCTCCGCCGACCGGCTCAAATAAACGAGCAGGAGGTAACAGGGTGGGAATAAACTTATGTGGTAACATCTTATATCCCCAAACTGTTTCATCTAATACTTGCATGTAGTAGGTTCACTATCCCTGGTGATGTGTTCCAATCATGATTATAAAGAGCAGATAAAGAATTAACTTTCTACATACCCTTCAACCTCATGAATGATTTCACCCACATGCATAAGCAAAAAGCATGGTAAGTGATATGCAGGCATTCAGTGTCAAATTTGGTGTTCAAGCCCTGTGATTTTAGAATTAGATTGCTAAAACTATAGTTCTATGGACCAGTTTCACCAAACTTTTTAATTCCGACTATCAAGTAATCGCAGATTCGGTACAAACAAATATGATGACTGCTACCGGTACGCATTTTGAATATTGTAACATGTTTATCGAAACTATGATTACCAAACTGAACTTACTAAATCGGAGCTTAACAAAGTTGGTGAATTAGGACCTTAGTCATAGTGTTCTATTTTACATTGACTCCTAATGCACACAAAACCAAACACTTCTAGATAAATGTGAAAAAACAATACCTGAAGAGGAAGACCTGTGGGCAGGAGTTGATGGAAGGTAGTTAAAATAATTATGCGGCAAGCTTGAGGGCACGGAAGACCACGGAAAAGACCGTTACCATAACATCACCAGACCTAAGAGTTTGTGAAGGCAGGTACAAAAGTTACAATAGGATTTGAGAGCTGTGAGGATACCGACAGAACATAAGTAGGTCAAGTGCACCCAGTATAGTACTACATTTTTAAAAGTCTGAATTTCCTGTAAGCATAAAAACCAGACATTTCCCAAACTTTTGGTTACCTGCAGACCTTACTATTGAGTTTCAGACAGATGTGCAATTAGAAACAAGATTGGTCACGGTTCATGAGCATAACATTTGGTCAACAAAACTTCAGGTTAGAATATAGTTGAATAATTGTTTCAAATGTAATATAGTTACTATAGGCCTACACATTTATCTCCATTTCATAACTAAAAAGATTCAGAGCAGCTTCTTCAAGACTACAATCATTAGCAAGGGATAGTACTGAGCAACTTCCTGTGGAACACTCGAGTTCTTGATTGGAGAGAATTATCTTCAGCCTTTCTCAATTGTGAATTTTTTGATTGCATATGTTCAGATTTTATTTTTTTATTTTTACTTTAGTAGCCCTAAATTCTAAAAGAACGAGACAAACACCAACCAACATATTATATTCAACTCAACACAGAATACCAATAGGCCTAAAACTATTGTATACTAAGCAGGTAGTCTCTTGTTAATTCAAACTCTACTCAATCTATGTATGTTTAATTGAATGTAGAAAGTTTTGGGTAGCCTATTATTCTTGGGGTTAATGTTCTTTCAATTCAAAATGTGTAATTCAAATTGGATTCTTCTGAGTCACTTGAAATTTGAATTAAATGAGACTACTACTAGTATTTAGTACAATTGTACAGTACATCAAACTAAGTGAAATAAGAATGACTCATTCATGAATTGTGAGTAGTATTTAATAATTCCTTTTAAAATTTGAAGGCATAGCCAAACCAAAAGAAAAAGCAAATTAAGGTGGGTTAGTTCAAGACAAGGATATATGTATTTGATATGCATGCAAGCATAGGTAACAGGTATTTGTACTAATGTAATTCATCCTAGCATTGTTGTGATATTAAGAATATTTTTGAAACTATGTATCTAGGTAGTTAGTAGATTGTAGCAGAAACCAGTTAGAGAAGTGTTAACAGGTACATGATAAGTTTATATAAGTGTCGTAGGTCTCGGCCAAGGAAGGAAGTGGTTACAACGATACGGAGGAGAAATTGCGGGAGAGCATGTTTACGTGTCTGTAGCGAGCATACTTGAGCGTGTCTGGAGCACTGGGCACCCTCATGAGAGGCTGTCTAAAGGTCGTGTCCAGTGGAGGCTCGTCGACCAACTGCCCGGGATAGAGAAGCTCTTCGGGCAGGGCCGTCCGCCTGCGGATCTTGTGCGATACTGCGCCGCCCTGCGGGATGCTAGAGTTGCTCGCGGACTCGAGGAGGGTGCGAGAGCCGTTACCGTTGCAGCTGCGACAAAACAGAGGCACAGTTTCACACCTAGTCTTCTTATGGGATGCCAAAGAAAAAGTATATGTGAATACAAAAAATACAAAATACAAAAAAATACAAAAGAATCTGTATGTGTGATGTAGGCCTACTAGATAAAGATGTACGTCGTTACAGATGTTGCGCAGTGGGAGCGACAATGTCATAATACACGTCAGCGTGCACTCACTTGTCGGCACACGAGGGTACGGGAGACTGCGCTCGTGAAGAGTTGTCCCCGCTGCTGTCCGTAGACTCGGGTAGACTCGTCACGCTAGCGGTCATCGGGTCCGAGGCAAAGATATCGTACTCGTGACGCTCCACCATGTGAGACAGCAGCTGTTCTTGAGTTGCGTTCTCCTGTTTCAGCTGGGTCATTTTGGTGTCCATCTCTTTCAGATGAAGTTCCTGAAAAACAAGAGGCAATATGAAAATACAGATGAGAGTCCACCACATTATGTCTCCATAAATCCCCCGGTCGGGGGCTCGTCGAAGTCCTGAGTCAGGAGGGCCATTCCTGAAAAAAAAATACATGTCACAAGCGTGAGTCATTCAAAAGACATAAATAGTGTTACGCACAGCTGTGATGCTAGCTAGCAAGAATATTGGGAACTTCTTTGGATTTGATACTCGTTTCAATGGTGCATTGACAAGGAAATGAGTAATCAAGAATGTATCGTCTTGTTCTGTTGTTTGGAGCAGTTGTCAAGGAGATAGTGGTAGCTGCTGGGAAAAAGTATTACCAAAAATGTATCGTTTTGTTCTGTTGTTTGGAGCAGTTGTCAAGGAGATAGTGGCAGCTGCTGGGAAAAAGTATTACCAAAATGCTAGAAAGTTTTCTTCAATTCTTAAGATCTTAAATTCAAGTGTTGATTTGTACATTGCCCTAAACCCACACATAGGCCTATAACAATTGACAATAGTAACAGAAATGCTTGTTTGGAGGGTAGGATGTCAGTAGGCAATGGTATTTCCCTGTTGTACTTTCAAAGATATTGGAATAGTACAGTTGCTGTCCCATTTATTGGTCACATAGCTGTTAAAACATGCAGTAGTCTGCAGTAAAATGTCCATAACAGCTGTCAATGATCTTTTTTGTCACAATAGGCACCGTAGTACATACAGCGCTATATGTGGCCAAATTTAGCAACTTATTGGTGAAGATTTCATTCCGCGGTTGAAAATAGTGCCAAATATTATTGTGAAATATCTTGTGTTTGTTAGTTTTCCTTGTTGTTGTGTTTTAGTGTTTGTTTTTGTTTTGCATTGTCTTGTTTTGTTTGTGTTTGTTATGTGTTCTTTTCTTTGTTGTTTTTAAGTCTAAAACGTGTCCTAATTTAATTGGGTTTTTGACGTAGAGTCATCCTTAGCTCTTCATGGCGATTCATGGCAATGAATGAATGTATTTAATGAATTCATTTTGACTTAGACTTGCCTGTTGCACAAGCTCTTTCTATATACCTTTGTTTATTCTAGTAAACAAATGTTTTACTGCAGTCACAACATGACTTAGAAGTTTCTGGCTAGGTTCAATACTCGCAGACTCTGATTTCTCATATAAATTACGATGGCTTGCATTACAAACTCTAACGATCAAATTAAGTACTGTACATTCTTATATTGTTTAATTTGGAAAAAGTCATGTACTGTATATGTACATTATAACCAAGTTTGGATTGGGCTTAGAAGGAATATGGATGGTAAGGAACTCTACTCACACAATAAAGTTGAGGAGATTGTAGGGAAGGAGTAGTAATGCCTGGATCAAACACAACATCATCCCTACTTAAAGTACCGGTACTCATAACGACATCCATTTTGATGTAGTGCTGCACAATCACCTAGAACACAATGACATTAAATAAATAAAATAAATAAATTTATATTTGTGATCTACCCACTCAGTTACAAGAACTGATTTTCAGTGGGGGACATTTATTTATAGCATTTATTATGTGCTTTGTTGTTATGACGGCTCCAAAGTCACCATTTGTTTACATGGACACCAGTATCAGATAGATTAAAGTAAAGTCCAAAGTTAAAAAACCCAGTACAAAAACCCACTACTGTAGATAGGGATGTCAACGGGTACCCGGGTACCCGTTACCCGCCTGGTACACACGGGTACGGTCCAACTTTTCAATACCCGTTATCCGGTACTACCCGTTCCCTTCTTCTGTTCAAAACGAAATTAATCTGCGATATTTCCCTACTGGCGTCTTTGTGCGAGCGTACGAGCCGCTCTTTTCAATTTGCCGGCATTTAACTTGACCCCCCCCCCCCCCTCAACAGCGCCGCTGACGATTGAGACGTAAAGCCCAATTAGTATCATCTTCTGTAGGCCTATGGAAGAATGCTGCGTAACGGTTGCGAGTCCGAGGGAGCGCACCCGCCGCCCGTCGTAGCTTTACCGCGATCATGTTCTCGTGTTCGAGCTCGGACTATGACGTCATCGCTTTGACGCGGCCGACCACCACCTACCGTAGCGGAGACGCAAGTTTTGAAGCTTTGTTGATTACTTCCGCGATCGTTTTGCATCGAAGACAATGCAACCTGATACCGTTTAACAATATAATGTCTCTTTCCACAACTTTGCGAATCATTTGACACCCATGACGATAAAACGCGTATTTAGTATTATTTACTACCCGGGTAGTCCGGGTACGGCGCGAGGGTACCCGGGTACAAATATTTCCGGGTATTGACATCCCTAACTGTAGACCAACGAGCCAGAAACAACAGAGAAAGCTTGCCGGGAAGTAATGTTAGCTTCAAGACTGAAGACTAGATCAAGCCTTGGCCTTTGTCTACTGGTTGTATTATAGTTCAAGAACAAGAAGATATTTTCAATTAACATAATAAATATAACATATAATTGTAATTTGTTAACGATCTATTTAACTGCCAAATAACGTTTCTGATCGATATTTCTCTAAAACAGTTTGTTTGAATGTTAGTAAATACTAATGAATATTAATTCAATACTTTGCACAATATCAATTTATGCTCATTCCCTAAGTCATTAAATTATTAGAAGAGCTCTGTAGAATTGTTTTATTTTTGAAGGCATTTTGTTAATCAAAACTCAAATGGTGGAGTGATGGCAGTGTTATTTCAAAAATGGGTTTACAGATCTTACAAATGATTTTTAGAACAGAATGTTCATCTCAGAGTATTGAAATTTGACATATTGTTATGAAAATTTGCCATAAAACTTACAGGTATGATTGTTATAGTTAGTATATAATAATCCTAGGTGGGTTTTCAACCTTTTATAAACAACAATGTACTAAAATGCAATTTGTACTGTATAATAAGTAGAAAATAAAGTTATATTCTATTCTATTCTATTCTAATATGGGTAAAAAAAAAACATGTAAAGTAACCAGACGTATCGGTTTGAGCGGTACTGTACCGTTTTTGGAGCACTTGTACACATTTCCTAAGATACTCATTAAAATTCCTATTTTTACTGGTTTTTAATTTGAAGAACTACGTAAATGTCCCAGTTTCCCAGCAATCTCACGCTGTCAATGTTGCAACAGTGTCTTCCACTTTTCACGGTTACAAGTTTGTGTGAAGGAGTGGAGATGTTTTCCTTCAAAAAAAAATCTCTGACAAATACAGAATATAGTTAACAATGAACTACGTATCGACTTTCCGGCTGAATATATAGCCAGCGTAGTTGGCTGCGGTCGATTAGGCGTTGGTCTAGAGTAAACCGCAGCCTCTGCGTTCCAGGTTCGAATCCTGGCTTGGGCCCATGTCATGTGGCGTTTTTTCATCTTCATAATTCTCCACTCATTGTCTCGATTAGCCTCGTTGCAAAAATATGGGATGTAAAGCCACAAATATCATCATCATCATCATCTGAATATATAGGCGTTGTAACCACTACTCTCAGCCTTCGTATGACAGAGCACAGAGAAAGTATCTCCCTACATGGGGAAGCCCATGGCAGAACATGCAGCATTCCATGACTTAACATTTCATTTCACTCATGTTTTACCAGCAGGATTATTAAATCACTCCCTACAATTGCAACCCTAGAGAGTTACGAAGATGGGAGGGAGTTGTCAAACCAGTGGATCACCAAATCTATTACTCCACCCAACTTAAACATCAGGCAATGGTGAACTATGCCCCTGCCTCACCCTCCCTCATCTCCTAAGCCCTTTGTTCTGCCACTCTCTACCCCCTCCCCCCCCCCCCCCCCAACAGCTAATAGGGCCAGCTAGTTTAGTTGGTAGGAAAGTTAAGTCAGTGTTCTACTCGGTCTCAGCATAAGTCCATGGTGTGAGTGAATAAGGTCGTGTAAGACCGAAATGACTCGGAAAACTTATTCTCTCTTTATGTTTTTATTTAGTTTGTCAACCACATCAGCAGCCGATATACCTCAGGTAAGCTGTTGGGGTATCCTTGTACCAATCATAATTTAAACTAAAAAGTAAAAACATATTAACACCGACCGTTTACTTGAGAAAGTGGATAGGTCGCTTTGAGAAACATAAATATGAGGACCTAGGTACAAACAAATAATCGGAGACGTTTCGATCAACTAGTGGTCATATCCTCTAACACCAAATTTTCAACCTCCGCTAAGTGGTCGACAGATGTCTTTAAACTTGCCGCCATGACATTTGAAGGAATAACAGGTCACTGCCTTATTAAATGGAAATAATTTAATCAAGGAGCCATATAGGCATATATATATACAATGTTGCCAAGGTTAACAATGGCACTAGCCTCTACTCAGCTAGCTGCATTGAGCTTGAGGAAGGTTCAAGAATAGTAGAATACCATTGTGATTCGTGGCTGAACTGGGCTCAGGAAAGGCTGAGTTGAGGCTGTGTTAAGGTGTACGTGAGGAAACTGTAATACATTTGGGCCTAGGTCTAGTTAGCTCCCATTAGGGCCATTGCAGACGATAACTGTAATTTTTGTTATCGTTAAGAACTGATGATAAATACAAATCGGACATCACAACTGGTAAAATGGTCAAGAAAATTCTTAACTACGTATAGTAATTAGGGATGCACACGATAATCGATATTATCGTTCGATATTCGATATGCAATAAAATTTCGATAATCGATAATACAAATATTATCGAATGGTCTGATTTCTAAAAAAGCGGGTTCGTAAAGCATTATTTCATTCTTCTCGGACCTTTCTAGTATTGAAATACTCAAAGATACCGCCAAAATACTAGGCTTCGGGCCTCGTAAAATGTGATTATACTCTCAGAGTGTCACGTCAGATGTGTCCAAGTAATGTTGCCATATCGGTATGTGCTCGATTAGGCGACATATCACTGAAATAGGGCTGTGCGAGTACTCGAAAAGTCGAGTTCGGTCGAGTAGTTACTACTCGACTCGAGGTGATCGAGTTTTTCATGAAAAACGAGTCGAGTTCGAGTAGTTTTGATCGACTGAGCCGCCGTATTCAACTGGTTAAAAATACCGCCAATAGGTAGCGCTAGTATTCAAAAATAGCTTAAGTATCGATTTTGTAATCGATTTTGAAGAAAAAGTGACCTATCGATCATTATCGAGCAGATCGATACACGCAGACGACTGCAAATTCGCAAAAAGTGTCTGCGTTTTTTGTGAACTAAGTGTGGATGATGTAGAAGTGGCAGCCAAACAAATGGAAGGGAATCTTCGACAACCTAGGCCTACGAGATCGCTGACGCATAGGCCTACTATGTTCAAAGAGCCTAGGCCTAGCATAGCCTAGGTCTAGGCCCTAGGCCTAGGCCTAGACCCTGGTCGTAGGCCTGGCCTAGGCCTAAAAGTACCTAATCATCAAAGATATTATATTCCCTACTGATCATCATGTATTTAGAATCATTTTTAAAACGTTCCATACAACTTAAGTTCAAAATGTAATCTTTGCATTATTAACCTCAAAATGAGGAAACACTCGCCAACATGGTCTCACAAAAACAAAAGTGGCCATCTGACAACCCATCTGCAAAACAGATTACACTATAGTTCTATTGTTTCTCTTAAAGTCTTTCTCCTGTGCCAGGTCCCCGTGTACAGTGTAGGCCTAGTCCTAGGCCTAGCATTTGGCCATGCTTCAAGCATAGCCCTAGCCTATCCCAAGACCCAAGACCTAGGCCTAGGCCAAGCTTTAGTACTTTCCTTGTCTAGATCACGTAGGCCTAGACCTAGTTGGCAGAATTTAGCATCGTTTGAGCCTTAGGCCTAGGGAGACAATAATATTGAACAAATTACAGTATATGGTTTTAGGCCTGGCCCAAGGGACAGCTTTTAGGCCAAGGCCTAGCCTAGGTGAACTCGGCGTTAGCTTAGATGGGGTCCTAGGTCTAGTCTGCCTAGTCCTCTACCAGTAGTTATTCCTTTCCTGTATCTTTTTATTATATTCAGGCACTACTCGAAACTCGCGAGTTATTTACTACTCGAACTCGAACTCGACTCGATTTGGAAAAGTGCTACTCGCACACCCCTACACTGAAACTGTAAAAGATTGCTTCAATTTTGTAAATGTATTATCGTTCGATATTATCGACCGATAATGCAGTCATCTTTCGATTATCGATAGTTTTTATTTTATCGATGTGCATCCCTAATAGTAATCCACTCATCCCTACTTTGAACAAGCATATTTTGTGATACAGTAGTCTTGTAATCAACTATTCATCCTTGTATAAATTTTCTTCTTGCAAGTCAACAATTAGGCCTAGAAGTGACAACTTGCTGGTCCTTTCATGATAAAAAAAATACAAAAAAAAATAAATAAAATAATTGAAAAGTTTAAACATCATAAATGTTAATGAGACAAATCACAAACTGGTAATGGAATTATAACAGGTACATTACCTTCTGAGCAGCCGAGTAACTCTGGTTCACGGTCATATTGTACAACTTCTCGATGAGGTAGCGAGCCTCGTCAAGACCCCTAACGGTAGACACCAGAGTGCTAACCTCCGTACCATCAAAACAGTCTTTTGCCTCTTCTAAAATCATGATACTGTGCTGGGAATCGGCAATGCCTCCCTGAAAATGCAAAGAATACGTCTGATTATTCTCATATCAAATGATGGATATTAGGGATGTCATAGGGTAGGTAAATTCGAATCCGGTTCCAGACCTTTCAGGAACCGGGTTACCCGAATCCTGAAAGCCTAAATTATGTTATCTTATCTTGGTTACACCCCCCCCCCCCCCCCGAAACCACGCGGTTGAAGGCCGTTCTCTGCTCGTGTCAGCTGCCGGCCGCTGTGTGGGTTGGGCTCTGTGCGGCCGCTGCGCGCGGGAAAGGCGAGAGGGAGGTGGGGCAGGGGAGTATATATGGCATCACAGAACTCGCCTGCAGTAATGACAGCGCGTACTACCAGCGACCAGCTGGCCGTGCCCACAAGCAGGAATTTACTGTAGCTTCAAGGAAAGTAGTCCCACAAAAAACCTTCGCGTTTTTTTTTTTTTTTTACAAATATTACTACCCGATTAAGATTCGAATCCTAAAAACGGATTCGGGTAATTTCTGGATCCGGATAACCCGGGTACCCTATGACATCCCTAATGGATATTATAAACCTACTAGTGTTCAAATTGAAAGCAGTTCATTCTAATAACATGAACATTAGGTTGTGCATGGTCAAAGCACCAATGAGACTGTTCAGCTGCCATATCCATTTCATAAATATCGGCAGCAATTGTAATATTGTTAAATGTAACAACAAATTGTGATTACTAATATAATCAATTCTTATCTTTATAGCACGGTCAAATTTAACGCATTTTACAGGGGAGTTTTCAGGGAACCAATTACCGGTAGGCTAAAATGGGCTTTATAACCAAGACATTGCTAGAAACGAGTTTGATTGCAGGTACAATTTCAACTCACAATGTCAACGATAATTGTATATACGTACATCGATCTATCGAGAAATATTGATATTTAAGATCGCAATGGCTGGCAATTAAGCAATAATTGTACGCTATTCAATTCTGGGCAATCTTTCAATAAAAACAAATTATGGCTTAATTTTATATTTGAATTTGGTGCCCACCACGCGCTATTAAAACTAGACTTCAAGATTGTGATTGAGAAAAAAACCAGTCACCCAACATGTGCCTAAACTGCGTTAACTTTGCATTATTTTATTCCAGTTCATGTAACGAGACCTGGCAGGTCTCCCATAGAATTGACAATGAATTTGGGAAAGATACGTTATTACTTATAAGCCTTGCATAGACGTCTCAAAAATTTCTTATACAGCACAACACTTCAGCTACTTCTTAAGGTGAGACATCTTCTTCTTCTTTTAATATGCCCGCATTTTTGGCTTACTGGGCCATTTTTCTTCTTTGTTGGATATGACAGTGGTAAAAAAAAAAACATTTTTGCGGGGCTCTACTAATGTAGGTTTCAAAACCACGACCCACACAGCTAAAGCAGCCGCAGATCCGCACAAACACAAACGCACCTGTATGTAATCGATGTTTATTTGCATGTTGTCAATCTGTTCTTCAAGGTCGTCTCTCTCCGTCGGGCTGGTTGTGGCCTTGAGTCGTCGCCGCAAGCCTTCTAGTCGGTGACTCAGGGCCTCGCGTTCACGCAGCTGTCGCTCCATGTCTCGCTCCAGTGTCGCCACCGCCTGCTTGTTCATCGCAATCTTTGTGATGGTCTTCTCCAAAGTCTGCCATTTCTGCTTGGCATGTTTTGGAGAGAAACTTTTCTTATCGCTCGGCTCTAAATAGAAGAAGTGTAATAATAAGTGTACAAATTCATCATGTTGAGCCTAAAAGGAATTGCACGTTTTGAGTTTGAAACTTTATTAAAAACTAGGGGTGTGCGAGTAGCACTTTTCCAAATCGAGTCGAGTTCGAGTTCGAGTAGTAAATAACTCGCGAGTTTCGAGTCGAGTTTCGAGTAGTGCCTGAATATAATAAAAAGATACAGGAAAGGAATAACTACCGGTAGAGGACTAGGCAGACTAGACCTAGGACCCCATCTAAGCTACCGCCGAGTTCACCTAGGCTAGGCCTTGGCCTAAAAGCTGTCCCTGGGGCCAGGCCTAAAACCATATACTGTAATTTGTTCAATATTATTGTCTCCCTAGGCCTAAGGCTCAAACGATGCTAGATTCTGCCAACTGGGTCTAGGCCTACGTGATCTGGACAAGGAAAGTACTAAGGCTTGGCCTAGGTCTTGGGTCTTGGGATAGGCTAGGGCTAGGCCTATGCTCGAAGCATGGCCAAATGCTAGGGCCTAGGCCTACACTGTACACGGGGACCTGGCACAGGAGAAAGACTTTAAGAGAAACAGTAGAACTACAGTGTAATCTGTTTTGCAGATGGGTTGTCAGATGGCCACTTTTGTTTTTGTGAGACCATGTTGGCAAGATTTTCCCCATTTTGAGGTTAATAATGCAAAGATTACATTTTGAACTTAAGTTGTATGGAACGTTTTTAAAATGATTCCAAATACATGATGATCAGTAGGGAATATAATATCTTTGATGATTAGGTACTTTTAGGTCTAGGCCTAGGCCAGGCCTACGACCAGGGTCTAGGCCCAGGCCTAGGCCTAGGGCCTAGACCTAGCCTAGGCTATGCTAGGCCTAGGCCTAGGCTCTTTGAACATAGTAGGCCTATGCGTCAGCGATCTGGTAGGCCTAGGTTCTCGAAGATTCCCTTCCATTTGTTTGGCTGCCACTTCTACATCATCCACACTTAGTTCACAAAAAACGCAGACACTTTTTGCGAATTTGCAGAAGTATAGGCCTAATAAGCGTCGTCTGCGCGGTCTGCGTGTATCGATCTGCTCGATAATGATCGATAGGTCACTTTTTCTTCAAAGTCGATTATAAAATCGATACTTAAGCTATTTATGGATACTAGCGCTTAGGGATGTAAATCGGAAATATTTCCACGGGAAATTTTCCTTAAATGGAAATATTTCCGGAAATTTTCCGAGTTTATCTTTCCGGAAATTTTCTGGAAATATATTTTGAATTTCCCTCACAAAATGTAAGGTGGGCACGTAACTACATTAGGTTTGTTCGTTTGTCCTGCCTCAACAGTAGTATTTTACGCCACGAGTAATCCGGAAATACGTCATTGTAACGGATATGGGAGTAGAAATCACAGTTAGGTACTCCCACTTGGACAAAAAAATGGAGATGTCACAGTTGAGATCGTTTCAGTTGTTCCTCCTACTCCTACTCGGGAAGCAGGTGTAAAAACTTTACTCCCATCACAGTTGTAGTAAGTTACCACTGGACTAAAGAACTTGTCGCAGCTACTCCCATCACACTTACTCCAGGACAGAAAAACGGGGTTTTCGTAATACCGTACTCCTGGAGTAATGATCACAGGACAAACGAACAAAGCTATTACCTTACACTTTTGATCATCTGCATAGTATTAATATTATTATTTTAATGTTTCAAATTTCCCACAATAAATGTTTTTGAGCAAGGCAGTGGCTTTTCAACACATGGTATTGACTACATAACCCTATTGTTCACAAGATCATGAGCTGAACTGAACTGCAATGTTTTGAGTCTAGCCTGACTAGGCCTAGTTAGGCCCTAGTAAGTAAAAGAATGGGTTAGCATCAGAACAAGGCAATAAGAAGTTATTCATGCAAGTTCTGTGGAAAGATGTATATTATGATTTACACCCCACCACATTAATTTGCAATTTGCATGAATTTTAGGTAAGGAATTTTTTTGGAAATATTTCCAGAAATATTTCCGGAAAATTTCCAGAAATATTTCCGGAAAATTTCCGAGATTTATCTTTCCGGAAATTTTACATCTCTACTAGCGCTACCTATTGGCGGTAATTTAAACCAGTTGAATACGGCGGCTCAGTCGATCAAAACTACTCGAACTCGACTCGTTTTTCATGAAAAACTCGATCACCTCGAGTCGAGTAGTAACTACTCGACCGAACTCGACTTTTCGAGTACTCGCACAGCCCTATTAAAAACACAGGCCATGGTCTGCAGCCAAATTTAAGACTAAAAGCAAATGTTTCCACTTTCCACTTTTTGGTAGCTTTTAAAATGCAATCAAGTCACATACTGGTACTATACTTCTCGCTGTATTTATATATGCACCTCGTATTCACTTGTTACTTAATGCGTCATTTAAGTAGTAAACACTTCTGGTACATAAGTTGTTTGTTGTAGAACAAAATGTTTGTTTACTAGTTAAGTGACGCACTCAGTAGGCCCTACCATGTCAAGACCAGGATATCGATTCTAAAAACATCTAAATCTAGCTCTAAAAATATTAAACTAAAAAAGCACTCTATGACTATGTAGCCAGTTGAAAAGTCTTACCACTTCTAGGACGCAAAATTCCAGCAGCCTTTCTACTCATACCACTACGCATGTTCTTGCGTAGGTGTAGCACTTCTTCATTCTTGCGACGTAGGACAACTTCCTTCGCTCGCTTGTCTGCCTCCAACGTCTTAATCTGACTGTCTCGCTTGAGTTGTTCCTTGCGCAACTGGGCGATCTCCCGATTACGCTTATCCTGAAAATGTGAAAATCCGTCGTTCAGAAACAATTCATGAAGTTTGTCACGAGTGTACCCATTACATCAGGTTTGTATAAAACTGTAAGAATATCAAGTAATAAATCAAAAATAACAAAATAGGCAAATAGGCTTGGTGGGGATAAAGTTGGTAAGGAACCCAACAGCTTACCTGGTTGATGACTGCAGGGGTCTTGTAGAAAATAAATAGATACAGAGAAAAAGTTAAAACACAAACAAAAACAACGTCGAAATGGTGTGACGTTGTTGACAAGCAAGAATGTTGATGAAACAAAACACTTAAAATGTTAGTACTATCCGAGCAAGTTTGGCGGTGTACGGTTAGACACGGGGAGAATAGGTGAGGATGTCTCAAGGCTGACACAGCTATGCTCTCAACGAACCCTCATCCATCCCTCTAATGCCCAGACCAGTCCCTGGTCGTATGATTACATGCATATCAAAAATATTATGACTTAAAAACTGATTATTTTGCATCCCTCGTTCGAATGACTGCCCGCTTTCATTAAGGCCCCTGTATAACAATGTCGCTATAACTACTTATTCGTCGAATAGCTCGTTTTCTCCACGACAACCACCAATCAGAACCTTTGAAATCCTCCAAATACCTTATAAATTTGCTAGTAAACTAGGAAAACGCTCTGTTTGACGCGTTGATAAGCGAGCGCGTCAATATCTACGAACTTTCTGGCGAAAAGTTTTCAATGCTAATACGAACAACAATTAACAACAATTCAAGAATGCGCATTGCAAAAATTGTTCTTATTTCCATGGCTATTATTCTTTCCGACATTGTTGTATGCAGTGCAATGTGCGTTGCTAAGAATTTTCGTGGTCATGTTTTCAACACGGTCCGCCACCGTTACTTACACTTATTGACAGCAATAGAAATGTAATTTCTGCCTCTAATACGTATCGGATCGCGTTTACATTAGTACATTCGTGACCGGACAAAACTTTACTATAAGATAGCCACCTCACATTTTGCCGTTACTGCGTTTTAGAAAAATATTTTCGAGTAACTTTCGTGTAACTTTGCCAATACTTATCAGATCGCCATTACATTAACATATTCGTGACCGGAAAAATCTGTAGAAAAATCTGGCTATCTCACATTTTGCCGCCATTTTGTTTCAGAAAAATATTTTGCAGTAACTATGGTGTAACTTTGTAACTTGTCGAACGATTTTGCCTCAAAACTATACACCTTCAATCCACATCGAGGCTTGTGGATGGTCCAAATTTCAAGTTGATCGGACTTTCCGTTCGACCGCTATCGACGGACATAAAAACAAAACAAAAAACAAAAAAAAAAACAAACAAAAAAAAAAAAACAGAATGAAGTGCCATAAGAGTCAAGTGGAAACGCTCGCTTCGCTCGCTTAATAACTTTCCTATTTGTTGATTGTAATACCGAGTCTTTTATCCAGTCCCTAAAAAATCATTGAGTGAGGTTCCACTGCACCGGGGATAAATTCTACAAATACATAAACGTAAGTTTTTCCGTGACTAAACAGCATTGCCACAAGAGTTTACAACTGACCTCGGCCTGTTTATGTCTGGTCGTCTCTTCGCGCATCTGACTCATCAGTCGGACTTTAGTACGTTTCATGTCGCCGATCTCACCCTGAAGTCTTTTCATCTGTTCCTCATATCTGGTTTGACTTTTCATCAGTTTCTCGTGTTTCTTCTGTCCAGCCTTCAGTTTCTTCATTTCGCTCTGCATGGTCGAGATCTTGCGCTCGTAATCGTCCCGAATTTTCCGCACCTTGTCGCTGGGCTGGTTAGTGGCGCCGGTATACGTGGCCATCACTTTGTCACGTTCTGCTTGGGTTGCTTTGATACGAGCCTAATCAGAGAAACAGGTGGATTAATATTATTCCGAGGTTGCTTATTTGTGTTCTGCTCAAGGGTTTATATGAACCTACAAGTACAGAAACTTGAGGATTCATATTTATTGCTATGCTGAGACTATAGGGCCTAGAAGAATTGTGTACTAAAATGGAAATTCTTCAAACATAAGATGATCATAACCGGTTAACTAAAGCTACGTAGTAATATTTAGTTTAGTTTTCCCTTTACACAATAATTTTCCTTGCCTTCTTACAATTGAAGTGCCGGCCAGAATAACGTTGTTTGTAAGTCACATTTCCCCAATTGTTCAGCAATCATAAAAAAAGACCACGGCAGGCATGGCATTATCCCATGGTCATCAACTTTTCAAACCAATATTGTGGTGTTGTAGTGAATAAAATCACTAGTAGGTGGCACTTACACAAAAAAACAGAATCATGATAATTTGTGACTTATGTTATTTGGGCTGGCGGTTCAATTTCGAAATTTGACACAAAGTTTTTTTTTACCCAAGATCTTAGGCCTACATCAGTTAGTTTAGATATAGAGATGGACAATGGACATTGATATCAAATATGGATATCGATAATCGAACAACAATTATCGTTATTGTCGGAAACATCGATTTTTTTCCTAGGGCTATATATTAGGACAATAGGCCTATGTGTTTAATAAATCAAAGCGATTGTTAGGTACTGATTTGTCAAATATACCAATTGGAGACATATTTCTGTAATAAATTATTAGATGCGAAGTGATGCTGCTGAACACTGCAGCGATACTGACGAGCAGACGCAAAGCCAAGCAGTGCCCGTTATTGTAGCAGGAGGCTGACCACAGCTGACTCCACGTTAACAGACCGCTATAATAGTGTCAGAATGTGAAGTTCTCGTTAGTACGCAAAATGGAAGTTCTTGTTATTGAAATTGTAGATAAAGGCCTATATCAATATTAATTAAATTATCAACAAAATCAATAGGCCTATATTTGATATCAAAATAAATATCACTCAGTAATCAATATCAATCAAGTCCAATATAGAATATCGAATCGATAATTTAGCCCATTACAAGTTAGTTCTTTTTACTTTGGCCAAGCCGAATCAAAACCAAATAAAAAAAATATTTAAATCATATTTTACATTCATGCAACTAAATTAGAATAGGTACGATCTAGTCAACATACGTGAAGCTGCTCCAACTTGTCCTCGTAATGGTGTTTGATCGCTTCAGTGCGTTGCTTGGACATCTCGAGCTCTTCGATCAGCTTCTCCTTGATGCTTATCTCCGTTGTGAGACTTGCCAGTTCCTGATGGTAGGCCTGCTGTTCCTGCAAGGTTAAGTAACACTCACGTCACAGGCTAACTATCTCAAGCGAGATAAAAATGTCTTGAAGGAAAGTTGATACATATTTTGAATTTGAGCTCAAAAAAGGAATATGACTTAACTGAATGCCAAAAGAAGGCCTAAGATTCTAAATTCTTCGTAAAATGTATTGCGAGGAAGCATTATTCCACAACTGGTTATACACAGAGGTCTAAATCTGGGTCTGACAGTGAACTTTAATTTTCTTGGATGAGCATGCCACAATAATTGACCTTACAAGGGCCAAGACATTCACGGGTGCATTGGCCATGGACCCATGGTACAAAATGCAGCTGTACTGGCAAGAGGCCATCTAGCTAGACTGTGTTGCAATTTGCTACTTGCCATGACCTCACGAGCACAGTGTTGGCAACTGTTTTGTGCACAAATCCGACACCTAAAACACTTTTAGGTTGGAATTCATAGTCGGCCCCTACATCTACGGCACCCATTGTTGCTATGGATTTGTTTTTTATGGTACTATATAGGGCCTGTGGGAAATAACGTGCAAACAACTGTTCCCCTAGGCCCTAGGTGTAGGGGACGACTATGAATTCCAGCCTTATCTTATTAATTAGTAGGCCTATAGCATTGAGTTTATTAGTGTAGGGTTAGAGACCCAGCGGCCATTGGCGGCTATCTACCAATAAATTTCCCGTGGACTCTAGTAGTACGATCCCGTACCGCTAGAAAGCGCTACACGTACCCACTGATGTCAGCGTTCCTGTGGAAAGAAAGGGATACTACGTAGTACGCGCAGATGCGAAGTCGGTTAGGTAGTAGTATCCAGATGGCGGTGGATATTGTTATTAAAGCATTATCATCTGTTCTGATAAACATGTCAAACGGGCACGAAGTTAACAATAAGTAAGCTAATACTTTATTACAACACATTATATAAGGTTTTATACATTATATAGGCTAGGCTGTAGTACTACGTTACAAATGTAGGCCTATTAATGTAGGCCTAGGCTTATTGTAGCCTAGTAATGGCCTAGACTAAAAGAGTTGGGCCTAGACCTAGGCTAGACCTAAGCCACGTGATCGTACTACGTAGTATCCCTTCTTTCCACAGGAACGCTGACATCAGTGGGTACGTGTAGCGCTTTCTAGAGGTACGGGATCGTACTATTAGAGTCCACGGGAAATTTATTGGTAGATAGCCGCCAATGGCCGCTGGGTCTCTAACCCTACACTAATAAACTCAATGCCTATAGAGTTATTGTTTTTACCATTCAATTGTAAAATTATTTTTCTAACATAGGCCTATAGCTTTTAATGAAATCGATCGATTGAATCACAAAATAAAGCATATTTTGAATTTCTTTAAGCAAAATTGTTCAATTTAAAAAACATGATATCATATTAGGGATTACGAAACCCGAGTTTTTTACGACCCGGGTACTCGTTCACAATACCCGCGGGTTACCCGGGTAGTAAATACCCATCTAAGTAAAAAAAATGTAATTAAAACTTAAAAGTTAGGTCTAAATTAGATTAAATTAAATTAAATTAAAAATATAAATCCGAATGTCTAATTATCCGCCAAACGTCTATTAGCTTCTTCTTCTTCTTCTTTCGAACACCCAGAGTTGGAGAACTTATGCCATTCTCTGCCTAGTTTCCCAAAAAAGGTTTGCCATATATTTCCTTCTTGCTATATTTTGCCCGTCTAATTAGCCGAAAAATAAAAATACATGGCTCATTTTCAGTGAATCAGAAAGACACATTGGAAACGTTTTCTTGGTAGGGTTTAATTTTAATTTGGGGTTCGTTCATTTATGTTGGTAAATTACGGACAAAAATTTAAATTAAATAGCCTAAATTAATTTTTTTTTAATTAAAGTTTTTTTGGGGTAATCACTATCAGGAAATAGAACACATACCCGTACCCGGTTGGGTCGGGCAGGTAACGAGTATCCGTCGTCATCCCTATATCTTATAGTACACCTTAATATTTCCCCATACATAAGTATGTTTGTGTTCTGCAGCAAAACGGCCACCAGTGCAAGTACAATCCCTACCTGGTCTTCTTTGTCTTCCGACTCAGTGTCACTGTCACTCTCCTCAGAGTCACTGTGCTCACTCTCGTCTCCGTTACGCTGCTTCTCCTCGGCTTGTGCTTCTAGGGACTTCAGGAGCTCCTTGTCCTACGAACAAACATGGCCGTTTCGTTTAACATTCCACGTACCAGGGTTGGGTCATTACGCGTACAATATTATTTTTCAACATACGGGTAGAAAATGATATAGGCCTAGAATATGTAGACTAAGATATAGAATATTAGGTAGAATTTGAAGAATATTTATTTGAAAAATGCTAAAAATTATTTAAGCTATGTAAAACGAAAAGAAGTACCAAAAAAATTATACATTTAATTCAAACTTCAGAGCTGCTCACAGCTTAGGCCTGTACTTACCGTAATTAATAAATTTACATTTGTTTTAGCAATCTGTTCCAACAAATGAATTATTACTAACTACCGTAATACCGTATTTACTTGAATAGGAGACGACCTTGAATTTAAGACAACCCCCTATTTTCAAGGATTTAAAACTGGAAAAAATCATATTCATAATCTTAATACACGAATCTAAGACGACCCTCCATATTTTAACCATACAAAATGGAAATAATTATAGTCTTAGATTCAGGTAGGCCTAAATACGTTAATTAAAATTAGGCCTACTGCTTAAATCTAGCTGCATGTTCTAATTACAGCTACGTTAAAGCGTCAAAGGCGTGTGGCTAATTTTGCTTTCTTTATACCTAAATAAATAAATAAAAATAAATACTGTGAATTCATATTTCGAGTCCACCCACTCAGTAACAAGACTGATTTTCAGTGAGGGACTGTAATTTAAAGCGACTAAGCCAACCCTACAGAACACCATCGACGAGTGAGCGATAACCAATCAATGAACAATATTTTAAATATGAAATACGTATGTGAATCAGTGATTGGACAGTGCAAACACCCGCGGACAAATGCCAGAATCGACAAGGTCGATTCAGAACCACTTTGAATTTATTGAGTGCTTCGTTGGTAGAACTACTACTACTCAACCCTACTAGGCCTAGTAATATGTAGGCCTACTACTAAATAACTTACTGTAGGCCTAGACATACTACAAGGTCTAGTCTAGTAGGGCCTACCTTACTTATGTTAACACTGCTATTTTGGCTAGGCCCTAAATGTAATTATTTGTTAAAGAAAATCAATCAGATAAATACAGAATGCAACCTACATGATTTTTTTTTTTTTTAAGGACTAAAAAAAGGAGGAAGGAAGGTAAAGCAAAAGGACATACACAATAGTGTAGGCTTAAATAGTTGAGCATACCTTTAATATATCTTTCTTAGCAACCTCCAAGATGCCAGAAGATTCCATGACGAAGCCCCCAGGAGACATCACGTGGCGAGGACTCATGGGATTCGGCCGCATTTCCCTCTTGCGAAGTATCTCGCACGTTTTTTCAGACTCCAGCAGCTTTGTTCGCAAGTCTTCAATCTCTCTGAGGTAATCCTATAGGAAAAAGAATAAACATTACATTACTTTTTACTTACAGTTACAAGTAACCATTACCAACTGTTTTTTTAGTCCTGACCTTTGTAGTGACACCAATAAATATCAACGTGTTGGTAGATCATGTATAAAAAATAAAAATAGTCGATGAAATATGTAGTGTTGGAATAACAAACCTTGATAATATCTGTAACTTCTGGGTTACCATCACTTTGGTCCCATTGGGAGGTAACGTGGTCTGCCAACAGTTGAGTGTTCCTCTCCTTCAAGGTTTCAATTGTGTCCTGCATGGCTTTCACACGAGTACGCATATTTCTCATTTCGCTTTGAAGCATTTTATTCTCGTGGAACATATCATTCACAGACTCTTGGCCAAACTCATTAATCATTCGCTTCCCCTGAAAGACATAGAAACATACACTAATGAATAGAGATCCTTGTATTTCGCAATGCGCGATAGCGCGAAATCACTTGAAACGTGCAGCAATTGAAATATGTTGGCATGACAGTCTGTTGTGAGTCCAAAAATAGTCTTTTTGAATCGCGAGATAAAACAAAATCCCGTGTATACGCGAAATAGCATAAGTTTACTGTTATAAAACGAAAAAGACTGAAGCTGTTGAATTGACGCGAAATCGCCGAATTTCTGTCAAAAACCCCAAATTTTTAATTAAAACAATAGATAATTAATCAATAAATAACATACTCAGGTAATAAAAATTGCATTTAATTCCGTAAGTAGAATCCTTACTGACTGTATTACCTTCCATTTCCTTTTTTACTATCATGGTAGACCTACGCGACAATGTAGGCATGCCACATACGTTAAAATACAAGATACAAATTAGATTTTGTAAATTAAAACTGAAACACCGCCAAAAAGCTGAAATTACTGCTCAACAGTGAAATTTGGATTTAATAAAACGAAATATGCTAAAAAATAAAACCATTTACAAGGATCTCTACTAATGAATGATGCAGGTAACCAAAAGTATGCCTAGGTATCTATTACTCATTCTAGTAATTGTGATGCGAGTCCTAGGGGCTTTGGATCCTTAGCAATGTAGGTGGATAGCAAGGAAACCAACAGCTTACCTTGTTGCTGACGACCTTCGGAGTTGGTAGAAACATAAAAAACATAGAAGGACTATACAATAACGTCGAAACTGTTTCGGCCTGACGTGGCCTTGTTCGGCCTTCATCGGATGAACAAGGCCACATCAGGCCGAAACAGTTTCGACGTTATTGTCTAGAGTCTTTCTTTGTTTTTTATGTTTCTACCAACTCCGAAGGTCGTCAGCAACAAGGTAAGCTGTTGGTTTCCTTCCTATCCACCTACATTGTTTATCATTTTAGTAATTATTGTAGTACAACATCTTCATTGAGTATTTGCATTTAGAAGTCAAATCTAGATACTAGCACTGTTGATGGATGGAACTTTCAAAATGGCCGCCAGGAGATGTCCTTTTTTCCAAGCACAGAAATACACTCTAGGCCTATGTCCCCAAGGAACTTTCCAAAACTAGGGTAGTGATGAAATGTCCAGAACTCTGGCATCGCCACCAAAATAATACATTTTACTGCAATTTTTACTCAATTTTTAAGAAAACAAGCAGTCCTAAAAGCTTGTATATTTGGCGAGTGTTGGTCGCTGCATTCATCCGTGGGTTGAGAGAGAAAGATGCTAAGCAGAAGGGTTAAATAATGGTCAATTTGCCTAAAACCGTCAACATAACCAAAATTATACAAAAAAAAAATAGACTTTTCCCCTGTGGTGCGCCACTGCTACTGGTCACGCCTCTCCCAAGACATCCACTATTCTTTGTTGGCGAGGGCGGTAAGGGACGGGAAGGTGACCAGATCACTGCAAGGTCGAGGCGAAGGGCAGTGGATCCCGGACTGCCGAAGCGCGTGGTTCGTGGAAGATTTTTGTCTGTCCTGTGTTAGATTGGGTGCCAGTAGGCCCCTCTCTATTAAGATATCATAGCTCAAAAGTCCACGGTAGTGGCAATTCCGTGTTTTGTGTAGTAGTCTAGTGCTTTCAATAAAACATACTCAGTTCATCAGAATATATATATATATTCTATTTTATTAACACCTACGGAAGTGAACACTTCATCTGGCGCCCAACGTGGGGCTCGACACGCACGGAAATAAGTGAACATTGTTAAGAAGTGCCAAACTATAAATAACTATATAAATAACGTAAAATAAACATGTCGAGTGATCATTCGAGGGCGAGTTCTCCGAACAATAAGTTGGACGAATCAAATCTGCGTCAGATATTACAGGAGGCAGTGCGGGAGCTATCGCGTGATCTGAACGTGAAGCTAAACGAGGTGTTATCCTTCCTCGGTAGCTTGCAAACGAGAGTGAAGCCGTGGAAACAAACCACGCCGGAGACGCTCAGGCGGGCGCGATCCTGCATCGTGAGGGTGACAATGGCGGGCCGCGCATAGGGGTGGCGGAACGCTCGGTGCTCTGGAACAGCGGCGTAGCGTCGGGTGCGGTTACCCGCGACCGCGAGTGTGTACCCCAGCGGCCTGAGGTTTCACGAGCGACTGCAAGTGGAAGTGATGCACCTTGGCGTGGGCGTGAGGCCGGTGGTGAATGGGGAAGCGCGCAGTACCCGCGCGGCTACACTGGAGGGGCGCCAGGGGTCACCCAGCGTGAGTAAACAAGGGGGGGTTCCTCCTTCAGCCCTTGTGCAAGACGAGGGGCGGGACCACGAACAGACTCCCGCCCTGGATGGCCATTGGAGGCCCAACAGTGAACAAAGGAATACGCCCATGGCCATGAGCGAACTATGCTTCCCAGGTAAGCTACCACGGGACAGCCCACCGTCATTTAAGGGAAGAGGCAAAGTTCACCCCGTGGACTTCATCCTAGATCTAGATAATTATATCTCCCGATTTACCCTGAACAGCCGCCAACAGCTGGGCATAGCCGTGGGCTGCCTGGACTCATCGGCCAAGAACTGGGCAATGGCATTCAGATATTTATTTACTGATTACCCGTCTTTCCGCCGGCTTTTCTTGGAGGAGTTTTGGGGACGGGAGCGTCAGCGCACTGCACGGGAGGAGCTACTGGTAGGGTCTTTCAGACACATCAACCAAAATTCTCAAATGGCCGATTATTTTAATAAACAGGTGGCCACGGCCCTACACCTAGACCCACACCCAGATGAGGGTGACCTTGTCGAGACACTTGCCAGGCATTTCCCGCTCCACATCAAAAACGCCATTATGGCTATGAGAGATCGTAGTCTACTCCGGACGCACCGACTCTTGCAACGGTTTGACAGTGAGGGCCGCAGGCAGAGACCGGAGTGGAGCGGTAACCGGGGATATGGGGGGGCTGTTGACTCTACCCCACGAGGAAACTGGCGGCAGAACTCCAGAGAACCCAACCGCTACAATGCTGCACCTGGCGGACAAGGGAGCAATCGTCGACAAATCGCCGTTCGGGCTGCAGACGCTGTAACCGACAAGATTGCTTCTGGGGCCCAGCAAGAAGCAGACGATGGCGGGGCCCTAGAGCAGGGCCAAGGCGTGCCAAAAAAAGAAGAGCTCGCGGAAGCCATTGGAGGGATTCGTTCGGAGCGGCAGAACTCCAGAGAACCCAACCGCTACAATGCTACACCTGGCGGACAAGGGGACAATCGTCGACAAATCGCCGTTTGGGCTGCAGACGTTGTAACCGACGAGATCGCTTCTGGGGCCCAGCAAGAAGCAGACGATGGCGGGGCACTAGAGCAGGGCCAAGGTGTGCCAAAAAAAGAAGAGCTCGCGGAAGCTGCTGGAGGGATTCGTTCGAGGAAAGTGATACCGTGCTCTTGCGGACCAATCCAGTTTCCTCGGTGGCGGAGCGTGAAATACGGAAGTTCTTTCCCCTATTCGAGGAGCCCTTCCGTATCGAGAAGGTCATTGGGGCCAGCTCGTACCTCCTCAGGAACATCGCTACGGGTTTGGAGCGTGGAATATTTCATGTATCCTTGTTGCAGCCATACCATGAGCCGGTGCCAGACCCCTCGCGTGAAACCAGTTGAACTCGGGGTCGTCACCGACTGGGGGGGCTGTTGTGGTGCGCCACTGCTACTGGTCACGCCTCTCCCAAGACATCCACTATTCTTTGTTGGCGAGGGCGGTAAGGGACGGGGAGGTGACCAGATCACTGCAAGGTCGAGGCGAAGGGCAGTGGATCCCGGACTGCCGAAGCGCGTGGTTCGTGGAAGATTTTTGTCTGTCCTGTGTTAGATTGGGTGCCAGTAGGCCCCTCTCTATTAAGATATCATAGCTCAAAAGTCCACGGTAGTGGCAATTCCGTGTTTTGTGTAGTAGTCTAGTGCTTTCAATAAAACATACTCAGTTCATCAGAATATATATAGTATTCTATTTTATTAACACCTACGGAAGTGAACACTTCACCCCCCACCAGTTCAACTTGTGCTTTGTGCTCATTGATTCCTTGGTGTCCCATTTGTCCCCAACTTTCATATTGAGTCAAGTCCGGGGGGGGGGGGGGGGTTGCGGTAGACTCGTAAAACTAGAAGGTAACAATATATATATATATATATATATAATTATATATCTTGACCCCGTTTCCAACATCAAATCGAGTAGATATGATAGATATTAGCCCAAGACAAGAGTAGCGAAGTACTCGTCTTGGGCTAATATCTTCACTAATATCTTCCAAACAAATTTTTCTCGGAAAGAATTGGAAGTTCCAGGTACCAACCGTTGAATGGATCCAACGTCTCTCGACAAACAAAGAGAATGCACAGTTGTGAGGTAATCAGGGTGTTGGGGGACAAACTGCAGCAATGCGTACCGGTACTGCCGACCATGAAAGAAATACTTCAAGCTAACAATGATATCGTGATATCCTAGTTCCTCGAGGAGATGTGCAGTGACAAACTGTAGCAATGTAAACTTCAGCACAACATACTGCTGGCCAAGGCGTAAATATTTTTTATAATTTCATACTGACCATGGTTTCGTAATATTTTCGATATTACACTACCGGTACCACATCGATATCAAAACTGATCTCAATTTTCTCGCGATATCGATAGGGCCTATCATATCAAATAATCAAGGTCATTGAACACCTATACAGAATACTATTACTATAAAAACAACTAACCTGGCGGTATTCCAGTAATTCGAGTTCCAATTGGGCAACCTGTTGTCGTAACAGAACAATCATCTTTGAGGAACTATCTTGATTGATAGTTACTCGGTTCTTGATGTTCCGCGCTCGGTTGGCATACTTTAAGGTATTTAGTGTTTCCATGAAGTCTTGGTCACTCGGTGAAATGCATGCAATCATTAAAGTCTGACTATTACCTGTAACCATAACAAACAGAAAGATTAAATGCAATAGTTATGCTATGGGGAGACGTCACTGTCCTTTTGGTACAAATATAGTTTTCATGAACTAAAGGAAATGATGCATTTTATTACAATTGCACAGTACTAGTAGGCCTAGAATCACTTTCTTAACCAAATGAATTCATATTTATATTTATAAATATGAATTCATTGGGTTGGCAATTCTAACTAGGTAACTATAGCTAAGTATTTTCTAAATTATGTAAACTAGGAAAACGCTCTGTTTGACGCGTTGATAAGCGAGCGCGTCAATATCTACGAACTTTCTGGCGAAAAGTTTTCAATGCTAATACGAACAACAATTAAGAACAATTCAAGAATGCGCATTGCAAAAATTGTTCTTATTTCCATGGCTATTATACTTACCGACATTGTTGTATGCAGTGCAATGTGCGTTACTAAGAATTTTCGTGGTCATGTTTTCAACACGGTCCGCCATCGTTACTAACACTTATTGACAGCAATAGAAATGTAATTTCTGCCTCTAATACGTATCGGATGGCGTTTACATTAGTATATTCGTGACCGGACAAAAATTTACTATAAGATAGCCACCTCACATTTTGCCGTTACTGCGTTTTAGAAAAATATTTTCGAGTAACTTTCGTGTAACTTTGCCAATACTTATCAGATCGCCATTAGATTAACATATTCGTGACCGGAAAAATCTGTAAAAAAATCTGGCGCCGCCACTTTGTTTCAGAAAAATATTTTGCAGTGGGCCTAACTATGGTGTAACTTTGTAACTTTTCGAACGATTTTGCCTCAAAACTATACACCTTCAATCCACATCGAGGCTTGTGGATGGTCTAAATTTCAAGTTGATCGGACTTTCCGTTCGACCGCTATCGACAGACATAAAAACAAAAAAATACAAAACAAAAACAGAACAAAGTGCCATAAGAGTCAAGTGGAGACGCTCGCTTCGCTCGCTTATCTATGTTAGGGCCTAATAATTATAACTAGGAAAACGCTCTGTTTGACGCGTTGATAAGCGAGCGCGTCAATATCTACGAACGTTCTGACGAAAAGATTTCAATGCTAATACAAACAACAATTAACAACAATTCAAGAATGCGCATTGCAAAAATGTTTCTAATTTCCATAGCTATTATACTTCCCGACATTGTTGGATGCAGTGCAATGTGCGTTGCTAAGAATTTTCGCTGTCATGTTTTCGCCGCGGTCCCCCACCGTTACTAACAGTTATTGACAGCAATAGAAATGTAATTTATGCCTCTTATATGTATCCGATCGCGTTTGCATTGGTATATTCGTGACCGGACAAAAATTTACTATAAGATAGCCACCTCACATTTTGCTGTTACTGTGTTTCAGAAATATATTTTCGAGTAACTTTTGTGTAACTTTGCCAATATTTATCAAATCGCCATAAAATGAACATATTCGTAACTGGAAAAAGCTTTAAAAAAATATGGCTATCTCACATTTTGCCGCCATTTTGTTTCAGAAAAATATTTTGCAGTAACTATGGTGTAGCTTTGAAACTTTTCGAACGATTTTGCCTCAAAACTATACACTTTTAATCCACATCGAGGCTTGTGTATGGTCTAAATTTTAAGTTGATCGGACTTTCCGTTCGACCGCTATCGACGGACATAAAAAAAAAAAAAAAAAAAAAAACAGAACGAAGTGCCATCCATAAGAGTCAAGTGGAGACGCTCGCTTAATTATATGTGCAGGTGTATATACTTCAAATTAATGTATCCAACCCAAGTCAGGGGGTTTGAATATGAATTATATTTATATGTTTGTATGTAAACTTACCACCCAAGGAGTCCTGCAGTAAGCGTGTTAGTTTCGAGTCTCTGTAAGGCACATGAGAGACCTTCTTTGATTTGTCTCCTAGAGCCGAAATCACATTTCCTAAGGCAAGCTGTAAAAGATCACTTAATTCTCATTCATGTCATATGAGTGAACACACTTCTAATTTAATGATTTGAATGCAATCAATAGTTATTTAAATTTAATGCAATCTATAAAATAATTAATCTCAAGATTGAAATCAATATAGTTATCCCTAGAGGTAGGACTACTATTTTTTCCCAACCCACAATAAAACAATATGATACTATTTATTGAGGTTTTAACCACTTTTTAGTGAAATTTTTTTTATGTTCATGAAATAAAACGAAATATACTACAAACCATGAAATCATGAAACATTATTGCTAGGTAGGCCTATTGAACTAGTTTCCCCAATAATTAATTTTATTTAAATAATTTGAAAAAACAGCCTCGGAATACACTTTTACTATAAAACAGAGAGTAACAAGACTGAAATAATAAACAACAAATTTGTAACAATACCGGTACATAATATTGTAAAAATACATATAAATTTTCAGTAAAAAAAAACAGGAACATTTGAGGCTTAGGCCTATGCCTAGTTTCACTACAGCTAGTTATCAGATTTACATTAAAAATAAATAACACAGTAACAATACTCATTCTGATGTGTATTTTTTTAACGCAAAAAATAAAACCACTTTCTAGTAGATACCTAGGCCTACCTATAGTTATCACACAAACCAACCATTGAACCTAAACAAAACCATGATTATTCTACGTGAAATTTCGATAATGTTTCGTATAATGTTCTGGCAAAATGAATCACTTACCAGTCCACAGTTGATGGCAATACCCTCTTTTGCCCGATCCCCCGTTGCACCAGTCCTCTTTAACCGTTCAGATCCTGCTAAATCCACAAAGTGGAATTTAGCTGACAAGGTTTCGAACTCAGTTGTGGATTCAGTGACATTATCTCCATCCATTGGCTAAAGAAACAAAAATATGCTACTTCATACTTAGAAAAAAAGAAAAGGTGCTAGAAAAAGATAGGATAACATTGCAGAGTTTCTGCACGTGTGTGTTTAAGTAAGTAGGATAGGGAGACAAACGCTAAAAAAATCCACCCCACTGGGACTCAAATCTGTAAAACAGGAGATCTGGGTTTGAGTCCCAGCAGGGATGGATTACTTGACACTCCCCTCCCTGTTGATCATTCATTGCCAATATCGCATTGAAACGTCTGGATCGAAGTGTTAGGGAGAGGACGAGTAGACACCTGTGCAAGTGTTCTCTTTCGTCTGTTTGATTTATCCCGAAAGTCACTATGGCGTTTAATGTTCAGAATGCATTTTTTTTCCAAACATTATCACGTTCACGAGTGTGACACGCGAACTGACAGCCGTACACCTTAGTAAGATACACACCACCCACTAGATCCACTAGGAACTGGAACTGGGAATGAACTGTAGTTACCTTACACATAGCCCTGAAAATTGAAAATGTAATACCTTTCGGGTATAATCATGTTGGTGACAGCACAAGCTATATTTTCCAATTTGTAAATCACGGAAAATACTGTTGTTACCTACTCTTCTACATATTGACACTACAAAGTAAAATTTAAAAATATATGTGAAAAGCAACATACATGTTGTTGTTGTACCTTTTAAAGACAGGAGCAATGTAGTTAGACAACAATGAAACACATTTATGTTAAGCCTACTCTAGAATCTACCATTTAGGCTTACACAATATTCAAGATGAAGAACTAGGAAATCTTTTTATAGCGAACGTCATAATCTCCTGAACGAGTCCGACAATAGAGAGCTTTGTTTGGTATGTTTATTTACCTTGCAACTTGCAAGTCCACACGTTCTTGATTTGGAACTTGCTACAATTTCTAGATCAGCAAGGTGGTGAAGCTTTATGTTGGCATTGGAATCGCGTCAAAAGTGAAAGAGTCATGTTAGCGCAACGAATCCCGATTGGCCAACGCCGTACGCTATACCCTAACGTTAGGCCACGAGAACCCGGGATAAGGCAGATAATTGTACCACATATCTTACTCGTCATACTAAGGAATTAATGAGCACAACTCATACAAACTATTCTGACACTTTCTTTACAAAAGGGTATTAACCATCATAATGTGCCTTCTTACCTCCAACGACACGAGCCTCTGCTGTTTAATGATGATGGTGAATATCGCGTGAGAGCGCGAAGACGAGGAGTTCATCTGAGTGCTGGCTGTGGTCCGGGAGAGAGAGCCCATACGCAAGCAGGCAAGAGCCTCTTCTTGTGTCGAGATGGTTCGAGAGGCGGCTCCCACCACCAGTATACCGCCCGTTGGGTCCTCTTGGATCTTGATAGCTCCCTTGATCTGGACACGTTACATTGTTTCAATATTATCTGCACACCTTCTTTGGCAAGATAAACAGTAACAGACCATAATGTTTTGCCAGTGTTGTAAAATCTATTGTTTGGTTTGATTTTGTTTAGTGGCTCTCATTTTGCAGCTACTAACAACGGAACAGGGTGCCACACGCTGTGCCTGAGTGTGTGGTGTCACACGCTGGCATTGTTGGAATCACATAATTTCCCTATGGGTGAATTTTATAATTTTGTGTGGCAATCAGAGGCCAATATAAAAATCAATAAATTATTGGAAACACTATGAAGCAAAAAAAATGCTTTCAATGATGATTCTAATTAGGGATGTCAATACCCAGAAATAGTTGTACCCGGGTACCCTCACGCCGTACCCGGACTACCCGGGTAGTATATAATAGGCCTAATAAATATGTGTTTTATCGTCATGGGTGTCAAATGATTCGCGAAGTTGTGGAAAGAGACATTATATTGTTACACGGTATCAGGTTGCATTGTCTTCGATCCAAAACAATCGCGGAAGTATTCAACAAAGCTTCAAAGCTTGCGTCTCCGCTACGGTAGGCGGTGGTTGGCTGCGTCAAAGCGATGACGTCATAGTCCGAGCTCGAACATGAGAACATGATTGCGGTAAAGCTACGACGGGCGGGTGCGCTCCCTCCGACTCGCAACCGTTCCGCAGCATTCTTCCATAGGCCTACAGAAGATGATACTAATATACTAATTGGGCTTTACGTCTCAATTTTTTTGCGACGATGATTAATCAAGACGAGGGGTGGGGGGAGGGGGTGTCAAGTTAAATGCCGGCCAATTGAAAAGCGCGGCTCATATGCTCGCACAAAGAGGCCAGTAGGAAAATATCGCAATATTGAATTGATTTTGTTTTGAACAGAAGAAGGGAACGGGTAGTACCGGGTAACGGGTATTGAAAAGTTGGAACCGTACCCGTGTGTACCGGGCGGGTAACGGGTACCCGTTGACATCTCTAATTCTAATCAATGCAATTCTTTTTATTTTAATGCAATTTTTCATTTAGAACATTTATTACTGGGTTGTGTGTGGGGGAGGGGGATTTATACAAAAAACTGCATCAAATAAAATGCAATTGTTTACTTTGCATCAAATAAAATTGCAAATGTTTATTGTTGATCAAATTTGCAGGTCACTGTCAATAGATCATATAAATAAAAACGAGGTGCTTAAGTACAAATTGTAACTTGTCATTGGTAGCCTATTCTGAAAAATGTAGTAAGAACTAGGCCTACCACAAATGCAAAAATATTTTATAGCCTATTTTGAGTGTACCTTTAAAATATAGATTCACTTGGAGTCCGCAAAAATAAAATACAATAAGCTTTCCATTATGTTTAGCCGACGGTTTCATGCACCTTTGAAATGAGAAAAGAGAAAAATTGATGCTTAAACAGATACAACTTTTTGTTGAGTGTACATTATTGTCTGTTGAAAATAGAGATTTAATTTGAAAAACTAATTTCCCTGGTCATGATGAGATATCTCTTAAATCCCGGGCCTGACTGGCGACAAAGATTACTGAGTGAGGGAAGATAGTTCACTCTTATGGGAAATCGTCTGCGCGTGTCTGAGCAAAATTTTTAAGTCCCGACATGTAGTTCGAATTCTCACCGCAAGAGCTCGTTCTTCCAAAAGTTTAAAACTGAGCGGGAACCTCAGTCGCTCGACTCACCGCCTCCTCAGCGCCGGGGGAAGGAAGTGTCAGAGCCGAATTTTTCCGATGCCAGAACCGAGTTCAAATATATCTGGCTAGACGGCAAGGAAGTTCAAACGTGCTGAGCTAGCGCTCCTTGCGGTGAGAATTCGAACTAGTGGTGAGACTTAGAAATTTTTGACAAAACTCGCACAGATATTTTAACACGGCGATGAAACATCTTCCCCTCTCAGTAATCTTTGCTGGCAACAATGACACAAGAAACTGTGAACCATAATGTAGGTTCGATGGAGAACGAAAATCGTGCATGCAAGTATGGCCATGGTTTAGAACTTTTAACCACCCCCCCCCCCCCCCCCCCCCCCAACTATCACTGCATTGTTGGAAGGCTACGTAAAAGAGATAAAAGAAAATATTCTTCGATCACAAGTTTGGTATTTCGAGAGGTGAAAACAATTTATTGAATAAAATAATTATGAAATTAAATAATTAAGCCTTTAGGCCTAGGCTAGTAATTTAATTAGCCCTCTCTCATGATTATTTTTAATTTTTAAATTGTACCACATCCCTAGTAAACATAGGCTACCTACATGAATTTCAAGACGTACCAGTATTGAATGAATTTTGAGAAACGTTCATTCGTTACTCAAAAACTTTCACATTTTACCATTTGGGCTCTTTTCACACCTTAATGTGAAAACAATGCAGTTAGGGGCAGTGATTTGATCTGTACGTAAGTTAATTTCATAGACTTTACAAGGTATATTATAGGTTTTGAAGAGCATGCATTTGTCAATTGAGTAGGTAATCAAAACATTTGTGACTTAAATGTCGTTCTGCCACATGACTGAAGACGCACGCGTTGGAGCTCACTCAGTACCCAAGAAACCCAGCTAGCTGCATCAACTATCAACTATTGTCAGTAAAAATGAGGTCAGGCAAACTTACCCTACCCTCCCTCGTTGGCTCAAAAAGATCAACAATATCTTCATTGTAAAGCTCCATGAACTGGGCCAGTATGCTGAATGAAGGTGGTGGCTTATCCTCTGCTCTTGCAGCCTCTTCTCGATCCTTGATGCCACGGAACAAATGTTCAATAGCTCGCGGAATGATGCCCTTTTCCGATTCAGGAATCTGGCATTCAAACCCTGTGCCCATGGTGTACGTCTTTCCAGAGCCCGTTTGCCCGTATGCAAGAACGGTTGCGTTGTACCCTTCCAGAGCACCATTGACTAAATTTGAGACGCATGATTCATATATCTCTTGCTGTGTCACAGGCGTGTCAAAGACATAGTCATAAGTAAATGACTTGTCACCACCCATGGTTACTTGAGGCTCGCCTGGTGTAACTGCCGTGCATATACGACACATGTCAATGATTTCTCGTGGTATTTGAGGTCGAATCCTATTCGAAAAACAAACATGTAAGCTCATGACCTAGACAAGGGTGGACAACAACCACTCAACCCGACATAGCTGGAAATGAGTTACAGAATAAATAATATTATTACTGTTATTATAAGGGCTAGGAATTTAATGAAATCTTTGTTCAATGGTGACCTAGGGTGACCATCCGTCCCAGAAAACCGGGATTGTCCCAGATTTCTGCCCCCAGTTCCGGTGTTCTGAAAAAAGCTTTCGGAACACCCAATTGTCCCAGATTTGTCTCAAAACGTAAGACTACTGAAATTTTATATTTTTGGTAAGGAAACTGAACCTACAGCAAATGAAGATGAGAGATCCGTTGAGTTAATGCAAGACTAAATGTACGTACAACAAAAATGTGTAGGCTACATAATGTTAATTAACATTTCTAAATAAAATAATTTTTAAGCTTACCTAGGCCTATATCAAGGACGATATCATCCACTTAAAAAGCAACGAATCTCATTAAATAGGCCTAACCTCCAAAACAACCTCCATAGTAGAGGTAGTTCTTTGTAATGTAGTGTAGCCTACGGTTAAGTTGTGCATAAATATTTTTCTGTACTCATTGTAATTGTAGTGTATGGTTAAGTTCTAAAGAAATTTTTTTTTTTTAAATGTACTGTATAGGCCTACACTTTAAAATGTTCTGTACTTACTGTATTTCATTACTGTTTTCACTTTGATTTACTGCTGTATTCCATTTGCTGTACAAAGAAGAAAATAAAGTTCTATTCTATTCTATTCTATTCTAGCTTTTAGCTTAACTTTGCCTAATAAAGACCATTTATTATTATTATTATTAGCTTCGATACATTTGCACTACACAGAAAATGTAGCGCGCTATTTTAGCAATACATCATCTTTTTATTGATATTATGAACCCATTTTCTTATTATACTAGGAATTACGAAATACGAGTAAACAACTCCAGCTTGGCAATTAGTCACTCTCATCACCATCACTATCAAAGTCGGATATATTTACTTAAATTACATGAAATTTATTATATATAGCACTCTTGAAATATTAATACAACACAGGGAACTGAAGACAAAACAAGCAAAATCAAACACGACCACTTACGTTACTACAAGATGAGTGGCAACTAGTTGCAGGTTATTGCACAACTGGATAACGGTGAATGGAGAGGGTTGAAGAAGGAGTAATTGTCCACTCGTCCTGCTCTGTTAGCAACGTGTGTAAGGAGAGGGCAACGACCTTCGGAGAAACGGTCGAAAAAAATGTAACCTTTTTTTTCACGCTATATTTCGTTTCCATACAAGGTGTAATTTTGGGGGAGGAAGTTAAATCTGTTTTGGACCAACATTTAAAAGGAGCGACGTTATTGCCCTACTTTCCGCACTACAGCTACAAAAATTGTAGCATGCTACAGCTAAATTTCCCTACTTTTTTAAAGTAGCCCGCTACACTCTCGCTCCACGAAAAAGTAGCATGCTACAAGTAGTGCGCTATCCCAAGTCTGATGAAAAGGAAGGGGATGGGGGGGGGAAATTTTTATGAGGACACCTATATCTCAAAAACCGAAGATGTTACACGTCGGTATTGGTGGTTAGATTCTCCTTTAAAAATAAAGGAATACGAGTTTAACCATTTTCCTAAAATACTATTAAGAGCGAAGGGTACCTCTACGTCAAAAACCGCAGAAAATCTTCATATTTTAATTATATCTCAAGAAGATTGTCACACAAAATCGAAAATCTGCGTCAACAACGCAATGTGTTTTGTAGGCCTAAGCCCTACGGACTGAATGAAATATTATAACCATTAGAGCAGTTATTTTGATTATTAAATCGATAATTAGTAACAAAATTAATTAGAAATAAAAACCATACTGATTATAATGTAGGCCTACCGGTAAGACAAATAACCACTCGACACAACAGTTCCTAAATTTACTTAAATGTTTTAATGTACATGAAACAATACAAACAATAACTAGACCAGCCAGTAAAGCATGTCTAGACAATATCCTTACCAATGCTAGCAAAGAACGCTACTTCACTCACAATGTTGATCTGGCAATATCTGACCATAGTGCTCAAATTATTAATCTTAAAAAGGATATATTTAACAAAACTACTAATAACTTTCAACTCGTAACTAAACGATCTTTTAATGCGGACAATACTAACTCTTTCTACTCTCGCCTACACACAGAAACATGGGACGTAGTATACAATGGAAAATCCACTGATCATAAATACAATGTATTTTTAAGTAGATTTCTGATGAATTTTGATGAAGTATTTCCTAAAAAACTAATGAAGACCCGAGCTAGAAATAAAAACTGGGTCACATCTCAAATCAAAACACTTAGCTATGACCTAAAAGAATTATACAGGATGAGCAAAATCCAAAATGGCAACACCAGTCTGAAAGAGGATTACATAAAAAAGAGAAAGGAATACCGAAAGGTTCTTAAAATGGCTAAACAAAAATCTAACTCGGAATTTATAACAAATTCTAATAATAAATGTAAGGCAATATGGCAGGTTATAAAAAGTGAAACATACACACAAAAGAAGCCTAACAAAAATAGCATACAATTAAGGACGGATGATGATCACCTTATAACTGAACCTAAAATGGTTGCTAACAGGCTAAATAATTACTTCAAAAATGCTTATCAGGCAGCAGAAACCATTCAAAAGCCAGGCTGTAGTAGTAGTGTCCCATTAACCCTCTATCAGAATCCAAATAAACAATTCTTAGAATCATTTGCTCTGGACCCAGTCTCAGAATCGGAAATTGTAGGTATTATCAAAGCCCTGCGAAACACTACTTCATGTGGGTGGGATGAGATACCCATATCTATCATAAAAAAATGTGTACATGTTATTAAGGGTCCGCTTGCAGAAATTTTCAACAGTTCTTATCAGACTGGCACTTTCCCAGATAAAATGAAGCTATCTAATATTATTCCAGTGTTTAAAAAAGATGACCCACTTATAGAAGCAAACTACAGGCCTATATCATTACAGCCAACCCTGTCCAAAATATTAGAAAAGCTTACACTCAATAGAATCACTAACTACCTTGAAAATAATAATTTACTTAGCGAACATCAGCACGGCTTTAGGAAAGATAAATGCACAACATCAGCCTTAACCTCCTTTGAAAGTTTCATACTTAATGCAACTGATAAAAGTAAAAATGCAATAGGGATCTTTTGTGATTTAAGTAAGGCGTTCGACTGTGTTGATTTCAATATTCTACTTCATAAACTAGAACAATATGGCATAAGAGGGACACCACTCATGTGGTTTGACTCATATCTTAAGGCTAGAAGGCAGCGAGTAAAGATAAATTTTAATAACCGTCGGGGAAGTAATACGGATATATACTCTGAATGGGTTAGGGTGGAGGCTGGTGTTCCACAAGGTTCAATACTGGGACCTACACTTTTCTTGATTTATATCAATGATCTCATAGTATATCTATCGAGCCATGCCACAGGAAAATGTACTATAAAAGTTATACTATATGCTGACGACATCACTATAGTAATCACAGGTAGCACACTCGAGGATGTGGAGGCACTTGCCAACACACTTATTAATATGATCTACACATGGCTCACGGATAATAAACTATCATTAAATCAAAGTAAAACTTTCTATATTCAATTCCATCCACACCAAAAGAAAATTGATGTGCATCCAGTAATTCAACTACTAGGGAGTAAACTACTTAATATTGTAAATTCCAAGTTCTTAGGTGTCCAAGTTGATGAGAAGTTAAGCTGGTCTAAACACATTGACGAGATATACCCCAAAATTAATTCTGCATGTTACGCTGTACGAGTAATGAAAGAAACCTCGGGCTTCACAAACGCAAAAATTGTGTATCATGCATATCTTGAATCCCATATTAGATATGGAATTGTGTTATGGGGGAATTCACCTCATTCTGGGAAAATCTTCATAGCTCAAAAAAGAGCAGTTCGCATTTTGGGCGGGATAGGATATAGAGAATCCTGTCGACCGATATTTAAAAAATTGAATATTCTCACACTACCTTGCATATATATTCTAGAACTACTTAAGTTAACAATCAAAAACTCTAAAGATATACATGTAAACTCCTCTATACACAATCATAATACAAGACAACGAGATAACTTCCACGTTCCTTTCCGATATACACAAAAAACTAACAATGGTACCCATATGATGGGTCTGAAACTCTACAATAGATTGCCACATGACATTAAGACCATTGGTAACCCAAACAAGATGGTTGACAAAATTAAATTAATCTTGTCAAAAGGAGCCTTCTACTCGGTTAAGGAATTTATGGAGCATAATATATAATGGTGGTTTAGATTGTAAAAACTGTGAATATGATTGTAATCTAGGTATATAGTAATATTATGTAACCTGTACTTTTCCTCCATTCTGTGTAGGCCTAATGTACACATTTTTTGTATTCTAATAAGGAATGTTAAATTTGAATAGTAATCTATGTTCAGAATAATCTATGTTTAGTTTTAGTTTGTGACAAATCCTATGTTCAGAATAATCTATGTTTAGTTTTAGTTTGTGACAAATCCTATACTCAGTCCATGTACTAGGTCTCTTGGATGCTAATAAATACAATACAATACAAAGACACAATTTAGAGCATTCGGTAGGGCCTATGTAGGCCTACCATTGTATGGCTTACCAAACCACAGTGCGCTGTTGGTTTAGATTTTCGATCTCGAAGTCCATTCTTGAGATATAATTTAAAAATTTAATTTTGTGCAGTTTTAGACGTAGAGGTATCCTTCCCTTTTAGGAGGGATGAAAAGGGGTGGTGGATTGGAGGGAGTGGATTTTGTACCTAAAAAGCCGAAGATGTTCGAGACGTGAAAATCGCATATTGTATTGCTGTTTAAAGTAGGGCCTAGTAGTAGAAATGTAGGGTTGGGTCTAGGCCTCCCAGCATTCTGGGCCAGGGCTCAAGCGGTGTCTACAATCAACCGAGAAGGAGTTCCGGTAATGGTAGCTGGAAAGTTAGCTATGATTTAACATTGCCCGGCAATGGTAACGGGAACGGGAAGCTCCTTCCCGGGCTATTGTGGACCTCCCTATAGTGGGTGGAGGTCAAAAGGATAGCCTAGGCCTAGTCCCTAATTCTTCCCTCTGTGGACATCAACATTTCCCTTCTGTTTCTTATTACTTGAGTTGCTGAAAAAGATACTTCAAATTTTCAGCCCACTTTTTTCACAAAAACGTACCACATGGTGAAACGCCCACAAAAACGTGCAATGTCATACTATAGGTAATACATATGTAGGCCTAGGCCTATTTCAAACAATTGGGTTGTAGGCCCTACCCTAGCATTTACACTCCACAGAGGTATCTGCGGTAGGCTACCTAGGCCTAGGCCTAGCCTAGGCCTAGGCCTAGAATCCCATCTTTTCATTGCTTTGAAACCGCCGAGAACTCCGCAGTTGTTTACCCAGCCTCCGCAGATTTTAATGACGAGATTTCTCCTGCCTATGCTTGCCTACCTACTCAAGATGCCTTATGAGGTCACTATGGTCTAGGTAGAACCGGCTGGCCTTCAATCTTTCAGTAAATACGATAGGCTAGGCCTAACCTAGGCCTACTACCTGTCACAAATATACTAACGTCATTCACATCATAGGCCTATTTTGAAAAACGTCATGTGAGGTCTAGGCCAAAGGGGTCTGAATTATTATAGGCCTAGTACAAAATATTATTTTATTACCTGAGACCAACACGAACACTCGAATCTTCATCACCCATATTTTCAACCTAGGCCTTAGGCCAAACCTAAGCAGCCCTAGGTTTATGCCTTATGTTTGTATCACTAAAAGGGTAAAACATTATAAAATAACTGGCTTCACTTCATTTCAAACGTGGGAACCGTCAGACACAGACTGAAATTTAAACGGTTTGATTTGACATTTTCGACCGCAATTAGGCCTGCCTCTTTCCTTCACTTCCACTTGCCAAACAACAGCTGAAGAACGAACAACGAATGCGCAACTGTCAATGGATTGGTGCAATTTTTACTACTCGAACGCCATCTCTTGAAGAAAATGATAACTGACTGCTTCTCGGCACAAAGCGGGAAGAATGTACCAATTTCGACAGTATTCCTGATTGAACCACAGTATAAAGAGGATACTGTGATTGAACTATGTTTATGAATACTCAGAGTTGAGTAGTAACTTTTTGAAAGTAACGCGTTACTTGTAACGCGTTACTTTTTCAGTAACTTTTAGGCTAACTAGTTACTTTTTCCTCGACAGTAACTTTTAACGTTGAAAATTACTATTGATAAGGAACTTTAAAAAAAAAATGAAAAGTTACTTTTGAAACAGCCTATGGTTTTTTAAATGTACCAACAGCAAAACACTCGTATTGCGGCTGTTTCAGGTCAAAAATCTTTGACCCTCCCCCCCCATTCCTAGAATTCATACATAACTGTATCCTTTGGAAACCATTCGAGCAGCAGCCGGCTAAATAGGTTGAATGGGAACTAAGTGACAACCAATAAACATAAGTGGATGTTATTTCTTTGTGTGAGCAACACTGCTTTGCTAGGACCTCACTACTATCATCATAATCATGACATCATTCATAGGGTGTCACGGTTCACCAGTAAGGTATATATCAATATTTAATATTAAGATTCATATTTTACTAAGGAAAGTAGGTTAGTAAATGCTTTGTACGCCATTATACGAGACCGTACGTCTGACGATGTTTCAATAAATCTTTTCAGGTAAGAAGTAGTATTTTGTAATTTTTTTAAACTGCCACTTCCCATCAAAATTTCCTAAAAGTAACTTTTAAAGTAACTTTTAAAGTAACTTTTAATTTTCAAAGTAACTTTTAGTTACTTTTTCCAACAAGGAACTTTTAACGTTTTAAAGTTACTTTTAAAGGCAAGTAACTTAACTTTTTAAAAGTTCCTTTTTAAAAGTAACTTACGCAACTCTGTGAATACTCAATACAAAATGTGAATTAAGACAAAAATCACTTGAATCGGATCACCAGTTCATTGTTTATGAGATAAATCTTGTTTTGGTTTTGAAGTGAGCTTCCTACTGTTTTTTCTTGTTTGTATCTAGCTATTTATGTCTGTAAAATTACCATCAACAGTACGAATAAAATACATCTGAATCTGATCTCAGGTAAATTTTTGGCGCGAAAATTGAGTTACAGGAGGTTTGTTCGTTTGTCCTGTCTCAACAGGAGTATTTTACGCCAGGAGTAATCCGGAAATACGTCATTGTAACGGAAATGGGAGTATAAATCACAGTTACTCCCACTTGGACAAAAAAACAGAGTTGTCACAGTTGTGATCGTTTCAGTTGTTCCTCCTACTCCTACTCGGGAAGCAGGTGTAAAAACCTTACTCCCATCACAGTTGTAGTAAGTTACCACTGGACAAAAGAACTTGTCGCAGCTACTCCCATCACACTTACTCCAGGACAGAAAAACGGGGTTTTCGTAATACCGTACTCCTGGAGTAATGATCACAGGACAAACGAACAAAGCTAGGGGAGCATGCACTTTTGTGGTCTCCCTCGGCGGGAAAAGGCGAGAGTAGGCTCAAAATATTCGTAATTTTTACTTAGTTAGCAAAGACAACCCGCTTTTACTATTTATAGCCAAAAAACTGCAAAAAGGGAAATGTGGCAAAAAATTTGCATTAAAAAAATTACAAACTTCTGAAAAATGAAGGAAACACCAGAGCAAATATTTGTATACAAATACACTGAAATAGAAAGTGAAACTAAAAGGTCTTATCAAAATTAATGTTTAAAACAAATTTTAACAATTTTTGGGTGGCGTATTACTCTCTATATTGCCTTGTGAAGTCATATCCAAAACTAAATGATTGCAGTTGAAATGTTTTATATAGTTTAAACCCCCTTTTGTTTATAGTAGAAAGTTGGGGAAAAAATCTATTATTGTTTTATGTATATATAGTTTTTGTAGTGCGAATTTTTTCACACTTCAAACTGTCCTTTTTTCCTAACTTCCTAGGTATAAACAAAGGGGAGCCAAAACCAAAATTGTGGTAGAGTAGCGGAAAGTTAAATTATTTGACTTTGCAACGCCATATCAAGAGTAATATTACTCCACCGAAAAATATTAAACAAAGCCTAATGTGGCAATGGAAATGGAAACTGGTAGCGTTTGGTAGCCGAAAAAACGAAAAACATAAAAAATGAAATAAAATGCATTAATTATTTTAGTGTAGACCAACACCAACTGACCAGTAAACAATGGGAGAGGTAAGCTGATTCGATACGTGAGACATAAAAAAAGGACAAAAGAAACGAGAAAGTCAATAGGTTCGTTTGTTTTACATATTACACTAACATACAGTTTAACTTTAAACTATAGTGTAGGCTCAATCGCTAGAAAAGGTGCTTGAGCATTTAAGTATAAGACCTTTGGTTTATCCTCAGTGTTACACTTTGTATATCACTTTCTACAACTGCTTTCTTTTCGGCTCATTGTAGCTAGCACTGTGTTCTAAAAATCATCATTGAAACGTGATGGAATGGAAGAATCACTTATTGACTGCGTAACGTCAGTTAGTGAACTTGTGTAAACACACTGTCAAGCACTGATTTGACATTGTCCATCCACAATGAAAATAACATTAGCGTGACGTTTTCGCTGGTTGTCCACATTAGAATTTAATTTCCTACGTCCACCCTATTAGAGTTTGCGACGTGTGCGCATAAATCAAGAACCTAACCTTATTTATTAATGTACTTATTTATTTTTACATTCAGTACTGTTACGCAGTTATTTACATTACATATAAGTACAACCGATTGAAAAACCGGGCCTAATTAATTCTCAGTATTTAGCCACGATCCATTGTCCAGTCCATCTCGCTTCCCTGACACAGGGATTGTTCCTAAACAACCAAAAGCCATGAGTCGCTATGAAGCAACACCCCAGAGTTTTATCAGCCCCTCCTTGAAGAAAGTCTGAAATCATCACTGAATGTAACCCCCCTATACAAGATCAATGCAAACAGGCTCTTTCCTCCCTTTTATTGTGGGAGTTTTAGTCCATTGCCACCATATTCTGTTACCGTGTTGTTATCGCTTAACACCCAACCGATTTCCTTGTATTTATAATATGTAATTATTCTCAATTGTGGGAGAGTTCTACGTCATAATCATGAGCGCCGCGATGGGGGGTTGGGGGGTGTGGGGGGGCACTAGCCCCCCCTTGGATTTCAGGAATTGAAACTTTTAACTGCACACTATATGCGCCATTTCATACAAAGTAAGTAAATAAAAAATAAAATAACAAATAATTTAAATTCTACTACACCCGTCCCCTCACGAAACTGTTCATTTTGACGCAATCTAGTAAGTATTGTTATTTATAGTGTCGATATAAATCAAAGCACCACTGACTGACTGTTACAACCGGGGGCAATATGAGCACGCCTCCCCCGGCCCCCGCAACACTATAGTCACGTGCTCACTGACTATAGCTTCATATTATTAAATTAACATTTCTTATGTTTTTTCTATACTTATATTGCAGTATGCTTTTTACTTTTTGTGCCTATAGTCAATCACAATTCATAACCAATCGGGCCAGTTACCATTCACATCTCAAATGGTATGTCCCTGGACCCTACGTGTCTATAATTGTTTTGTTCAACTTATAAGGTTACTTATATTACAATTAAATATAGGCATTTTATATTTGTGACTAGTCACAAGATATTGGTCCTACATTTTCATTATTTATGTCATCATATAGTATGTTTTTTACTTTGATTTATACAAGCATATTATTTTATATCTATCACCTGTTGGTAAACCAAAATGGAACCCTGTTTTGACTTTTGAAAAAGTACATGCTTACATTAATTTCATTCAGAACTTATATAGTATATTTTTAATCTGATTTATACGAGCATATTTTATATCTATTGCCTGTTTATTTATTTAAAAAATGGAACCCTGTTTTGACAAAATGCGTGGTTTGGTTCATTACATTCAGAACCTCCTTTAATCATCCCAAAATCGGTTAAAAAGCGTAGAAAATTAAAAAAACGCCCTGCTCGGCAAATTAGCGGGCTTTCTCCACCAGAACCTCCCCCCATCATCCCTTCATTTCAAATGGAATGTGTTATTTCACTTTGGCCCCCCTAGTAAATTATCCTGGCGGCGCCCATGGTCATAATATCATAAGCGTGCATGACTTCAGTAGGCGAGATAACTCAGTCAGTTTTGAAACACCATTTCGTCAGTAAGAAGAAAGAAGCATATGCTCGCAATCTCCCGACCCGACAAGATGTACCGTACTCGAGCACCGAGTTACTACATGACAATGGGACGACGATAGGGACACACGGTTATTGCTGCGGCTACTGGACGTGGCCGGCGGGGCGACTGCAGCAGCAGGTTTAGGGGGGGGGGGGGGAGAGGGGGGGAGGGATCTCGTCCGTCTGTCTACGGGTGTTTTGCGAGCATCGGGGCCGGGCTCAGTTATCCTCCGTCCGTCAGTCAGTTGCGAGTGCAAAGTGCGCGGCGGTAAGACGGCAGTGAGTTAGTTTAGTGTGCGTGTGCGTGTGCGTGTGCGTGTGTGTGGTTGTCGATCCCGCGGTGGAATGTATGCCATGACAAAGACACCGCCGACGTCGCTACGACACACGAATATTACGATGTTGCCCGACGCCCGTGCGAAGCAAGTACTCAAGGAGGCCGTCGACGCCGTCGTCAACAGTTTCGCGAAACACACGCAAGGCTACGGACGAGGTGAGTCAAGTTGTTCTTGTCCCGATACTTCCGTCGAGGAGGCAGGCAGGGCAAGATCAAGATGAAACCACGTGGACGGCGCGCGTTGTCCAGTAAGCTGATTCGTGTCTGGCTGTCGAATGTCCATAATGAGGGCTCAGGAATGTGAGGCATTTCGGTGCTACCGGACGAGGCCTAGGCCTGCGCAAACCCATTCTCTCTTATTGTCATTGCATAAATTAAAGGTATGTATGGAAAGTGAGTCGATTGCCCTTGTCCACAATCTCGTCATGGACAGGTCAAGACCAGTTCTCAGTGTGCTGCATTCGCCACTAAATCAACGCGCGGCAAGTCCTTTGGCGTATACTCAGTGTGCTGCTGTCGCGACAAAGTCTGCACGCGGACTAGTCTGGACCTGTTAGCGTATACTCGGTGTGCTGTGCTGCTGTCGCGACAAGTCTGCACGCGGACTAGTCTGGACCTGTTGGCGTATACTCAGTGTGCTGCTGTCGCGACAAGTCTGCACGCGGACTAGTCTGTACCTGTAGGCGTATACTCAGTGTGCTGCTGTCGCGACAAGTCTGCACGCGGACTAGTCTGTATCTGTAGGCGTATACTCAGTGTGCTGCTGTCGCGACAAGTCTGCACGCGGACTAGTCTGGACCTGTTGGCGTATACTCAGTGTGCTGCTGTCGCGACAAGTCTGCACGCGGACTAGTCTGGACCTGTTGGCGTATACTCAGTGTGCTGCTGTCGCGACAAGTCTGCACGCGGACTAGTCTGGACCTGTTGGCGTATACTCAGTGTGCTGCTGTCGCGACAAGTCTGCACGTGGACTAGTCTGCACCTGTTGGCGTATACTCAGTGTGCTGGTGTCGCGACAAGTCTGCACGCGGACTAGTCTGTACCTGCTGTTGTCGTCTCTCACGCGCACAAGAGTTTACCTGTTCGTTTTTGCCTAATGACAACAACCGTAAAGACATTGCAACATTTGAAATTTTGTTAACCCACTTTTAATTCCTTTGAAACTACATAATATTGGTTATTATTAACCACTTTTCTTATAAATTATGCCTTCAAAATACTGAAAGTTATACCCCTTGTTTTTCGCGTTTTTTTTTATAGTTGAGTGAGACTCACCCTTCGCTTAGGCCTATACAGAATGACTGTGATACCGTCAGAAGAATAGCACTCATTGTTATTTTTTAAATTATGTCTCAAGAACGCTCGCTGTTCAAAATCGAAAATCTGAACCTTCAGCGGACTGTGGTTTGGTAAGCCCCCCCGCCGCCCCCCCCCCCCCCCCCCATAGACTGAATAATAAATAAATACATCCAATATTGCAATCACCAGGGCAGTTTTTGCTTACTAAATCTATATCTATAAATAGTAACAAAAATTACAATTCTATGTATCATGCAGTCTGTTGGGCTTATCAAAACACAGTCCGCTGTAGACTCAGATTTTCGATTTCAAGTAGTCTTCTTGAGTTATGATTTAAAAAATTAAAATTTCGTGCGATTTTTATATTGACGAATGACGTATCGAGGCGTTACCCCGGATCGCGAGCTTGAAGTGGCCGAGGCCTTGCGTTACAAACTATACATAACACGCTGTCGTAAGTTCTTTACTAGAAATAATTAGTATGTGCGTGGTGCTTTTTTTCTATCCTCGACGCCTAGTAGTACCCTACTAAGTACTAACAATAGTGTTCATACTTGAAACTGTCTTATCATCAACAATACCAAATCAAGCAGCCGTCAAACAAATAGATCTCGTACTACTACGGTTCACACAACCAGGAACTCACGATGTGATCCAATCAAACGAGGCGTTGCTGCTGATAAGGAAGATATCAATTTACTTCCCTTTCCTTCAATATAGGCTATATCGACGACACACCCTATTACGAACCTCGTTATACCGTGTAATAAGTTTTCACGTATTATGCTATTATCAGGGGCGGACTGGGATAAAAAGGCCCGGGATGCTGGGTTTTGGGGGGACCCGCACGAGGTGGCGTGGCACAGCTGGGGGCTGGGGCACCAGAGACAAATACGCCGAAAGCGAAAAAATTTGTTTGGGGTTGCATTGAATTTTATGACCTAATTTGCGATTTTAGGGCGCGATTAACAGAGACCACTCTACCAGTAGCAAAATAATTTCAATTATATTCAATTAATTGCATTGAATATTTATAATATTGTGCCTACAATAAATTCAATTATAATTTCAAAATAATACTTATAGAGTGAGGTTAAGATTTTTTTTAGCAATATACAGAAAGTATTACATTATAGGAACTTTCTTGTTGCAGCCCGGGGGCCCGGATTTGCCCAGGGGCCCGGTATGCGATCGCATCCCGGCATCCCTAGCCAGGCTGCGCCTGGCTAATATTACACATGAAATGCTTATTCACTACCAACTTGCTAACATTTGATGCAACTACATTTTAATGTTCGTATTGAAAACGTTGTCCGAGTGTATAATATGCAATGGATTGTTTGTACCTCCATAACTGGCTGGGCTGCGTGGCAACGTGTGGGCAAATATTATTCACTACTCAGCAAAAATGGATTCATTGTATCTATCTTATACTCATTGAGTTTGTCGCGCAGCTTCCGACGAGTGAAAAGCTAACAACAAATAAGTATACATGCAACATTGTCCCGTTTCATTTTTTGCGCCGTTTGGTCCGGTCCGGTCGTCCACAAATTCAGTGCACACCGGATCGCCGGAAGGAGGGGGGCGTGGTTGGTCAAGCAAGACGCCGCATCTTCTCACGGTTGTGGTAGATCCCAGGCTTCGCCATTAACACTTCCTTGATTAACTATTTAAACGACTGTTGCACTCGTCTTTGGTGCCTTTGGAAACAAAGCTCTGTTGAGAAGTTGAGGGTCAAGGTGGTGATATGATATGAACTAGAGCTGTACACCAGTACATGTAATAAACGCGTATCACATACATATGTATACCTCCAGTGGCGGCTCGTGACCATCAAGGCAGGTAGTGCGTTGAGTTGACACTTGAATATTATTTATATCAGGGGCGGATACAGGGGGGGGGGGGGCGGGGGGGGCGCCCCCCATGACCCCAAAAAATGGAAATTTTGAATAATTATCATTTTGGAGTCATTACCGAACTTTAGTTGCCATGCTTTGTGTAACTTATCGAGCCTGTATACGCCCCTGCCGACGTATGCGCATGCCATACTCAGGTTCTCATACAAACCGCTACTATGTGTGTAATTAAGTGATTTTCGAATGACAGCCCGTTAAACTTACGTAATTATCTCAAAATCTGTAGTATGTCACGCAGGTATGTTTATATGTAATTAAACAAGATCTAATTGAGATTGATTGGCAGGAATCAAATTAAATGAATATACTCTGGTTCTTGCCCTTCTTTTACAAATTGCTACTGTGTGTGACATAAGGTAATTTTCCACTGACAGCCCGTTGAACTTCTGTAATTATCTCAAAATCTATGGTATGTCACGCACGTTTGTTTGTTTACTCTTAAAGTAGATGTAAATGAGATTAATTAAAAGGAATCAAATTAAATGAATATTTTCAGGTTCATTTACAAATCGATACTTAGTGTGAAATTACGTTATTTCCGAATGACACCCCTGAAACTTCCGTAATTATCTCAAAATCAAAATAAATATGACGTGTGTTGTTCGTTTTATACGTCAACATTAGTGACAACTATGTTATTGCTTCACCCAAAATGTGACAATGTTAGTATTGACTGAAGTAAAGTATGTTTTGAAAATGTGATTGATTGAATTAAACATAATGTACATTACTCCCCAAGACCCCCCCCCCCCCCCCCACCACCCTATAACAATTGGCAATCGCCTTCCATGAAACCGCCCCCCCCCCCCCCCATAAATCAAGGCTAGATCCGCCTCTGATTTATATCTTCAAATAATATTTAAACCAAAGATGAACACATTTTTTTTAAAGGTGGTTTGGGGGGGGGGGGGGGTTGGGGTCTATAAAAATGTTCCCATAATGTGTGTTTTTATGTATTTTCCCCGTGTATTGTTAACTAAACACAGATCTACTATTATTTTTTTAAGCCTACTAAATAATAGTCAAGAGTCAACTTAAAAATGTAGGCCTCTGGCCTACACATTCTGTTACATTGTGCTTTAGTGCTAAGTATTATCTACTTATTGAATCGGCGCGCTTTAAACGTTATTTTTTTTATTATTGAAATAGATTGGTTGTGGATACTTTTGTCATCCTCAAAGTGTGATTATAGCTCTTTTTAATTGTACTTTTGGGGAAAACCACATCACCTTTGGCCATTTGTAAGTATCCTGGAAAAGCACCCGTGCCATTACGTGATATTGTTTTGTTGCATTGTGACAGACATTTGGTCGTACTGATGGTGAGGTAAACCATGTGACAAGTACACAGTGTTTTAGAAGCAAGTGTTGTGCACAGTTAGGAACACGATATTGATGGTCAAGTAAGTGAGGTGATGGAATATCAACAACCCTGTAAGCGTAGTTCCATCGTTACTGATGGGGTTGATTGAAGTTGAAGATAAAGTTGAATATCTGGAACTGAACATCGGTAATTCTTCAGCGGTCAGCTTTGAGTTATTTTGCACTTTTCTAAAAACTTAGAAGAAGCATGACACGTGAAGATAAACGTTGCTTTCTGTGGTGGCTGTACAATAGTTGCAGTTGACCCTTTGAGTGCATGATAATGAGCACTGTGCGCAAAACTTTATCCAATGAAAAGACGAACTAAACTTGGTTGGAATTGATTATCCAGTTTCAGTGAAACACATTAATACATTTGAAACCCCAAATCACGGTAAACATGGCTATGATAACCCAGTCTTTCCTTCACGATTTACAAAACAATGTGAAAAACATGTGGATTCTTAACCGATGGTGACTAAAATCATAATTTCCTACTTGTAATCCCTACAGGAATTAATTAGCTGATGAGCGCTCGAACGATGCATTATGGATAATGATTTCACTGCCGTGTGTGCAATGTGCATCGTTTCACATTAAAGATCCTAAATTATAATCATGAATCAGGATGTTCCATAACTATGCCGCACGAAATGATCATGCCTACTGAAGAGAACAAATGGCCATGGAAAGTCATCCACACTGATTTCGAGTGTTTCGAAATCCAATCGTCAGGTGTAAGCAAGAACCAAACATTTCACATACAGACAACAGTGACTGCGCATCGCATCCCGTCTCCCGTTTGGGCTTGCCTGTGAGGAAAAATGTGTTGATGAATCAACGGTGTGGGAAGAAGAAAAGTTTGTAAATACATAATTTAGATTGCATGTCAAATTAAGAAAACAGATTTAGGTAGTATTTAATGAATGAGTAAAACCTATGGAGACATTCTGGCAATGAGTTTACAAAGGTCTGAACTTTGTCATACCGGTATGCGTAACAAACGCCATTGGCCTACAGAATTTTCCATATCAATTTACACAGCAGCAAATTTTGGGTTCAATCGTTGCTGGTTCATTGCTCTCTTTGTAAGAGGTTGTAAACTTCAATCACGTTAACAGTTCCTTCGACCAGCAAGAAGGGTAGATTCGTAGCTTCCAAAATCAAGTGACCTGCGATTATTTTGTCCTCGAAATGAATAACAGATAATCTAAATTAACATCACTACCGAATTTGAGGATTGCTAAAGTTAATAATTACAACTAATAATTGTGTTTAATTGTTGATACAGTGGGGGTAGTAAGGTATTTTTCGCGCTGTCGTTGGAGGCCAATATGGCTGCCTGTACTTCTACAATATACTACAATACTACTACAAGGGATAGTGAGTACTTTGCAGAAGAAAGGCATGGTTGACATTTATGGTCTCTAATAACACTAACAACTGTGTAGGTTGAAGACCGAGTGAGGCATTACTGCCGCCTTTCAGGTACGCGTATATGTAATTTAAATTACAAATTTTCTTTCCTTCCATATTTTGTGAGATTATAATTCGCACTTATCATGCAAGGAATGGGAAAAATAGGAAACAGAAAAATAACACTTTCTAAATAATAATATGGAAAATTGAAGTACGTTTTCTCTCGGTAACTTGCAGTTTATGGGTACACATGTAACGTTTTCAAATACGGTTTGGAACAATAGTGGAAAGAAAAATAATTCTGAAAGTTTATACAAGATATCCTGTCGTTTTTGTAGTTGGCTGACGTGTTTGAAACTTTCAGGGCATTGAGATTGATCCAGCTCACCCGTATACACAACCGCTGCGGGTTTCGCTTGTCAGCAGCGCTGAAGCTCGAGTTGTTATCACAAATTGTTATGCATATTTTCATACAGAGCGGTGTACGAGGTGGCTTATTATTAATGATAACAAAAAGATTTCAAATCGCGAACAACAAGTATATGGATTGTTATGATCAACATTTGCAGGGTACAAATTGGGATTGCAATCACTTGTATTGAATCACCATAGTTGTTATAGTTAGTTTATAGTTGTTGATTCCGAGAGAATGTGGCTAAAAGAATTCCAACCATGTACAGGGAAAAACTTTGTTAGCTTATTTTTTAGATTTTATGTTATATGAATAAAACCGATTAAATAGTGTCAACAAAGTTCATTTATTTATTTGTTTCCTCTTTCTGTACGTTACCCAGATATTTGTCTTGTACATGCGGAAATTACCTGAACCAATAGAGGTTTGTGGCGGTCAAGTTAGTTCTGACGTAGGCCCTATGTAAAACGTCATTGGACAATGATCGAGTGAGGACAATAGTGTGGACTTGTACATGGGACTGCTCATAATGCATGTTATTTAAATTACAAACTTCCTTCCAAGATTCCAGTTTATTCAGTCTATATCTGCAACAGGACCGAGGTCCCACTATTTCAAATTTAATATAGGCTACTGATGATGATTGATGAATGATTATGAGAAGGGAGTAGGGGAAGCCTGATACTGGCACGTAGCCCATACTCCTGTCGAAAAGTACCAAAGGGACCATCGGCTTTACGTGAAGTGGTCACCCACCTTCCTCCTGACCTAGCCCGAGGTTGCTTAACTTCGGTGTTCGTATGGGAACCGGCTAAGCGACCGCTGTATAGTTACGCGAAACACGTTAGAGGCCCTCTGGATTATTCCAGAAGCTTTTGCTTCTATGGTAGAAATTTCACGCCTGTAACATCTTTCGTTTTTGAGATAAAATTCATCCCCTTTTTTCACCCCCTTAACTCGATTTGATGAAGAACGTGTTTGTTTATATATTTTTAAAGAAATATCTAAATACCAATTTTCATTTCTGTAACGTTTTCCATCTATGTTTTTTTAGATGAAATACTCATAGAAAAACCACCCTCGCTTCTCACCCTTCTTAGCTGGATTTTATCAACATGGTTAAACTCGTGCTCCTTCATTTTTAAAGGAGAATCTAAGAACCAATTTCCAAGGTTATAACATCCTTACATCCTTACTTTCCGAGATTTAGGTACCCTCATTTAAAAAAACACTCATTTAAACTCATTTAAAAAACTCATTTAAACCCCCCCTTACTGGATTTTTGAAAAGTATTAAAATACATGTTTAATTATTTCCAATGAAAAATCTATGTACCAATTTTCACGTCTCGAACGTCTTCGGTTTTTGAGATACAAAAGTCAAAATTCAGTTGGCGAGCTACGAAAAATGTTTCAACTATCGTGCGCGTCCCGCCGGGGCTGGATATTGTTATTGTAATTTTCATTGTCATTTTAGTGTCCCGTAGATTTACGGTACATGGCCATGGTAGACACGGTCCGCATTCAGTGTGCAAGTTAAGAAATTCCAGTCTTTTCTGGAGAAATGGAAATGAAAGAAACAAAATAAAGTACCCCATCGTAAATCTGAGAGGTGGGAGACGGGGTGGGAAGTGGAATGGAAGCTAGCTACGAGGAATAAGTAAAGACATGAGTTTAGATTTAAAAGGTGTTCTTAAAATGAAGTACCTATTGAAGACATAAAACCAATGCGTTTAGATTTAGAAGTGTGTTCTAAACTCATTGATTGCAATTGTCAATTGCAATCACTGCATCAATGCGCAATGCGGCGCATGCGCTGTAGCTCAGTTGAGACAGTACGATTGCAATTTTTTTTTTATAGACCGAGCTCTAAAATAAAATTGTAAATCGTAAATCCGAGTCACGTGAACCAATCAGGAACGAGAACGATTAAATACGTATTGAGAACTGTCACAACATAATAGAGCCAATAACTTTAATTATTTATTTGTTCGTGATGGTGGTGTGTCTTATTAGTTATTATTATTGTATTTACTTTCTAGTTACACGATTTTATGATTGTCAGCTGGTCGGGTGTGATTGGAGAGTTGTAGATTGCAATAATTGCAATTGGTAACTCCAGTCTACGATTCCAATATTGTAATGTGATATGGCCATATGAAATGCAGTTTTTCCATAAGGGTGGTAGATGAAATGAAGCATATTATCAGGAAGTGGCCGATGCATGAGCATGGATGATATTGCATCCTTGACGTCCGACCTTGATAAGTCGGTTCGAGTCAATGCACCATTGTTGTCAGCTTGCGCCTTGGTTGTCCACTGCGACTGCGACTGCGAGGGGGAAGGGGGGGAATGACCGTACGAAGATGCACCGTTACTACGTCACTCACTCAGCATCCCGCGACGGAGCCGCGCTATGGGTGCGCGACACTGACTTCGCGTCGAAGGTCGGGGCTCGCTTGCTTGACTTCCTTATTCACAAGTGTTGCAGATATTATGCGCTCTGGTGGACAAGTGTGGAACTAATCTCTGCCCTGAGAAGAGGTGATAGGGGCTGCTTTTTGAAGTGCGCCGTTCTTGCTCGGAACTTTTGGGAATAGGATCGCTTCTAAGTTGTAATCTGTGATTCTTCAAAAAGTATAAGTATAAAGTATTTCGGCAACGTTTGCTACAGTGTAATGGGGGGGTCTGTAGGGGTGTGTAATGTGGTGCGTATTGCCAATGTGCGGCTCCTACTCATAAACATGTCGAGTTTTATGGTTTTATTGGCCAATTGCTCGACGTTGAGCGTCACAATAGGGATGTGCGTGCAAGAAGTGTCAAACCCGACTGCTTGGGAAGGAATGCCCGAGGGCTGTTAGTAGGACTCAATCCCAGCATTCGCCTTTACGACTGAGGAAAACCTCGGAAAAAATCTTCGGTCGGGACTGCTGGTGGCCGGAATCGAACCGGCGACCTCCCGAATTAGAGTCTCGCGACTTACCGCTGAGCCACTAGAATCTAGATAGACGCATGTTATGTTTGTTTATACGCTCAAGTTATCTTTTACACGGTAGCAAGTAGCAACATACATATACACATACACAACATACGAGCCCGAGACATTATATTTCTACGATAATGTTATCATACAAATACAACCTGTAACTAAATTGTGGTGTCAAATTAAAATTGTTAGTACAAGTTTCTTATATTAATGTAAAGCTCAGTTCAACTATAAAATAGAGGTTGAGCCAAGTGAGATGCACAACTATAAACAATAGGCCTATAACACTCGTATATTTATGTGTATGCGTAAGATATTATATTGCAGGGTGTATGATAGCTCTTGGCATTATTGCCATGAGTATCTCGATCGTTCAACCTGTGCATGGTGTCAGCATGTGAAGGTCAAACATACACCCGCCAGGTAGCAGCTACGGCGCTCGGAAGTCAACACTGTAGCATTCCTAATTACGTCACCACGCACGCTGGACATTTGCATGGGAATTGCCGGCTATCCAGTCGCCAGCACTGTAATTTGGGCTAATAAAATTCAAGAGCTCGGCTCACCTGTCAATCGGGTCTTAGATGATGGGTCGACCAATTGACGACAAACGGGAAATGTAGGAAAAAACCTCGTGATGTTCGCTTCGTCCGCAAATAGTGATCCGCCTTTAGTAGTATGATGTGTGAGGATGACTGGGTAGCTAACTGAGTGACTGACTGAGTAATTTAGAGGTAAAATATGCGACAATACACAGCGCAGACAAAAGCGATGATCGATCAATATTCAATATACACATGAACACGGTCAAAACAACTCAGTCGATGTATAATAAGAAGGTGAAAATCAAGAATAAAGAAGAGTATCAAGACGTTATTTTTATTTAAGTTTGGTGATTGGTACTGTGCAATTATTTCGGTTTAATTACGGATATAGGTTTTTGGTTCGAACGAAAATTATAAATTACGGGTTTCGGTCGGTTTGTACCGGTCCCACGCATGCCAACATTGCCTTGTGGGGTTTCGGTCGGTTTGTACCGGTCCCACGCATGCCAACATTGCCTCTCGGGGTTTCGGTCGGTTTGTACCGGTCCCACGCATGCCAACATTGCTTCTCGGGGTTTCGGTCGGTTTGTACCGGTCCCACGCATGCCAACATTGCCTCTCGGGGTTTCGGTCGGTTTGTACCGGTCCCACGCATGCCAACATTGCATCTCGGGGTTTCGGTCGGTTTGTACCGGTCCCACGCATGCCAACATTGCCTCTCGGGGTTTCGGTCGGTTTGTACCGGTCCCACGCATGCCAACATTGCCTCTCGGGGTTTCGGTCGGTTTGTACCGGTCCCACGCATGCCAACATTGCATCTCGGGGTTTCGGTCGGTTTGTACCGGTCCCACGCATGCCAACATTGCCTCTCGGGGTTTCGGAAGATCATTGCTTTTTGGATTTCGGTTTAACCAGATTGCGACGATCAACAAATCTAACTGATTTATTGTTTTCATATTTATCCGGCCACGTGTTTGCTTAAAATAACCATTTGTCGGTCGATTCATACTTAAAAAGACATTTTTTTCTTTTCGAAACGAAATTAATTATCACATTTTCGTAGTAATTGGTAAGTTTTTTTATTGTCCTCCTTTATAATCAGTTTTATAGTTGATGGGATGGACATTAGTTAATAAATAAATAATAAATAATTACGAGAATAAATAATTCATATTTCGGGTTCTGTTCCTGTTTCAGTTTTAACTCAAACACAATTTTACGAATTGTGGCTCAATCCAAAATAAACGTATATTATCGACTGACATACTTTTAATTTGAACTGAAATTGAATTAAAGATTTCGGTTCATTTTGAAAAGGCTATAAATAATACAAATTTGGGCTCACTGGTTAAGAGTTCTGGCAGATGAAGCAGTCTCGAGGCGCCGACCTAAGAAACGGCGCCCTAGTCATCCAGTATTCTGTCCCCCCTCTGTATGTGACGTCATGGCATGCCCGTTGTGACTGTGGTGTATTGTTACAGTGAATGTGGTGGAGGCCCTGCAAGAGTTCTGGCAGATGAAGCAGTCTCGAGGCGCCGACCTAAGAAACGGCGCCCTAGTCATCCAGTATTCTGTCCCCCCTCTGTATGTGACGTCATGGCATGCCCGTTGTGACTGTGGTGTATTGTTACAGTGAATGTGGTGGAGGCCCTGCAAGAGTTCTGGCAGATGAAGCAGTCTCGAGGCGCCGACCTAAGAAACGGCGCCCTAGTCATCCAGTATTCTGTCCCCCCTCTGTATGTGACGTCATGGCATGCCCGTTGTGATTGTGGTGTATTGTTACAGTGAATGTGGTGGAGGCCCTGCAAGAGTTCTGGCAGATGAAGCAGTCTCGAGGCGCCGACCTAAGAAACGGCGCCCTAGTCATCTACGAGTCTGTACCGGCGTCGTCCCCTCCCTATGTCTGCTACGTCACCTTACCTGGAGGCTCATGCTTCGGTAGTTTTCAGGTAAGTTCTTGTGGTGACTCATCGCGATTGGCGACTAGTTCCAAGAGAAATGGTTGCCCCTAATATTGCATAATAATGAATTGTCTTTTTAATTAGCTGGCAGTAGTAATATAGACAACACATTTGTGGGCAAACACATCCCGCGTGTAACATCTTGTTTGTGAAATATGCTTTTCATGTTTTATGCGCTAACTATAGAATGTTTTAGATTGACTTAGTTTGAAGCTCCATCCCCTAGTTATCTAACCACTGCCCAGCATAACAAATACGGCTAATTATAAATAGTATAATATTATGAAATTAATAAATGTTATACGATTTTTGCTGACAAAAATGCAGTATATAATATTATTTTCGAAACTGTCGGTTTTACCCTACCGCCCCATGGCCCATAAGCGACACTCCGCTTATACGGCAAACGGCGCGGGCTTGGCCAACGCCACAAGCTGCCCACAACCGCATTGCCACTTATGGCCCATCAGTTCATGCGCAGTTTACCATGAGTTTGCCAAACGTTTAGTTATTTGGGACACATACACCCCGGAAGAGCCACCTACAGTTCAAATTGGGAGCTTCGCTACGCTCATCTAATACTAGGATAACTTTGTCCTTAGAATTGTCCGACGAAGGCCGAAGCTCGAAGGAGTGCAGCGAAAATTGCCCTCATGAACTCCGTCTTCAACGAGCATCCGTCACGCCGAATATCCGACGACTTCATCGACAGGGCGGTAGCAGAGGCGAGAGCTTCATTCAAGGTAGGTATGTAAGGCCTCGATTTGAAACTCTTCTCCCAAAGGACCTTTTTCGAATTATATACTTATGAAGTAAAGAACGTCGCATTGCTGGCGAAATAGGTAAGATATTGTAGTAAAGCGATAAATCTAAATTAAATATTTTAGACTAAACTGGGTCCGTGGCAAAGCTGAGAACGCTGCAGGGCATTTTGTCACTGCATTTATAATACGTTGTTTGTACAGCCCGAGTGCGACCCCAGTTTCCTTGAAATTGTTGGGTCCGAACTGTCAAAAAGTAATCAAATATAATCGTTTGTTTGTTGTGTGGACGCCTAATATTTGACAAGATGTTGGATTTCCAAGAAATGTGCGCAGGGTGAATTTCTGTTATGACTGCCAGTAATGAATTCGGGGATTTCGTCTCATGTTTGTTCTAGCCATCCAGGTAGTGGGGGTATACATCATTTGTGAATTGCCAAGATCGACTGATTTTCTTGTCCTCAACTATGGGGGCGCATACAGAATTTTCCATATCAACTTACACAGCGGCAATTTTTGGTTCAATCACGGCTGGTTTATTGCTCTATTTGTACGAGGTTGTAAACTTCAATCACATTCAGGAGCGGATTTAAGAAAAAGGGCCCGGTCAGCATTTTACCAAAGGGGCCCCGTCCGTTTGGCATATTTTTTAACAAACTAACTAATATTATGTATAGCATAATACACTAATTTATTGCTCACCAAAGCTCTTAAAATGACACCCTCTTCTCGAGTTTTTCCAGGCAAAAGCTCCAACAGTTGAGATAAGTCCGAACTCTCGACAGTTTTTTCCGATTCATATCCGCAAGACAATTAGCCGTGTTTGTTGCATAGTGTATATCGGATTCATAGTTCGTTGGTAGAATTTATTTTGAAATAGTAAAAGGACGAAAAACTACGATTGCCATCGTCTAATAAGATATATTAAATATGGCATGCCACTTCCAATGGGTTGAAAAGGCTTTTTAACAATAAGAATGTCAAGTTGATCATTTGAAATAACTGATCCACAGAACAGAGCTTTATCAGTCAAGAAAAGTTTGCTGAAACATGTTAGATTGGTCTGCAATTTGTCTACTTTGGTGCAGGACACGTAGTTTTGAGACAACGCAAAATCTACACTTTCCTTACATTAGGTCTTTGTGATTCCACTTGAACTTCTGCATTCACTGTATCGTCATTATTAGAGGAAATGGGTTTTGCGCTGTTTTGAGGGGTGTTACTACAAGGTTATGGTTTTCTGTTATATGTGTGTAATGAGGTTTGATTTTCGATTTTCAAAGGGGTTTGAATTTCACTCGAATTTTTGACGTGTTTAATTAATGTCCAGCGCCAATTCACACACGCGAATTATTGCCAAAATAAAAACTTAATATTCTTTGTTTAGGGTCATTGCCGGCAGTTACAAGAAGTGCGTGCTCTTTATCTTTCCGCTTTTATGCTTGTATCGTCTTATGCTTGTATTTTGTCTGTTCACTCATCTTTAACAAACGTATACCACACTCAAATTTTACTTTCGTTTAAATTAAATTAAAATAACACAGTTGACACACGAACTAAGCTGCACTGGACTGTTTCACACGAGACACAGAAACCGACTGATACTGAGTAGAGGAGAGGTTGGGTGTTTCAAAGCCAGTAATTGTCATTTTATAGACATATAGTCAGTTATTGGGTTGTAAATATAAACCCTCATATTTGCCGAATATTTCCAGGTTTTTCTATAAATTACGTGATTCAACGTAAAGCGGCAGGATAAAAGTTCCATTGTTGAACTGTGGGGTTGTTTCCGCCGGTGTGTACCGTCAAACAAGTGTGCGAAGGCTTTATTGAGCCCTATAAACGGAATCATTCTTTTTGAAACATTCTTTTTGAAATATAATTTTATTGGTAGTATTTGCTATAATGGGTTTCGACAATGCCTATGGTGAATGGATCTCAGCTCTGTGTTTTTGAGTGGGTCGCTAAGGGGCGGGGGGCCCGGATTGGCCGGGGCCCGGTCAGCATTCGCTGACCCGGCTGACCGTTAAATCCGCTACTGATCACATTGACAGTTTCTCCGACCAGCAAGAAGGGTAGATGCGTAGCTTCCAAAATCAAGTGATCTCCGATTATCTAGTCCTTGAAATGAATAACCTAAAATATAAACTAACATGACGTACCGAATTTTAGGATCGCTAAAGTTAATAATTAAAACTAATAATTGTGTTTAATTGTTGATACAGTGAGGCAAGTGGCGTAGCTAGAAAACCACGGGCCCCCGGGCAATAGAACCTAAATCGAGCAGGTGGGCTCCAACCATAGAAAACGTAATTTTGTATTGTGTCCGGGATTATGTTCATGATCATTTTTTAAAGGGATATCTCCAATCTCTATTTTGACGCTAGTCGACTAGCCTTTTGACATCGGCTAATACAACAAAATTGGCAATTCTTGTATGTATTGGCACTAATTGTTGCGTAAGTCTTCCAACTAGCTCCCAAAACTGGAATTTATACTTTTATACTTGTTTGTTACCTGAGAAGCAACAATAATGAAAAGAAAGTGGGATCTGGGCGAAATTTTCAATTTGTACCGCCATTGATTTAGAACTTCCAATTCCGGACTTACCCGATAGCAAACGAATTGATTAGGTGATCGTAATACACTTCTTCTGAGCGATTTTCGATCGAAAGTGTTCTCATCCCATGCATTATTCTCGATTTTGAGAATGAGCGTTCTGAACTTGCAACAGTAGCTGGCAGTGGCGTCACTAGGGGGTTTTTGGGGGGGGGGCTGCGCCCCCCCAATCACAATCTGCGCCCCCCCAATAATTTCCTCGTTCAATCAATTTTATTGCTTAAATTTCCAATCTTAAAGTGCTAGCGTGTCTCTTTAAAAATTCGAAGATCAAAAGTCTTTTGTTCAACAATACTTACATATATTATAATATTTAATTAATAATTATGACATGCTAATTTCGTAAACTTTCCGTAAAATAGCTGACTGAAAATCGGGCTGATCACGTGTCTATAAGCGTTCAAAATTTAAAAAGGCGAACTTTGTGGCAATATCTATCGGCGCCTACTGAAATCCGATCCAGCGCAGCACTAGCTATAAGATTACTTCTCAAATGACAGGATCGAACTCCTATCCTAGACCCGACGTTAGGAATTATCAGTGTAACGTTGACTTTACTTTAAATTGTTTTTCATGATAGGATTTCGCCTCAAAACGCGTTTTAGTCCACTAAGCATCATGCAGGGCCGAAAATTGTTTCGCCTTCGGCGACGTTGACTCCGGCGGCAGGGGCTTCGCCCCCGACCCAGCTGCATACCCAGCTTCAACACTCGTTACGAGTACAAATTACAAGATGCGAGTGGACAACTAGTAGTCGATATTTGTAGAGGGTTGGGAAACCATATAGTTTGAAATATACAACTGCCACTGTTGGGAAAGTTTCTTCATCAATTTCGTTTTTGAAAGTGGTGTTCACAGTTCAACACGTTGTTCCACATAACTTTCATCATGTATCGATTTTTAAACGTGTTTATATGCGTTCTAACAAAATAGTAGGCTGAAAAATTTTCGTCTCCGGCGGCTGGGGCTTCGCCCCAGACCCCTTAAATCTTCGCCAAGTCCCGGGGCCCTTACCCCCCCCAGTCCGCCTCTGCTTGCGCCCCCCCAATCCCAGAATCTTAGTGACGCCCCTGGTAGCTGGTAGTTTTAGGAATTTATCACCAATGCCGTTTACGGAACAAACATCAGTAAAGTGGAATATGCAGTATTTTGAAACTGTACTTTTAGAGACGCAAGATTTACAATCTCGTTGCTTGAACAAGACCGAAATGAAACGATCTGCACCGGCAATTATTGATTTAATAATTTGTCGTAGGAGTTTCGTATGAGTTTATTGAAGCTTATACACAATGATAGGTTTCCAACTCAGACCAGTCTAGAAACCGGGCCCCTCTATCTAGACCACGGGCCTCCGGGATTCGCCCGGGCTACCCGGGCTATTCCTATACGCCACTGAATAGGGGTAGTAAGGTATTTTTTGCTCTGTCGTTGGAGGCCAATATGGTTCGGAGCTGCCTGTACTACAAGGGATGGTGAGTACTTTGCGGAAGAAAGGCATAATTGATATTTATGGTCTTTAATAACACCCAACAACTTCTTTTGAGGTTTGAGTCCTTGGAATATACAATTTAATATAACTACTAATTTGTGTGAACAGTCCACCCCACCTCTTGTTTTGAACTTTTTACTGAGCCCGATCTATAAATATGTAAATTATATTATTGGTGTCTAAGAGAGAAATTTGAAGTCCATGTGTCCCGGTTTTTGAACCTTAGTTAGCCCCCATAAATATTTTGTCAGCCCCTCCTTAGCCCCCCTAGTTTTAGAATCCCGGCGCCGTGCCTGGACCCACTCTACATTGTATGCATGTATTCATATGACGTAGTTCCATTACGTACACATGTGACATAGAGTCGTGACGTATTATATGATTGACGTTTTACCCGTCATCGAAGTTCCTAGGACTCGTAGACGAACTTCTGAGAAACATTTCAAAATTATGTTGAAAGTCTAACCTCTGAAAGGAGATATCCCCGAAGTCTCCGCCCCGAATGTCTAGTCTAACGTGCCTCTAGCAAACAGGAGTCAAAGGTTTAAAATCTAATTTTAGAAGCCAACAGTAATTGTTTAAATCCCAATGAAAACATTTAAACTCGTGACGTGAATAACAAAACTGGCAATACCTTCACTTCTAAAAAACAACTCCGTGAAGTCCATGGCTATAATAGACGGGTGGTTTCAACCCAAAAGGCAAATAAGAATTCTAGTCAGTAACTGAGACTACTATTCTGCAAACAAGAATGGCCACGAAGCTCTGCCTGGAAACTGTAATTCTGAAACTTTAAATATTTTATGTTAAGTTATTTAAAGTTAACTTTAAAGTTTACTAACTAATGTTATCATCATTGCGCGCGCGCGTGGATTAGTTATGACAGCCCTTGAAAGTTTTGTCCAACGCAACTCTCGGCGTTCTGCGTTGACGCAGATAACTTCCAATATTTTGTACCTTTCACCGCATCCTGTGTTAGAATTAGATGATGTCGACCTCGTAATATGTTGAAAGTTATAACAAATTGAAGTAATCTGCATTACCGCAGTGTCAACGCAGTGGGTTGTGTTGGAAAAACGCAGACATGGGAACTTTAAGCTTCACTCGCGCTCGCGCACTGGTTATTTAGCCAGTGGCCAATATTCCTTGTCTTGGGTGTGGGTGGTTGTGTGGTACTCGCGTTATTCCGAAGAAAACCAAAGCACGTCTGAATATCCCAGCATCAAAAGCCAGACAGAGGGACGCGGCAACAGGGCAGGCAGGGCCAAGCAGAAAAGGCGGAGACGTACAAGAGGCTGATAATCGCTGAGGAAATATTGCACCCACAGAAAGGCTCAGTATTCTACTTCAAAGTAAAACAATGACGTTGCCTGGAGCAAAACAGAGCTCAGATTCATTGGTAATAAGTGTCACAGAGAGATTCGGTAAGCTTTTTTACGACCATAGCATATTTATGAGTTGGTTTAGTGGTACCGAGGATATGAAGCACACCAGCATCTCAACACACAACCAAACAGTCCCTCGCTCACACGTTGTTCGATACGCCTGAAGATGTTTTGAGGAAGGCGTACTTCGAAGCATTGGCAATGTTATTGCAAAGGGAGATTGAGGACTGGAGGCGAGGTTTAGCATGTCCGGGTTCCAGAAGTGCCTAACACTTGAAAACGTGCTGCTGCTGCTTGACAACGAAGACGATGAAGATCTGGAAGCAGCCAGAGATTATATCATTGATGCTACCAGCCCGAGGAATGAATTATACATGCTTACTGCATTGATTCCCCAAGGATTCTCCAGGCTGCAAGAGCTGCAAGTAAGGTTCCAAGGACTGCATGCTGAGATGCACGAACTCTTCCCTGAAGCTTTACAAATAACCACAATTCTGATTGTTCCTGCGACATCGACATCAAAACGCAGTTTCTTCATGTTGCGCAGTATAAACAATTATATTTGAGGTCAAAAGTGACCAACGTATATTAGTCCCAATGAAAGTATTCGCATACCGATCTCAGGTCATTGTCTACTGCCCCTTTCCACCGCGCCAATTGAAAGAAAATCAACATATATCTGGCGTTCTTTCACACATTCGTAAATGCATGGTTCGGCTTAGTCGAGTGCACAGTCGAGTGCCACACCCACCGTTACAGGTAACCAACGAAAGGTTTTAAATTATCCCCAACGGACGTGTTTAGATTAGATGGTAGAAATTAGCGAAGTAGAAAATTAAGTTGTCAGCTTGGACTCGGCTGTGTCGTAAGCATCAGAATACTTTCGTTGGGGCAACTATACATCTCAATCACGTATGCGTCCTAAACGCGTACAAGAAGCGAGTCGACGAAATTTGCTCGGAAGTAGGAATGTAGCGCTAACGCGAACAGTTATCGGGTTTGGGGCACCATGAACCTAACCATTGAGTTATGGTTATCCAAGTGTAACAGGCTAACAGCTTATCCTAAGCCAAAAATAAAACAGTGTTGTACCATTCGATTTGTCATTATTTTAGCGCACGAAAGCGCCCCAAACCCCTTACCTTTTTCCTTTTTTCGGTCGCCACAATCGCTTAGCTATGTCTGACTCTGACTTTAGCGTATCAACTCCGTATTATGTTGCAGGGTGACCCCGACGAAGCTGAACACCCCAACACAGGAATCGGAGCGTTTCGCTTCATGCTAGAGACGAACAAGGGCCGGACAATGCTGGAGTTCCAAGAGCTGATGACGGTATTCCAGCTTCTACATTGGAACGGCAGTTTGAAGGCGATGAGGGAACGTCAGTGTTCACGGCAAGAAGTCGTGGCACATTACTCTAACCGAGCCCTAGATGACGACATGCGATCACAAATGGGATTGGATTGGATCGCCAGAGAACAGGTCAGTGATATAAAACGACTATTCTTTAAGACTTGATAAGTACCGTAAAACGGGGTGAATAGACACAGGAAGGTGATTAGAAACAGTCAGCACATTAGCACTGTCTTTACGTTGGTGTCGCTTGGTTTTGAAATGTTTAAGTCCATTCAAATTTACCGCCTAACCGTCACTCATTTGTTTTCGATTTCTGCTAGTTACTTTTTTTTTCGAGGTTTGGTTACCTGCTTCAAGCTTGGGTTTCTGAACTGACATTTCTTGGAAGAAAAATATTATCTGGAAAACTTCACCTAGGCTTCCACTTTCCCGGTTAGATGTTTATTTGTATGTTTTATTATGATGATATATGTTGTTACAAACAGTTTGATACCATACTTTTTATTCTATCTTAAAATTTGAATGAGTTATGATTTTTTTTTAACTGAGCGCGTCTTTTTTCAGGTTATGTTCTGGAGATTGAAAACAAAAACCAGCCCAGTTCATCATGCCATTTATTTCCTACTACAATGAATATTTATTGTTTTTGATGCATGGAAACTGTTTCTGTTCACCTTCCCTACTACTGTATAGCAACAAACAGTCATTTTAAACACGTGTTTCTATTCACCACACCGGGCAGGTGAATAGAAACACCCGTTAATTATTTAATTACAGTTATAATTTCCCTCCCCCAATTTTTTTTTTGTCTCATATAATAGGTAAGATCAAGTGTTACCTGCATGCAAAAAATGACTTTTTTTTACTATTCACTTAGTTGGTATGATGAAAATACTGCCAAAATTGTTTCTATTCACCCCGTTTTACGGTATGGATTATCACCCCCCGTTCTTAACCCCCATCTATGTTCATAGCGAGGTCGCGGCAAGAGATGATCAGCATCGTGTTTCAACGAAAGTCAACATATTATTATTGTTGTCCTTTTCCCACACATTGTTACAGGCAGTCTTTCAGTGGCGTAACTAGGAATTATTTCGGGGGGGGGGTTATTAGGGAAAAGTGAGATGAGGGGACCGAAAGGGGTCTGGGGCGAAGCCCCAGCCGCCGGAGGCCACTTCGCCGAAGGCGAAATTTTTTTTCACTTCTATAATTATTTCGTGCCTTTTAGACTCAAAAGAATACTACTCGAACCACTACTCGTTTGTTTGTATTATATTGAAGTTACAGTGTTACAGTAGGTATTATTTATAGTCCTAAATAAGAATTGCATAGAAATTGTGTTTTTAATGTTTTATGGTTGTTCAATATAATCCCAAGATAAAGTGAAACATTGTGGTCACAAGTCACATACGTTATTTAAATTTTAATTCACAGACCGTGATATTGTAATATTAGATTAACGCATTTTTATTTATTCGTACCCTCACTTTTACTGGTTCGAGCGAAAGGTGTATTAGTTGTAGATGAACACATAAATAATATAATTGAATTATTAAAAGAAATTATATATCTTATCTAAGTGAAGTGGTATGATAAATATAATGAAAATGTTGTTTGTTGCGATCGTTATACACTGAAGTGGTTTAAGGATCTTACAATATAGTATTAAGAAATGTAGTAAAGTTTGTTCATTCGAACGGTTCCGAGGTCTAAGATCTAAGATCCATTGAAAACGATAAGCTGCCCTTTGTGCTATAATTGCTGCAAGTGTCTGGCGACAGGGGAAAGACAGGTAGCAGCACTCCACGTGGAGTCCGAGGACACATATCTACCAATCACAGCACGATTTTGTAAAATTCAACTAATAAGAATCCAGTAACAAGTGTTTAGCCCAATTTACAAGGAGAACTGCGTTGACCCCTCCTTCTACACGGTGCCTATGCATTTGTTACCTGACAATAGTGGTTTAAAAATACAGCCAACTTGAAATGAAAGCACACTGACCAATTATCCCCCCAAAAATGTATCTATCTGTGTTGACCACCCTGTATCTGTCCTGCAAAAGAATACCTGACACAAGACGCCAGCCAACATCCAAAAGGAATCATAATTGACGACTTCGGATGTTCCCTCCCATCTACGTCACGCTCACGTGACGCGCTCAACCCGCCCCCAACATGGCTGCGTATGTGAGTAAACATTGCAGCCGTTTTGCATGGAACATATGGGAACTTTGGGTAGTTTGAGCGTAGATTTCCATAGCGAATGAGCAATGCCGCGTTATTGTTGTGTTCCTAGATGCAAAAATAATGCTACAGTTCCTGGCATATCATTTCATTTGTTTCTCAAAGATGCGAAGCTAAGAAAGATATGGGAAATTAAAATACGCCGCGACAGCAGAAGGAACCAAGCCGTTTCGTCAACAGTGACAGTGTGTTCTAGTCATTTCATCCCAACAGACTTGAGGGAAGCTGTAAACGGCAGCAAAAATTGCCTCAAGAAGGATGCAATCCCAAGTGTGTTAAGTTTTACTTCCCCAAGAAAGCTGAAAGCACCGAGGATCAGAGTAATTCGTTACAGTTAATTAATTAATTCATGAAAGTTAATAGTTACATAAATAGCCTGCACGCATAGGCAGGGCTAGGCCTAGACTAGAGGCTAGGAAAATGTAGGCCTACGCTAGGCTAAATCCAGCCAAAGCCCTAGTTTCGAAGACAGGTGACAGGTAGAGGCCCTACCTGTCATCTAGGCCCCAAGTAGGCGTGCATTATAGTGGCGGTAATATATGTCTGCATTATTATCTTTAAATCATGAATTCTAATGTTTTACAAACTAGAAATATTAAACAGTAAACCGTGCATAATAGCAGACATATGAGTGCATCATTAAGAGCGTTCGGCAGGGAAGGGCGCTGTCAATTTCTGCGGTGACTATTGGAAGTAGCCACCGTAAGGGTCGGTAAAGTAATAGTACTACTTTACTGACCTTGAGCCAACGCACTCCTCACACCTGCCCCCTCCCACCCCTAGCCTACACGTACGATCAGGACAAAACCTGTCCAGTCAACCTGGCATGGCGACAGTCATCGCGCTCCACTGACCTAACATCCCAATTATCATTTCTAAAGACGGACCAGAACAACATTTTCGTATTTCATAAATCTTTTCCTCCTTCATCGCCAGGCAAACAATTATCATAATAAATAAGATATTTGTAAAGCGGTAAGTACTGTTCCACGCGTGCTTGTAATAATTCTACTTTATTCTTTAGCAGTTGTCGATGGTATTATTATTAATGTTGTTTTTATTACTATTATTATTATTATTATTATTATTATTATTATTATTATTATTATTATTATTATTATTATTATTATTATTATTATTATTATTATTATTATTATTATGATGATTATTACTATTATTATTATTATTATTATTATTATTATTATTATTATTATTATTATTATTATTATTATTATTATTATTATTATAATTATTATTTTATTGTTGCAATACATACAAACTCGGTCAAAACCGGCGTTAACATGTTGTACGGACACAAATGTCAAGTATTTCCATGTGTTTACCTTATAAAAATCTACTTAGAACTAATTAAATATATCATTGTCCATATTATTTTTTTCAAACCAAACTGTGGATGCTATGTACGCCGTTTGTACGGTCGTGGCCGATTTGTACTCATCCCAGCATATTATTATTATTATTATTATTATTATTATTATTATTATTATTATTATTATTATTATTATTAAAAACTTAATTTCCATACAAAACAATATATTAAAGATGATAAGCACAAGAGGGAAAGCAGGAAGTAGTATTAGTGTACATGATTTATATTTATTATTTGATGTCTTGCCAGTAAGAGAAATGTTTATATACAAGCTAATATTAAAATACTTTTTCGAACAACAATACAAAATTCCTATTGTTCATGATACTTCAACTCGGGCAATAAGTGCTGGTATGTATAGGTTACCACTAGTTAATAACAAATATGGAAATAGATCATTAACCCTTTCGTAGGCGGTGGGGAGATTTCTTCCCACCCATTATAAGTTCGCTTCTGGGCGTTGGGAAGATAATTTCCCAGTTTCGGATCGTGCTGCCACCTAGGGGAGCGCGTGGAAATCACTTAAAAAAATTGGTACATGTCTTTAGGCCGATAACTGCAGTTCGTATAGCGTTTTGGCTTGACAGCTGACTGTGTTTTGTGACAACAACAAAAATTCTGAAGAATAAGTGCGTAAAGTGAACACCCGAGGTGGATTTCTCCAAGCGAGATGTAAATATATCAAATATAAGTATTCTAGAATATGATTAGTGACATTTCCAAACTCATTTATCACATAATGTACAAAGGTGTACTTTGTTACAAAGTTGGGTAATATTTCACCCAGTGCCCATGCCTGATACCTAACATTTGTAGGTTATGTATCTAAAATATGTAAATTTGTGCTTGGAACTCGTATACTGTAACTAATTACTTTTGTATGATTGTTTTAGGGGTGGACGGAACTTTATACGTGATAATATCAGGAAAAATCAGTGCAGTTAGTGAAAATGTGACTTTTTAAAAACACTATCCAGTGGGCAGTGGGAAGAAAAATACCCACCTCATTTTTGTTTATTATATGCATTTTTTTTTTTTTTTTTTTTTGGAAATATGTTTTAAATAATATTACAACTTCAAACAGCTATGTAAACTTATATTTTGTAGTACAAATAAAATTGCCCATGAAAGGGTTAAGTTATTGTTTACCTTTTTATTTTAATAAAATGCTAATGGAGATTAAAATAGTAGACACGTTCGTGGAATTGAAAAGTAAATTAAAAATGTATTTGATTCATAATATAATATTGTAGTTATTTTAATTTACTAGTTCAATTAATCAAGAGTGATATTTTTATTATATTGCGTAGTGTCATGTTTTTTTTATTTGTAATGCATGTATTTTTTATTTTTTTTTATTTTTTCAGTTCCATTACTATTTTGTTTCGAATATGTGGAACATACCATACTTTAGTTTATTTAGTTCAGAAGTGTTATACTGTGTTTTTTTTTAAGTTAGATTAAATCCACAGATAAGTTGCTTGTGCAACTTGTGGATGTCCGGATAATACTATGCAACTAATTATGTAATGGGACAAATGTATATTGTAAATAAAAAAAAAAAAAAAATATTATTATTATTACTAATATAATTATTATTATTATTATTATTATTATTATTATTATTATTATTATTATTATTATTATTATTATTATTATTATTATTATTATTATTATTATTATTATTACTAATATAATTATTATTATTATTGTTATTACAATTATTTGTATTTATTGCCAATATATCTGAAAACTTTTCAATACACATTTGTAGACTAGCATACTTATTATTTTAACTAATATAGCAGGCTTACGCGTTTCACACGGTACTCTTCACGTGGTCACCGCTTCGATACCTGCGCCCAGCAATCTTGACTAGAGGGTAATTACAAGCGTTTTCTGATAGCCAAAGAAATGGCGAATACTGGGATTGAGTCGTACAAATAGAGAATTTGGATATGGCCTCCCCACTATTATCAAACCTTAGGTCTCATTTAGTCACCTGAATACAGTAAGTTCTCCTATGGCAAGTTTCCTACATACAATTTAATTCTATATCTAGCTCGAGTAGACCTACTACAGTATCATATAATACATATCAGCATAAGCAGGACTTATTTTGTGAGCTTACCAAATGCAATTCAGCAATCAAGAAATTAGTTACTGGACTCAAGCGATGATAATCCTGTAGCACAAGCGTCTAACAGTACGTTACCACGAACACTGTACCACAATATACACGCCTGAACTGTCACTAGGCACACAACAATTTTAGATTTTCCACAACAATTTTACGTTTCTACTATTGAAACACCCCCTCCACCCCTCATTTATTGGGTTTCCTAATCTCGCATACTGATACACCGATGTAATTAATTTGCCCTCTTCCAGAGCTATTTTTCTCTTATCTGTCTACATAGCAGACGCGATCTGTATATTTCTAGGAATGCGTTCTTTTGACACGGTCCAATTTAAAAGCACTGGAAGTCAATTTCACAAAACAAGTTATTACGATGATACATACTTATCTTGACAATAGAAATTCGTAAATGTAATGCGATTCCTTATTTTTATTTCTTATAATTTTTTTTATTGAAATATGAACTCGTTCAATACAGACCATCTAAAAATATTAAATTAGTTTTTAAAATCCAAAATACCAAAATACATACGCCGATGTTGGAAGTAAAACGCCGTGTGTGAGCGTCATAGACGTACGCGGGGCAGGGGCGGGGGGGGGGGGGGGGGTCTTTTTCTTTCTTCTTTTTATCACAATGAGGCTAGAGGGGGCATCTATTATTTTGACCATAAGTAGCCTATCACCACTAACAAAATGAACACAATTCCCAATTATTTGTTGACAAAAATAATTCAATCATGAACAATTTTAAAGATGTCAAAAACGTGATAATAACATCATAAGTTCATTTATTTCAAGGTGACCATATACGTCTCGGATTCTCCGCGACAGTCCGTTTTCATAGATTCTATCCCGGCGTCCGAAAGACTTTTTGAAAAGCACTCAAATGACTCGCCAAATGATACACGTATTTGTGGATAGTGTTGCCATTAGACATTGTGATAAGCCCCATTTGAAGGCGGGTTTCAGCTAACCAGCCTAACCTCGCCTTTTCCCTACCGCCCAGATTTTGACTTTGCGACTAACCACTTCTTTCCGAGTATATCAATGATTTTATTGCAATAGTATACATTCATAATAACAGTTGGTTTATTGTTGCTTCCAATGCAGAATATCCAGAGTTCGATTCCTGGTTCGGGATAGGTTTTTTTATGTTCGGAACTTGACTTTTAATACTCGTGTTCATGTAAAAGGTGGCTTAGTAGCCGTCAAGGCAACAAAGCACATAATAAATACTATTTACTGATAACACTGAAAATCAGTACTTAATAATGTAACTAAGCGGGTAGACTAAAAATACATTGTTTTATCCACAAAGAATTCTGTGAAACTATCCCAATCAAGAGAAAATCTTACTCCTAAAATTTACACTTACTCACGTTTTTATATTGCATGTTGTGCTATTATGTGGGGGGCATTCTCTCCCCCCCCCCCCCATTGATGCCTTCTTCAAGTGTCCCGAAAATAATTGTGCCCCCCCCCCCCCCATTTATAAACCTCTGTGACTATGTAAGAATAATAGTAAAAACCAGAACATAAAAAACAAACCCCGCTAATAATCGAACACATATCAGGCGAATGTAGGTAGAGGTGGCTTGGATGTAGTGTCACGAAAGAACATCGCACAAACACTCACCCACTTGGTTTTGAGCTACAACAAAATTTCAAAAAGTTTTGTTACCGTCTCGACGAGATATTGAGATCAGTATTAGTTTCATTTTCAAAATCGAAAATAAATTAATCATGTTACGACACCCAATTAATATTCATCCTTTTTCATGGAGTCCCACTGTGTCTCGCAACCCTTGAGATGCAGGTAGCCACCGCAAATTAGTAACGGTCTGTTGGGAGGGGGGACCTTCATCTTTTGTTTGGTGAGAACGAACTACCGTGGAGCTATCTGTGGCAAAGTCTTGAACTCGGTGGAGAAAAACCTCGCGTAAACTGTCATATTTGAGGAAGTGCAGACATGTGGGAGTAAACCGATATAACACTTTATTTTTATCATCATGTGTGCAAGAATTTATTTCCCTATTACCAACAATATTTTCTAGGCAACACAAAATCGATTTTTATTCTAGCTCACGTCAAACACCCACAAGCTGTAATCAAAGTTACAAAGAAAAGTCAACAATTTTGACAAAAGCAACATTTTCAATATTTTTTATCAAATTTGTGG